>JAOVVH010000059.1:17598248-17612111 GCA_028566435.1 Scorpiodoras heckelii | reverse complement strand
GGCCCTACACCATACTAATAAATTATTGTGGTCTAAAACCAGGTGTTTCAGTTTCATTGTCTAACCCCTGTATATTCCCTTAAGACCTATGTGGAAGTGACTTTTTTTTAAAACATCTCCATGGTAGAACAATAATGTCACGATGGCAATTTAATTAGCACAGCTCAAGCGCTTTCATTTATTTCTAGAAAATTCAAATTTGCTTGACATTTGGGCATATGTGAATATAAAGTACATTTATACATGTATAAATGTTAATATAATAAATCGGCCTGCAATATTGTGAATAAACTGTGATTCATGATACATGTAAACATGAAGTGTTTGATGTATGACAGGTGACTAATTATGTCAAGCAGATGGAGACCAACACAAGAGGCAATATCTGTTTGCAAAATCACAGAGATCCATATCCTGGCAGGACAAAAATGATGAAACCAATGCAGAGGTGATCATAAAAGTAAAAAATTCTGTAGTCTGTAGACATGACTGATTCAGATTAAATTACAATCATAAAGTAGCACATGCAAATGATAGAATTCTTGTCAAGATTCTTGTCAAGGACCTTGTCAAGGCTGAATTTAATATGTAAACTTGATTTAATATACAACATTTATTTAAAATTTAACACGTAAACTCATACTAGAGCTGACACAGCTCTAATTAATCTCCATTTCTCACATTACCACACGTCTATCTGATCTGTCTTTATTTAGCTTTTCCACATAATTCATGAGTGACACCTGATTCAGCCAATGGGCACCGCAAATGATCTGATACAAACCAATAGGAATGCGGAACCACTCGCTGGCTCTCCGTGTACACAGCTTTGGAGAATGTGAATCCCATGCAGGGCCACTGCTACATACACATACATCACGCACTGCGTGTTGGGCACCTGATCATCATGCACTCGCGCTAATGCGACCGCATAAAAGTTTAACTCGCACACACTCAAAAAAATGTTGCATATGCAGTCATTTTAGTCGCAGTCTGGAGCCCTGATCAATGACAAATGTCTAGACAGCTTCAGTCACAGAACTATACTGCATGTGCGTTTACTTGGTTCTTTTCTGAACACCTGTTTCCATCTATCTGTGTGCATGTCTACCTATCCATCTCAAACTTTTCCCCAACTGTAAATCTAGCCAACTCCAAGAGGAGCTAAATAAAGCCCTGGGCAAAGGCAGTGTGGGTTAAAAGATAAAAAAACACATGCACGTGGGAAATCCTCCAAGAGTGGGAAAGTCCCCTCCTCATAAACATATATCAGAGCCACCTCCTAGAAGCACCATCCTACTGACAGACTTGATTGACCTCGTTTTCTTTGTCAACTATCAGCTCAGACAGGTGCCAGTGCATAAGATAGTCATGAGATTGCAAAATGATGATCATGAGATCTGGCTGGACGCCTTTTGCTGTTGTGAAGCAGGACAAGTCTAACGTGTTTGTTTATATATTCTAGGAGCATATCCACATTGCACAAAGTACCAGAAACCCATATTTACAAGAGAGGGATAATGTTTGGTATACAGTCAAGAAAGGCCAGTTATTCCTGCTTCACCACAACAATGCTTCTGAGTACCTTTAAAAGACATTTACCAATACTGTTGGTAAAAAGACTGAAAACACTGCTCCTAGATTTCAGTCTGTCTGAGCTAAAATCAAACCCAATTATGAAATATACAATATTTATTTTAAAAAAAGCTAATGGACACCAAGCTGTTGTAAAAAAAAAAAAATAAAACTGAATATTATATATAATCTAACGTAATTAAATAAGAGAATTACAATAACACTGTTTGGGGTATGTGTGTGTGTTTGTGTGTGTGTGTGTGTGTGTGTGTGTGTTGACACTCACAAGTCAGTAAACAGCACAGGTGAGTCAGATCGATGTGACTGCACGTCCTGCATGGCATTCCACTCGTTGATGCAGTGCTGCTCAGAGGAGATGTGAGTCTGGTAATAACTGACCCACGTCAAAAAGAGGCTGCCTGGGTAGTGATTATGGCACCGGGCTACCTCACATGCTTTGTGTAAGGACTGCAGTGCTGACCTTGAAAAGGGAAATGATGAACAAAAAAGGCATAAGAAAGACAGGACAAAAAAAGACAAGCAGACCAACAAACAGGGAGAAAGAGAATGAACAAAAGGGAGGAAGAGATAAAGTAAGATGAGGTCCTGGCAGTGCTCACCACATGGCCTGGACGGAGACGGGTTTAAAGATATGGACTCTGTTGGCAGTGGACACACTGAAGCCTCTGTTGAGAAACACAAAGGTTAGTATAAGGATCTGAAACTATTATGAACAGAGGAAATGCTGGGTGTGTTCTCTCGTACCCATCTCCATCCAAGTGAATCAGAGTGTCACTCCACAGGGGTAGGACCAGACCTACTGTGCACTGACTGCTGCAGGACACACACAATAAAACACATGTTTACAGCACAGCCCAGAGCACTCATGGGAAAATAATGAACATGTGACCGGATGAGAAATACAGACCAGTCTGAGTTGGTGAAGTCCATACCGAGGACCACGCTCTCCTCCGTGTCCTGCCTTCCATTGGTGGACACCACCACCATATAGCGTGTACAGTTTGGATAGGCACTCTCCAACCGCACTGCCTGAAATACACGTAGTGATGGGGATGTTATGCAATCATAATAAAATTTTATGCAGTCAGTGCATTCTCTTTTTTAAGTAAGCAGCAATGAGAGAGGGTAGCTACCAGGCGAATGGTGTCCTCTGGCCGCAGTAGAGTAAACATAGTCTGAAGGTGTTGCTGGAGATCACCTGAAAAAACAAAACATCCATTCAATTCCACTACAGTTCAGATTATATTAACAGCACTTCCTGTTAAATATGTTAAAATGCCTAGACTGGGATTATCCAGTTATTAGGGGAACAGCTGACTGCTACAAGAAACATATCAAGGGACGCCATGCTGGAGGTCACTATTGAGTATTAGAGTAAAGCTAAACATTTCATTGACTGCTGACTTATGAGTAATCATTGTCGATGGGTATATCTTATGGGTACATCATAGGAACATTTAAAAGCCTGTCTTTCAGAAATGCGGTTAGGTAACTTTAACAATGAAGACCCATGTACCTGTGCGCTTGTTGCGCCGCTGTGCGATGCGGGGCACAGAGGACGAGGATCCATTTCCACAGGGTAAGAAGAGGGCAGCTCCTTTGACTGTTAGAAAGTTCTCACTGATACTGAAAGACACAAAGTGACTGAAATCATTAAAACTATCTAGTTGAGCTTTAGCAACACGCTTTTTAATGGCAACTTTTACTCCCATAAACATGGGTGTGAGCCACAATGCACTGCTCCTATGTGTGTTAAGATTGGTTTCACCCTGTCTCAGTGAAACTGTATTGTAAAGCTTTACCACTCACCTAGAGAACAATCTACTGTGCTCAACAACAAGGTTGCATTTAATGGCTTTACCCCTTTTATACAGCACTTCAGCCTGAGATCATTAGGCCAGTGTCAGACATGCAGGCAGACACAGAGACAGACAGAAAGCATGGTTTACACCACACTGTCAATCTGGTACCTATGAAGACCTCAATAACAGATTAGGGGAACATAAATAGGACCTATAACAGCTTCTATCAAGGAACTTGTCTGGGCTTCAGCACTACCTTTACCACAGCAGTCTCAAGTTAGAAAACCCAGCACTGTCTGACTCTCACCATGGACTGCTGACTCTGCAGAAACTCCTTGCCGGTGAGAAAAAGCACTCTGACCACTTCAAAAGGATTGCGATTACCGTGGGAGGAAAAGGAATGGCCCTCACAGGAGCCAGTGGCAAAAAGATTCTGCCAACATTTTCAGGAAAAAGAGAGAAAAACAAAAACACTGAGGTTATTTCCCATAACTCACACATCCCTGGCCCAGCTGTTTCCTCCCTCTGTCTCCTCTTTTTACTAATTTCTCACTAACATTACTAACATTGTCTCACTTCCCTCTTTCTAATCTCTAATTATGCCCGACTTCACAACAGGCTGAGCGCTCTTAAAAAACACACATCCTGTCATAGAGACAGAGAAAGAGAGACAGATAGATTGTGTATATGACCTGTATATCATCTTTAAGAAAACATTTTATTTACTAAAGCAACGTGGACCCTTAGCCTACAGTTCAGTATCAGTGTCCATGCAGTAGGTAGTGATTTGCACAGCTAAATATAGATGAAATGGCTCAGCATTGGAACACAGGCTATTGATAGACATGTACAGTCTACTGTATAACATCCTGAGCCAAACCTAATGTTCACAAGTGTGTTAGTGTAAATGTTGCAACACTATTATTAATATTAAAACATCAAATGCATTAACTGTCCTGCAAACACCATAATAAGCAAGAAAGAGGGCAGCTACTAACAGAAAACTCTGCACACAGGCTGTATATAGTACAGAAAAATTTTCCATTCAAGAGTGAGGAATGTGGCCCGTTGGATGGCTGCCTTTACAGGGTCAGTGAGTATCACCTGAAGAGCTCGATCTCTGTGTAGAGAGGGCATCACGGGTACACACTAATTCCAGTCACTGAAATTTTACAGAGGCAGACTTGTAAGGGCATACACACACACACACACACACACACACATACACACACACACACACACACACACGCACACGCACGTACTCTGGGTGAGAAAAAAGGAAAAACGGAAGCTGATGGGTCAGACAGAGGAAATAGCCAGCCTGCCTGCACTCGCTCCCATGAGGCTTATGAGGATGAGTGTAAAAGTGAGGTTCAGTGCAGGGGGAGGGGCTTCGTCTGCCATCCCACACTGGGTAGGACTTGTTAGGGCACGGACGCAGCCACCTCTATGTAAGGGGCCAAAACACACAGACGGAAAGATGCCTGACCTCCACTAGTCCCTGCCCTTATTAGTCTCATTCCCACCAGGGAGGAGATAAATATAGGACCGGGTCTCGGCCTAACCAAAGGCCTTAAGAGTTCAGGCAGGTGGGAGGGAGGAAGAGAGAGAGGGAGGGAGGGAGAGAGAGAGAGAGAGAGAGGGGGAGAGAGAGAGAGAGAGAGAGAGAGAGAGAAAGAAAGAAAGGGGAGAGAGAGAGAGAGAGACTGGTTACATTCTGTCACCTTCTAAAATATGGATTAGCTTTGTGATTTGCATGTACAGTAGTCTAGAAGTGGGCAGCATGGGCAAAACGAGACCATCACAGTTTAATGTGGCTCGAAAAGACCATGGAATCAGCATCACAATATGTCATTATATCCTTGTAATTTCACAAGAGCCATATTTACAACAAGGGTTCCCTGTTAAACAAATAAATGTCTGCTGTTTAGAAAACGACATACATTTAATAAACATTGCCAAAATAAGATTTTTTTTCCAGTTTTTGTTTAATTTTATTGGGAAAGCCATGAATCTATCAAACCAATCTATCAATCAATCAATTGTTTTGAAGATACATGTGCGAAACATCAATAAAAGTGATTATTTGAGCTAATGGTCTTAGCAGCCTTCAGTGCATCCATGAAGCACTTGGAGGTGAGGGTAAATAATCTAAAAGCAGCTGAAAGAGGGGCTCTTGTGCTGTGTTCATTTTCTCTATTTTCTTTCACATTGTGAGTGGACTATGTATAATGCACTGCTCCCCACACATAAATGTGGCAAGGAAACACTCCCTGATACTACCCGAGGAAGAAGCCATGCGTGGAATCACACTCAAAAGTGAATCCATCTTCTGCTGGGTGGCACCAGATAGAGGGATTATAAAATCATTACACCTCAACAATCCATACTGTAAAGTCAAACAGTACTGTGTGCAGAAAAGACATTTAGTATGAGCATATTGTGAATACGGGTCCAGTGATAGGCCCATGTCTTTATTATTACAGAAGCTGTTATTAGGTCACCCAATTAAATTAACCCAATTATCAAAGGAAGAATTGACAAAATGAGGTCAGACAAAATGAGAAACTTCTCAAGAAAAGCATTTCAGTCAGAAACCTGCTTCTCTTCACTGGATGTGTTACGTAGAAAAACACGTAACACCTTTGTTAACCTATCCCAACACGTACTCCAGGGTGAGCTGAGTAAACAGCTTTAATGGCCCACTTACAGTTCATGCGGAAAGGAAGTAACAAAACGTCAACTATGTGGCACATCACACAGTTCAGACTTCCCAATCTGCCTGCCAACACAGCACACACCCTTAAGCTTGCCACACTCATATTCATGTCTGTGTACAAGAGTGAAAGAAACAGGAAGGTCAAGCCAACATGCTTCTGAATTCAAGTTTCCACACAGAACATCCCGGTTAGGAAACTACCAGTTACACATTAATATCCTGCTGACACACACACACACAAACACATCTATTTGTAGTGTATGGACCTATCCACCACATCTAATCAAAAAACAAAACCAGGCTGGGCTTCATAACATCCTCAATAAGTGCTACTGAGTTTGTTTGGATTGTTTGACAACTGAAGAAAAGCAAACTGATCTGTAGTCTGTAGTCTGATGTAGACTACAGCACACACATGCTAGTTTGTGTGTCTGTGTATTTAAATGGCTGATATCAACGAGGGTCTTACCAACACAGTAACATCCTCCTTAAGCCCTATTTGGACTGGATTAGTTTATCAGAGGGGTGTTTGTAATGAAACATTTTGCACGTCTCCTCTGTGATAAAACTGTGATAAAATATACATCCAGACGGTATTAAAATTACTACGGGACGAGCGAGTTTCCAGAAGGTTGTATTTTGTACAAACCAGGATGTTTACATTATGTGACCATATGATATTACACACGATACAATTAGTAAGCAATGGCTTGTAAAGTTACCTGTACCTGCATTTATAATCACCCTTTAATAAACCTATGCAATCTTGCTGTTCTCATCAATTTTAGTGCCTTTTTCCTTCGGGTGTTAAGGTTCTCCCAAATAGAGAATGGAGTGGAAGATTTTCCATACAGAAAAAGCAGATGATTGAGTGAATCTTCAAATGCATCAATTTTTGTGTCATGATTCGGATGGGTTTCTGGTGGATCCGCGCACTAGGAGACTAAACACAACTAGCTGGAGTGGACAAAAATCTTTTTCCCCAACGAAAGTCGACATCTGCCTGGAAAATCACAGAGATTTTGAACAGAAGGTGATTTGGCCTGTATATTATTTAAGGTGGGAGAAAGAAAAACACCGACATGGCACATCTGGACCAAAATAAAATCACAGAGGAGCATCTGTAAAAGGAGAAATAACCCCAGGACCCCAAGTAAATTTAATCCCATCTGGATAGGGCTTTAGTAGTCACATCGTTATCAGAAATACAACCAAAAACCTCTAAATGTCGTAAATACTGAAACACATGGATGTATATAAAAGTGATTCACAGAGCAGTATGTTAACCTGTTTATGAAAAAAGCAGCGTTCAGTGCGTCTGAACGTCTCTGTAAATTTGTTTATGCTGCTGACTGTAGTGTCTAACAAGCTCTTTGCATTTTATTCAACTTGGTTTATCACTAAAAGCATAACCACCATCGATGACATCACACCAGGAACAACACATAATAAGCATTCTGACTTTAGTCAAATGAGTGTTCAGTCACAGTCTTTCAGACTTCCTCTCAGTCCTCCATTATCTAATGTAAACTATGAGCCAATCATCAACACCATCATCACCACCTTGACCTTCGCAGAACCCACTAGAACCCGTCTCAAACATTTCATGAAGACCGCAGTACTTGGCCAGCTCTTATACACAACACCTGAACTTATATTAAGTGTGAGCATCTTCTAAAACATGGGGTAGGCACAAGACACACAATCCTAACTGTACCAAAAGCAAAAGAAAAATATTTTGGGAATATCGGTGTTCAGATTCAGGAGAATTTCTGAGAAGGAATTTCTGTCTAACATGAAGCAAAAGTTACGAAGCCCTTGTGTGGAAACCATTCACATACTGTATATAGCGTATGTATCAGGAATAAAACCTCAGTGGTTAAGACTGCTGCTGTTGGGCTCATGATCGAGGTCTTAAACTTCAACTCTCCGCAGATACACGACCAGGACCGAGCCTGTGCCAATTTCCTTCCAAACCCTAAAGAAAGTAATTTGCAGTTCTGTACACTTGTGTATATGATGACATGAAGACATTGGTCTAAGCTCCTGGATATAAACAGGACATAGGCCTACTGTTAATCATTATCTCATCTTTACATGTTTAAACCTCTCTGATCAATAGGGGTGTGCTAAAAAATCGATTTGTATAAGAATCTCGATTCTCATTTACAACGATTCAAAATCAATTTAAAATGTCCCAAAATCGATTTTAAAAAATAAAAAAATAAAACAAATCCGTTGGATGTCAGTCTCCAGTTTGTAAATACGCAAGACGTCCTGACGTCACCACGCAGCCGGTTCTGGAACGTACGCATGTGCAGAAAGCACCAAAACAAAGAGGAAAAAACAGAAATGGAGGAAAGTAAGATTCAACCGCCCCGTCTTCGTTGAAAGCAAAGATCTGGATTCATTTTGGTTTTTATCGAATGCCCGGGAAGACCGAGCTCGACATGAGCTTCGCTGTTTGCAAAATGAAAATTAAGCACTTTGGGAACACTACAAACGCACGGGCTCACCAAACTCTCTGCGAACTCCGAGCGGGCAAAAAACTAAGCAGGTCTGTCGCCTGTTTCATTGCTTATTTTAAAGCGAGCTACTGAGAGTAGCAGTTGTGGTCCACACACTGTTTTTGGAAAAGGCGCTTTCCTTAGAATTTAAAAGGCAGCACTATATTTTTTTTTATAAAGAGGCACTTTTATTTTTGTTGCTTAAGAAATATGTGATATTGCTTTTATGCAACAGTTTCAACAATTCCATCTAAGCATGGATTAAGACTTTTGTCATTCTGTCTTGTAAAGCAGACTGGAGTAGATCATGAGGATCCTTTGCACACCTACAGAAATCATTACGAATCAAATCGTTTTGAACCGAAAATCAATTCTGAATCGAATCGTGACCCCAAAAATCTGAATCGAATGGTGAGATAGTAAAAGATTCGCACCCCTACTGATCAAGCTGTGTAATCTGGGACAAGTTAGGAAATGTAAAAGCTGAGCACAAGAACAAACCAGCTGGCAATCAAACTAGCACAAAGTTATGGGACAAAGTATCCAGAAGGATGAAACTCCTGTGACTTCCCCCAAATCATAGCAGGTAGTTAGGTGAATCACCTTTCCCGTCAACTACACACCAGCAGATATTACACAACCTGGAGGATTGTGTCTTCACCTCCTCTTACTTGTTCACTTTAAGGACGTTTCCTGTCTGTGTTCCGACTCTGACGCGCTGATTTCCTTGATTCCGTGATTAAACTCTCTGTTCCGACAACACCGAGAAAACACACCGGGGTTAACAAACGTGCTAACACGAGGATCCGAGCTGAGATCTCGGCTGAATAAGTGACAGGACAGGTGTAGTGGTGAACTTACAGCTGGTCGATCTGGTTGTGTGAAGCCACTGCGTTGTCTTTGAAGTAAGGCATGATTTTAGCCGCGCAGCGCGAACACACGGCGGCGGCGGCGGACACGGAGTTCTCCGGTACAGGACGGCTTCCTTTCGGGGTCATGGCCGCTCACACACACACACACACACACACACACACACACACACACACACACACACACACACACACACACACACTGACCGGATATCCTCACAGCCTCAGTCTTCCACGGGCATGACAGATTTTCTCACACAAAGCAAAAAAACAAAGGTCGGTACACGTTAAAGAAAGACGCTACGGGAGCTACAGGTCCAGTCTACATCAGCGTCGGAGCTTCTGAGAGAAACTGGAGCTAATTAACACGAGGACAGTTAAAATAAATAATGTCGTCCATATCGAAGAGGTAAAACCGCAGGGAAAAGTTCTTCCCCTGGCCAATAAAAAAGGTGTGAAATATAATAAAGGTGTCTAAAAGCCCGACGCGGTGAATAAACCTGCGACCCGCAGCGCGGTGACGCTCCGAAACTTCAGCTCTGAAGTCAAGACTCCGAGGAGGAGGAGGAGATTTCGGACACGTGCACGAGGCGGGGCCCCGTCTAAGGTCTCCTAGACAACCGGCATTTCAGGCTGCACAGCAACGACACAGCCGCTCAACACACCGAGTCTGATCTCAAACTACAAGTGCACAGATCACACAGCTCCTGTGTGTGGACACTTACTGCTGCTGTTATGGACAGAATACAGCTCCTATCTGTGCACAGGAGTTAGCAAGCACAGAAAAAATAAACAATCAGAATTTATTTTTAATTTTTACACTGCAGGGATGTTAATGAGCATTGCCAATACTCCTCAATACTGTACACAAGTGTGAATACAATGGTTTCATTCAAGTTTCATTTGGGTAGTATCATCTAGTAACTTACATCAAAATGACTGATAGCACTGCAGATTGTATTGTAATAATCTGAACATACAGAGCATATAAAACCACCTCCAACTAGTACAAATAACAGAAACATTAGCTACTGATGCATTTTGTTGAAAATGAATTTTTGCAAAAAACAAAAAAAGGAGATAGTGATATTGTCAAAAAGCCTTTATTGTTGCATATACATGTAGAGCACAGTGAAATTATTATTATTATTATTATTATGATACACTGGAATTACAGAGGGTTTAGGGCCTTGCTCATGGGGCTAACAGTGACAGCGTCTGGTCCTGAACATCTGATCAGTAGCTCTGATCAGATTACATAAACATATTTACAACATGAACACTACTGATTATGTAACCAAAAACCATCTGCACTGAATTAAAATTTATTCCTGCTCGGCGTTTCTTTAATTACGAAGCATGATTCCTCACCGCTAAGCTTTTTGTAGTTAAGACAGCCTTTGATAATTGCTGCCGTCCTCATTTCACACTTAATCCCTTAACATTTATCTCCATGCTGTCAACTCTAACAGTAACTGTGACTAATAATATCTAAGGGGAAGACCCAAGCTGATCTGCGGCTTAATAATGAGCAGACTTCAATTAATTTATTTCCCTGGTGGGTTGAGAAGTGTAGTTAACAGTCAGTCAGGGCTGGCGACAAATGAGCCGTATTAGTTCACCTGCCTCTCAACAGAAAGGGCTTAAACACTGAATTACTGGTCCAAAGCTCTTGTGGCACCAATACACCAGGTCGGCCAGCCAGTGAGTGATCACCTCACACAGTTTTTAGAGTTTGTCCTGCACCATTATTTCTCAATAAACAGACACTTACAAATGCCTAGTGGTTTAAAGATATGAGACAGAGTTTTCTAATTGACTGAGCAAATCAGTGCAGGAGTATTTCAATTTGAAGCAGATTGTCTACAGCAGATTCCTGATGGTGTAACAAAAAGGTGCTAGGCTAGATGGGATGGTTACATTGAAAACTACATCCTACCACACTAAATAGGACCGCAAAATAACACACCATTGTAGATACTGGGGAGTGGAATAGTATTTTAATATGCCATTTAATGCAGTTGATTGAAAATGACAGATGACTACCCCCTCCAGGGAGCCATGTCATTCATCAGATGCCATCTTTTCGGTTTGCTGAGAGCATCTTACATTTCGTACGTCAACCAGTGCAGAACAGAACAGAACAGTATACCAAATAACAAGCGCTACAACCATGTGATATCAGGCAGCCACAATCTTCCATCACAACCAGCAGGTGTAAACATACCCAGGCCACGGTGCTCCATTCCTCGAAGGTCTTCAACACAAGACCTGCTAATATATTGGCCAATTCTCACACATAAAGCAACACTTGGGTTGTGCAAGTCTGTTTGTGTTTATATCAAATATTTTCCATTAAGACCTTCCTCTTCCTCGTAAACTGGTAATCCGAGCAATGCTGTTGTCGTATCATGTTTACAGAAGCTCTGGTACATGTTGTGCAACGACTCTGCGATAGCACGCAAGGCCAGAAAAAGGTTGTGAGTGTTTCCTAGCTTCTGAATACTCCCCAAATTCCCCCCAACGCATGGCCATCCTGCTCTGAGGGGTCAGCTGTTTCCTAAACCCGGAGTAGGAAATGCTTTAAACAGCTACACGGAAAAACAGTAACATATACTCTTGTAGTCACAACGCTGGGTCAGTCATTTTAAAAGATCTGAACGAGACAGATGTTCTTATATGCACGGTGTCCAGAAAAAAGGGAACTCTTTTATATCCCTGTATATCTTAAAGATTGCCCTGAAGATATGGTAAATAAAAATCTACACATTCACGCTACAATAATTGTACTGTCACAGTTTATATTCAGTGATCTCCTTTAGATCTGATACACTCTCAAAGTCATTTGACGTACCCGTGGTTTGTCCTCCTGACTCAATCCAAGCTCTTCCACTCATTCAACCTTTGCATAAGTTCACACTGAGCGTGGGCGCCTGCTTCCAGCTCACCGCTTTGTTGATGCCACAAATTTTTCTTTATAATTAGTTTAGTCCAGCAAGCGTCCAGTCCTCATCAGGAAACTTCCCAAGTAAGCGTTTTGCACCACATTTCGTCAGAAAAATTCACTGAACACCATTTTGCTACTGATGCCATATTGATGTCATTAATGACATTACTTCTGAGGGCGAGTTACTGATACTTCTACGTACGATTATTGCAGCATACATATGTAGATTTTTATTAGGGGAAAAAAAATCTTCAGGGAGATATACAAGAATATAAATGGGATCCCTTTTGACTGGACATCATGTAGACGGCTAAGGAAGCATTATGATAACCCTAAAGAGAGAGTAGTACTAAGGCAGATGTAAATGCTCAGGATTAGGTTTGATAATGAGAGCCTGTGAGAATCGCATGCCAGGTGTGAGAACAGGGTGAAATGAGAAACTCAGGCATGAGATAGCTTGCAGTCACTGCCATGCCCAACCCCAAGAGAACGAGGAGCTTAGCTTGACCCTCTCACACGTGCACGGATCCTGAAAAACTTGCTCAGCTACATGGAGTAAATGTAGGTTACATGTCAATTGATAATAGCTCCATTTCCATTTGCCCTCATTCTTTTTAAACCATGTCTCAATTTACAAGTAATTGTCTGTATCACTTTCTTATGTTCTTCAGCCTGGATTGACGCGAGTGCAGGATTTCATACAAATACATTTCTTAATTACCGCAGTAGACTGTAATAAGCGTCTCATTTTTTCTCAGGTTATTTATCAAAGCTTATTCGTTTTGCGTGCATCAATATAAACAACGGTAAAGCAATTAATTTTATGCCCACATCAAGGAAAGCATCAGTAAGCAAGTCAAAATTCACTAGATATACACGGAACTAGTGTTGTGTAGGAGTATGTGAATATCTAATTAACCACTCAACTCTATGAATATGGAAGTCTTCATCTGGGCACTTATGTCCTACACCCATTTAAGAAAAGCCATGTATGATAACATTTTGGTGAGAGCAGCACTGTTGTGGTGTGCATTGTAGAGATAAGCACTGGGATGTGGGCAAGGCCGGGTAGTCAGATCACTCACAGGATGAAAGAGAGATAACAGAACCGATGCAACACTATTAAAAATCTTATACATTAATGCACACATAACAGCTATCAGTGATTTTCAGATGAGTCCCCAGTGCATTGGCACATCCAAACTCTTCTGATTTTAATTTCATTATCTCATCAGCTGCTGCTCCTGAAGGAAGCACTCATTCATGTTTTAAATCCTCTGCTTTATGTAATATCCTATGCAAATGTACAATGATCAGGCATAACATTTTGACCACCTACGTTTGTTTACACTCATTGTCCATTTTCTCAGTTCTACTTACCATATAGCTGCACTTTGTAGTTCTACAATTACAGACTGTAGTC
>JAOVVH010000059.1:17566554-17577964 GCA_028566435.1 Scorpiodoras heckelii | reverse complement strand
TATATGATGTGTGTGTATGTAAAAGTTACCTGAAATGTCAAATGCATATAAAACAAAACTGTTGGTTGTTGACTGTGGTCTATGCAGATATCATATTTGAGCTGAAAGTGCTAAATAGAGTGAGAAATGCGTATACTATGTATACTGCCCATTAGTGATTTCTTTAGTACTTCCAGTACATTTGTTTGAAACAGTGTAACAAATAATGAAATCACTAAATGGTGACAAAAAACAAAAAAAAAGACGAAAAATTTGTGCTACCAGATTCCTGACTCTACCCAATAGATATATCTTTATGGCAGACGCTATCTTAGAAGTACAAGTACATTGAATGCTGCCACATTTAGGAATGGTGGGAAATAGAGCATCTGGATTGCTGGATGCAAGAGTCCAGCCATCACATGTACTGGATGGTGACGCCTTTGGCAGATCTGGGATATGAAGGAGGGGTGGAATCCCCACTTGTGCTAAAAGTCCAGCAGAGGGCGAAGGGTCTCCACTCACACAGCATTGGTGATGATGATATCACTGTGCAGGCCTTCAATGTTTGCAGGCACAGGGGTGATGCTCTTCATCAGACGCTGAGGAGAAGAGAATGAGTGAGCATACACACTGAGGACTACAGGAGTCATAAGTAAATGAATGAAGGGATGCGGTGAAAAAAAAAAACCATAATAAAACAGCCAGAAAACCTGGCCAGGTATGTTCCTAGTTAATTTTGTTATGAACTGTGCATGGGACACTTGGCATGTATGTAGACATCACTGATGACTGATGCAGTCTGCCAGCTAGACTATTCAGAGGAGTAGTTTGGATGTTCTAGTGTCCCATGCTGCCTGTGAGGCAAAATGCTATTTCAATAAAAACATGAATAGCCTTCCTCACACCTTCTGCTTAAATTACTGTGACTCGTGAGTAGCTTTCTTTGGTTTGGGCCGAGCTAATTTCCAGGCTTGAAATAATATAAGCCTAAAATGACACACTGGTTGGTAATATTGTGAATCATTTTAAAAAGGTATCCTTTAAACATACATGACTATGCCAAAGCTTTAAATACTTTTAAAGATGTTTAAAGAAGTCACACCTTTAAGGTTCTGTGTCAGTTTAGTAGAACTAGCCAAAGAGCTCCGTCCAGCATAACAAGCTGACTTCATTTATCTAGAATTCTACAGTTTGCCAAAAAATATTTTGTAATGTTCTGACAGTAATCTGTCTATGCTCTAAGCATTTTCTCCCACTGATCTCAGCTTAGCTGCACTGCTTTTGGAATTTCAGGAGAAAATTGGGAGCGTTTCCAAGAAGTGTACTTTCTTTCCGACTCATGGGCTGATGACAAGTGCATTGTGTTTTCCCAATCTGGTAAATCATTACAAATAAAAGGGGCTAAAGGCATATTAAATGTGCCCATTGTACAATAAATATAAAACAGCTCTGACTACTAAACTCCATTATTTCATTAGAGTTGGAGGAAAAGAAGAAGTCCTTTCAAACTACATACTCAGCTTTATTTTTAGCCCAAACTAAGCTTCAGTCAGCCAAAGGAGAGCTGAATAAATAAGCCAGAGAAGAAACTGATTACAGCGACTATAAAACCACTGTTGTTCAGTATGCAATTGTTTGCTGGGATCTGAGGATAATGGAAGCTTGTAAGCCATCATTATTATTTGAGCGGGTTGATGTGGTGAACTACAGTCATGCACCTCTGCACTTTTACCTGTAGCTACAGCAAAACACCAGCAATATCACCTCTGTAGATGTTGATCATTTTTAATGAGATAGCAATACATTTTTTTCCAGGCAGTTACATGTTTTCTTTGGCTTTTGTCTATAACCCAAGTCCAGTAAAGGGTAGCTAACACCAACATTTTACTCATATTTTAGAATTAGAGTGTAAATATGAAATTATCCTTTTAACAATAATCATTTAGAAAGTGTGAAGACTACTGCCGTGTCTGAAATGTTGCCTTATAATGTATTGTGGATATTCTGTATTAGGTGGGGTGCATGGTTTGGAATTAAGCTACTGCAGAGCCTTAGATATTCATCAATACAGTTTCATATATTTAGTTTCCCAAATAACGCACTATATGGCGAACAGGGTGTGATTTTGGAAATTATTAACACCTATGATACACCTGCAGGTTTTTTCCCCCCAGCGATAATGAAACACATCTGAACCAGTTAATCAAAACCTCAAAACATTACAACAAATGTGTTGTAAATGAACATTCAGTCTGAGTGTGGATCCTCACTGACCTCACTTTACACCAAGGACACGTGTCTTTACCACCAGGTAACAGCTCTAATGCTAAACATACATCCTATCTGACACACCCTTTCAGCACCATTGTGTATTTAAGGCATATGCAAACACGCAGCACTCATCCTGACTGACAGCTCCATCAAAAGCAGCCGGACGAAAAGCAGGACGGCGCTGGCATCTGGACTGTGCTCACATCTCTCATCACGCCTCACGTACACCAAATGGATAATGTGAGTCACAGTCTTATGAAAGTGTGTTTATCTAATTTACCTGCATCTCCTCTTTGTCGCACGTGCGCAACTGCATAATGACAGATGGGTTTAGGCGCTGTTGTTTCTGCTGCTGGCATACCTGTTTGAAGGTCCCTTTGGTGGTGAGCAGGTGGTAGACCATGTAGGAGGGCACGCAAATGAAAGAGGAGACACCAATGCAGTAGCCCAGTACAGTGGTCCAGAATGGGTACAAGTAGTCAAACAGTCTCACCACCGGAGGGAAGGCCAGGAAACTTCCAATGATGAACTATAAACAGATAACGTATGGAACCAAAAAGCTTCCTGTTAGTTGCTAAGATGAGTGGGATGTTCACTGATGTATGGGACAGTTAGGTAATTATTATGGGAAAAGGTTGCATTTGCAAAATATTTGTCATTACTGTTTTGGCTCCATAGTTGCTCCCAATACTCAAAATACTTGATACTATACAAAATATGATGCTACAATAATTTAGATCAATGAGATACGTATATTATTAATCAGTTCTAGCAGAACTGCATCGGGGTAAAAGATCATGTCAAAGAGACTGTGGTAGAATATGGTGATGTGAGTGTGCTTTGGATTTGTTCCTCTTGTGGTTGAACTGACCAGAAGGAAGCAGGGGCAGATGGCCACCCAACACACCCTCCAGAAAAGACCCGGGGAGAAGCCAAGCATCAGGTGCACATCATTGCAGAAACGTGTCGTCCCTCAACACACACACAGTGACACAGTGAGGCCACGTATTATAGCACAGAACCACAGAAGATTTCCTAGATGGATCTGTTAAAGTTCAGGTATTTACCATAAAACCAGGAAACAGCAATGACTTCAAGGAAGACTACAGTGATGACGGCAGGGCCTGTGGCATATTCTTCAAACAGTTTCACCACAAACGCCCCTCCCTATCAACATCACACTGGTAACTGCACTTGTTGCCACATGAATACGTGTTACAAATAATGAGGAAATTATAATAATAATAAATACTTTGTAATTTGTTACATTTCCCATAACACATTCTCGCTGTTATTTCAATGCACAGTAGAATCTGAGAGGACTCACATAAGTAAGTGTGGACAGAGCTCCCAGGTAGCAGACACACACCAGACCTAACACAAACCACTCTCTCCTGCGGGCCAGCAGGTGGGGAAACTCATCCAACATGGCGGTGATCACTCCTTCCAGCCCAGCAAACTGCAGGTGGAGACATAAATGGTGCTAATAAAGTGAGTACCACTGGTTACATAATGCAGACGCTGGCGTTAACTATAACCGTAAGGAACACACGCTCACAGCTCAGTGCATTCTGACAAAGCCAAGCGTCGAGCAGGAACAAAGACCAGACCCACTGATAATCTCATTAGTGCATCGTTATAAGCACATGCTGTCATTCATTGTGGCTGTTTACCATAGAAACTGTATGAGTGGTTTAATATCATCCTTTAGGAAAGAGGCATTTAGAAGGGCAAACCAGGGACAGCGGCGTGACCAACAGCCTAAATACAGCAACTGGTGGACAATACTGTGTCAGCCAAAAGGTTGTGCTCTTAGAAGATAAGCAAAATGCTTAGTAAAATCCTGATTACAGCACCACATGCTATTATTAAGATAAGTTGAAAGAGCTGGGTTAATTAACTAGTGGGACAGAGAGACTGACCGTGCTATCTAATCCCAGCATGATGATCATGAGGAAGAAGATAATGGCAAGGAAAGTACTAGCAGGCATGTTGGCGATGGCCTCGGCATAGACGATGAAAAGTAGACTGGGACCTAAAACAAGAAGTAAATTTGACTTCAGTAAAAAAAAAGCAACAACAACAAAAAAACCCCACAGCAATAAATAAGTTTCTGTGTCCACACACATAGAGCAACATATCTCTTCAGCATGTTTTATAGCAAGTAAAAGTTAGATCCATCTTCCAGGCATATGTGAGGAAACAGTATGTTTGTGTCTTTACATTTAAGAGGTTGGTACAAATAAAGCTTATGCTTCTCACCAGCATCCTTTGCTACTGTCTCCACCCCCTCCTTCCGCATCTCAGCCATGTAGCCCAAGACGGTGAAGATCACAAAGCCTGACATGAAGCTGGTCAGACAGTTCACTGAGCTTGTCAGCAATGCATCTCTGACACACAAATATAAACTGTTTACAGAATTCTGACATTTTCGTTATTTAATGAGTTTGTTAATGTTAATTAATAACATTCACATTACAACAAAGTGGAAATCATGTGTTTATATTTAGTATTATAACAGTCATATACTAATTTTTTTTTATTATACAGTTCAAACGATATTCAATATTGACAGAAAGGCAGATTAGTGGTGTGCTTTGAGAATCAGATGTTTAATATTTGAAATTATATAGTGTTGTACTTGTAACAGTTGTTGTGAAAAGGATTGTAGCTGGCAAAGGCCAGGAGCACACCAAAACCTGGACCCAGAGAGAAGAAGATCTGAGCTGCTGCATCAATCCAAACCTACAAAGAAAAAATTTGATCACGTAAAAGGTGAGGACAATTGTAAATATAATACCCCAATGCAAAAAGTTTCACTAAGGATCAAGCTTGCTTTTAGTTTGTTTATTCATTTCACCGAAGTGGTCAGGAGCTTCTCCCAGTTAGGCTTCAGGTAGAACACAACACCTCTCCATGCTCCGGGCAGAGTGGCACCTCGCACCAGAAGGATCAGCAGAACCACATAGGGAAGGGTTGCAGTCACCCATACTACCTACCAGAGAAAAGCACAAGCAAGTTAGCTAGGTGATAATATGAACTCTCGGTCCTCGTGTCTATGGTTATTATTAGACACCTGGCCCAAGAAGGCTATAGTATTGCCAAGATTCAATCTTCTGATCTTCCTGTGATAAGTATGCAAATTCCTGGACTGTTGCACCACTTGGAATCATCAAGAGTTAAGGTTTAAATCGAATTCTTCCCTTAATAATACAATACTCTTTTCTTTCTCACCTTGCCAGAGGTCTTAACCCCCTTCCAGATGCTGAAGTAGACGATGGTGAAGATGAAGAGCAGACAGAGGGCCAGCTGCCAGCTCACTGCACCCAGCTGATGAAGACCAGGGGACAGGTGCACCTGCAGCACCTTCCGTCTGAGACATTGAGAGAAAGAAGAGAACAAAAGAGGTAAGAAATAAAGAAGCTGCATGCATTGGTGAGGGAACATAAGCGCTAGATTTATAATGGCAGAATCAAAACAGTGGAAAGTGAAGCTGAATAGGAGTGCTGAGAGAATGGATGATGAGTGAGAACTGACTACAGAAGGTGAAAGGGAAATACGTTTATATGGAAAACAGGAAATTCCTGCTGATATAGCTAGAAAAGCTTGTTGGCTCCCAGTGTATAATTAACCTAAACCTTAGCAAAGCCTGCAAATCTCCTCTAAAGAATCAGAATAAAGTGAACTAACCAGTCAGAACTGGTTTCCACAGATCTACAAAAGACATTGACATATACTCTTCTAATTGACATATACTCTTCTCTTCTCATCCATAACTATACACCCTCATAATCTGCATGAAGCTTCCTGCTATTACCAAAGAACTGGGTTTTTCCTCCATGCTAATCCACCCTTGCTCACTTTCTAGCCTCCTCTGTAGGCTCCTGGCACTTACATGCACTTACGTATAGAACTCCTCGGCAGGCGAGCTGGATTCATTGGTCCAGGAGATGTTGCTGTCGGTGGACAGATACTGCTTGCAGTTGGCCGTGTTCCAGGAGTTCTTGCATGTCGTCCATGGAAGTGTAGAGTTGAAGGAGGACAACAGGTAATACAGAGCCCAGGCCATGATGGTGTTGTAGTAGAAGGCAATGTACAGGGCAATAATGCAGATTGCAAAGCCAATACCTATAAAAGTGATGCAGTAAAAGAAGTTCATATGCTTCACTCTGCTTCAAGCGTCTTCCACTTCAGAAAGAGACGGACTGATGACATTTTGGACATTTACATAAAATCGAAGTTCTATAGAAGCTGGCATTTTGCAAGGGAAATGTGACAATTTCCATAACAGAGAGTACAACAGCTATCAACAAAGCAGCACACGGGCACTAGAGAGAAACTGAGAAAGAGTCACGAAAGAGCGCATTATCAGTCTCGTTGCTCCCATCCCTTCCATTTAGCCTCAGTCAGTTTGGAGCAACTTAGACTGCTTTTCTAGTCATAAAAGTAGAGATGTGGTGATATTAAATTTTCGTATCATGCTAATTCCTTATTCTTTTAATCAACGTGTATGAAATTAGCCTTATAAGATAAGATTCCTTTATTTATCCCCATGGGAGAAATTTGGGTGATACAGAAAATAAATACAGAGAAAGGTTGAATAAAAAGAAAAAGGTTGAATAATTAAAAAAAAACCATAATTACTACATTATACATGATTGCATAATTGACATTCCATCCACTAGTGGTGTGCATTGACTAGTGATATCGAACATAATGGACGTGACAGTGTAAGACAGCAGCAGGTGTACAACTTGGAGGGCTAATGGGACTATATAACAGTGCAACAGTGGTATATGATATAATTATTGTTATGTAATGTATGATACAATAGTAATAGATTATTCAATAATATATGCTATATACAGCAATAATAATAATAATAATAATAATAATTATTATTATTATTATTATTATTATTATTATTATTATAATGATGATGATAAAAGTGTGCTGTTATAACAGTAGTGTGTATGTAGTCTACAGGACAATATGTTTTTAGACTAAACAGTATATAAACATATGAGTGCTATGTGAAATGATTTACAAAAAGCCCAGTGCAATAGAAAAATGTGGAAAAAGTCTTATATTCGTTATATTATAGTTATATTGTACTAGAAAAATATTGTACTTTATTGGGCAGCATTTTATGTGAAGCTGAACCCTGAAAGCTGCTTCAAACATCTTCAAATTCTAATGTGAACGCAATATCAATACTGGGTGTGTTGAATACATAGGAGGACATTATAAATCACTATTATTTGGACATGCCTAGGCAGAAGGGAGATCTGTGAGAGACAGAGCAGCCTTACCCTTGAAGATTGGGCAAATGTGTTTCCAGATGGATATGCAGCCACTGCGGTGGAACTGCCCGAGCGCCAGCTCCATGTAGAACAGAGGAACCCCACCAAACACCGCCATCAGGAGGTAGGGCAACAGGAATGCACCTGGACAAACAGTTGAGACAGAAATACTTTAGAGAACAGGAGTTTGTCAACAGTTTTAAACATGTGATAAATGCTTGAATTCTCTGGAACTAATGAAAACCCTCAACTTTCATCACATTCATTCGTGTGAAAAGGTGATTAAAAAAACAAAAACATCAATGAAAAAGCATTTTCTGAGAAACTGAGGGGAAAAAAAGTGAAATGTATGTATGTTTCCCCCAGCCAAAGTAAAGAGTGGTAGAGAAAGGTAGCACCAGTTCAGACAAGCCTCCCTGTTTGATTAAAGCTTTATTTGTATGCTTTTGACATGAGTGCAAAGATAGCGGTTGATTTAGTAGCTGCGAGGCAGGTTATTAAACAATAAGAGATTGAAGTCCCTCTCATGAAAGCCACAATTAGTGTTGGTAGTAGCGAGTGTGTCCCTAGCTGCTCTATCTTTCACTCGCCCTCCCATCTTGCATGGTAGAACAGGAAATTACAAAGATTTTATTATTTCAAATTCAAAGGAAGGAGGCTGAATCCTGTTTGGAGAGCGAACGTGAGCAGTCAAGTAGAAGGAAGAAAAAGAACAGTAGAGTTGCCTATAAAATAACACTCTGCCTATTTGTTCTTTCTAAAGCAAACAGAATCGAATCGATCATGTTTCAGAAAAGAAACACAAATCTTTCTGACAAGCTGCTGTGACCATTAAGTTGCCTTTAGCTTCAATAAGGCTCTAAACAGGCAGAATGTCATGCGTGAAATCGTGACTGCTTACTGTCAAGTGGTGTAAATGTTTTGCTCCGTCCTCTGCCCATAAACTCACCCCCTCCGTTCTGGTAGCAGATGTACGGGAAGCGCCACACATTGCCCAGGTCCACTGCGTAGCCGATGACCGACAGGAGAAAATCCACCTTCTTGCTCCATGTCTCCCTGGGCGGATCTAGACTGGTCTGCTGGACCACAAGTGTTCTGAATCCCCCTGGAGCACTTGTCCTCTCCCCTATCGCCCCGGTGCCTTCCCTCGGGCTCTGAGCTGATGTGCTGGGGTACCCGTTTGACACCTGGGTGGGCCCCGAGACTAGTTTCTGCTCTTTCTCAGCAATGCTGCCATCCACCAGCCTGCCATTCTCTTCAGATTTGTCCTTCTCATTTTGGTCCTCTTGGTTCATCATCACTGCCTGTTTCATCTCCATGGTCAAGGGTGAGATGCTGTGATTGGCTCTGATGAAAGTTTTCTGGCACTGGCTGATATGGCGCCCATGAGGGGACTCAGATGATGGAGAAGAAAAGGATTGACTGGCAGATCAGGAGAAAGGAGACATAGCAGCAATGGACCTGACTGTTTAGTCCACTTTATCAAGCTCCAATAAACCCCTGCATCAAAAAAAAAAAAAAAGAATAAAATTTTATAGGGCATTCAAAAAGCTGACATTTTCCTTTCTCACAAGTCCACATTGGTGACAAAGAAAACACACAACATCCAGCCAGTGATTACTTATTTGACTGCTGTGAGTCCAAACAAATTACATCTAATATGAACCATGCAGCTCCAAACAGTCCCTGCCACATGGGTTAAAAACTGGAAAAAAAAAGGAAGGAAATTTGTACAGGCTTGTGCAAAATTACACCCAGGGGAGCTGCCAGAACACATTTATTTATTTTATTTTTCGCTTGACATTGTTGGTGTTGTTGAAATTAATATGTAAGACATTTGGAATGCCTGATCTATGCCTTTATATGAGACAACACAAACATCAGAGAAATTAGGAAATGAAACCTTTAGGAATGAAGTTGTGAAATATGAACACTGCCTACCTCAGCTGAAATTATGATGGACAAATAAACTTTAAAGGCATGACATCAATGCGTCCCCACTGTTTTTACAGCCAAAAAAAAAAAATTAATAATTTATAATAATGGGAAAATAATTGGTGTCAAGATTTCAAAACAGCTTGAGGGGAAACTGAGAATGAAATTGAGAAACCAAATCGTAATACACAAAGGGCCATTTGTAAGATTTACTAATTAATAGTTGTTTGTATTTCTTTGTTCAGAAACAAGACATTTAATATGGTTATATAAAGAAACCCTCAATAATCAGTTAAAGCAGTTTTTGCAAAGCAACAATGGAGCAATGAATACCTTTTAGCCTGCTCTTAATTTAGTTGTCTGATCTTTCACTTTCTTTGGCAGACAAAAGGAAATAATCAAAAGAACAATAATGATACAAGTAACCTTAAACAATATTCTCAAACAACAACAAAAAAAGAATACCCATTTTACATGCCTAAGCCATTTGGCACAGCGGTTTGCCCACACATTTTATAACGTTTCCAGTGGAAGCAGGTTTCCAATGTTCCTTCAGCTCTAGGTTTTTATTACGTATTCCCAATGATTAATTGTGTACAAGCACCTAAACTTCCTATTAATTATTTCTTCATGGTAATATATAGTGTGGTGAAGGTGGAAAGTGTTACACAAAAAACAACTGGCACGGAGTTTGATTTTCACACACGGCTACCATTATTACAGTTTAATATATTGAATAAGATTTTCCTTAACACAAACTCCCAAAGTAGCACAATAGAACACTTGGGCTCAATTTATTTAAACAAAAACTTTGTTTACTTTGTTTTGCAGTGCAAAATAAAAAAAATCTTTCTCCTCTACACTGGAGAAAAGCTAGACTTTTGTCTAAATACAACTGAAATATGTTTACACATGGCAACCATGAAAGATTTAAACCGGACCCACTTAGAACATTTCTAATCGCTTCGTCCGGAAAAATCTGTTTCATCTGCAATTTTCCAAACTGATTTCACCCTGGATAATGGAACGAACTTTAATTTCATCCTCATACATTCAGGTCGCTTGATTTTAATTTACTTTATTGTATCCAGTTGGACCTTGTTCTGTTCTGGCTTTTACTATTCTTGCTATCAGGAGTTCAAAATGCTGAACCCCGAAAAAAGTCAAATATATTTAAGATGTTATCATTTTATCAGTAGTTGCCAATCTTTTAATGCACTGAGGCACTGAAATCAAATATACATTTTTTTTTAAATTAGTCAGGTAATTGGATATAAGGAGAGCTCAGACTCTGTATTTTCTCTAAATTCTCCACATATTTAATAATAAGCACCACTCTTTTCAGCACCATATTTGTCCTTGCAATTATTTCTCTATTGTCAGAGAACACAGAAATATTAAACACGCACTGGATATGCATGCCCACAGTATTATTATAAGCTACAGATCACTTTGCATCATCACATCATAGAGCTTTACTATAGTTCACATAATGTTAAAAAAAGCATTTGGACCTGCTTCATATTTTTTAAAAAGTTAACCAATGAACATTCTCACATCTTTCATTACTTTGCATGAAGTTACCACAACCACATCCATCAGCAATTTCAGTTCATAGAGCGTATCAAGATGTATCCTACAGCACACAGAGAAGCATGCAAACACACACAAGTTAAAACCTGTCACCCATTTTTTTTGGGCAAACACCTTTCTGTACACAACATGCGCAGTACAACCCTACCGTGCAGCAGTGGAGCGGTTCTGTGGGGGTCTGTGTGCGCTGGGCTGGTGCTCACCGACCCTGGGAGCCAAGTGCGTAAGACACACCTCCCTAACACTCCTGCACACACACACACACACACACACACACACACACACACACACACACACACACACACACACTCTCTCTCTCTCTGTCT
>JAOVVH010000059.1:17548460-17560797 GCA_028566435.1 Scorpiodoras heckelii | reverse complement strand
TCTCTAACAAACCACTGAGGCCTTCACAGAACAGGTGTATTTATACTGAGACTAAATTACACACAGCTGGACTCTATAAACTAATTAAGTGACTTCTGAAGGCAATTGATCGCACTGGATTTTATTTAGTATCAGAGTACAGGGGGCTGAATACTTTCGCACATCACACTTTTCAGATTTTTATTTAATTAAAATTTTGAAAACCATGTACCATTTCCATTCCACTTCACAATTATGTGCTACTTTATGTTGGTCTATCAATTAAAATCTCAAAAACATACATTTAAATTTGTGGTTGTAAGGTGATAAAATGTGAAAAAGTTCAAGGGGTATGAATACATTTGCAAGCCACTGTATCTAGTCTAACTGAACAAATTTATCAATTAACTTTGATTAATTAGTTGCCTGAGTAACTAAGGGGACAATGACTCTCTCAGACAGTGCCAGCATTAGATACTCTTATAGAAAAAATTTGGTTTGAAGATATAAAAAAAATTAACTTGGCAAATATGCAAAACTTGAAGAAATTATGGCAATAAAAAAAAGTATGTTTTTACTGAAATACAGACCTAACCAACGTTAAAGGCCAGAGGCTGGTTAAGTTTCAGAAGATGATTAAGTTCAAACTATTTCAAAATCACCCTACACAAAAATTCCACAGGAACAGGTATAGTATTACAGCTAAGCCCATAAAATTCCACTGACCTCCTTGAAAAGAGATCTCAACAGGACTCTCCAGGAAAAATAAAGATCACCGAAGTATATTTAAGTAGACTGACTGATGAATAATAGGATCTTATATGATGTGTATTTTTATATTAGTTCAGGTCTACTAACATAATTGGACAAGCAGGGTTCCAAGAGTGCTGACATTTATTATTAGCACTGGCACATTTCACTGTTTGTATCACTCTGTCTGGGTTCACTACACCACTCTTGCAGTAATCCGTTACATTGAAGCCATTACTACACTTACTATGAACTGTCAGTCTGTGCTGTGGCTTCATTAGGAACTATTTCCATTGTTGAAAATTTTAACAAAATATTTGTCCTTATTATGACTGAATATTGTTTTCTTGTTTATACAGATGAACTGCTATATTAAAGCAAGTATTGTACAGAACATCAGCATGGCTGCCATTACCTGTGGCACTCATCACTACAGCTGAATAACAGTTGTGTTGATATTCAGTATAACAGCACTCTTGCTTGTGTGACATTTCTTATTTATATAAATGTGACTGAGCAATCCCATTGGTGTAATAACCCCTCATTAATATTTCCAGGACATTTTATTTATTTTCCAGGTGTTTCTATGACCTAGCCTATAAATTTCCCCAGGACTTGCTGGATCCCTGACCTACCTGATTAACAGAAATCGGTCACATCTTCACTGTCTCCAGATTTTGAACAGTACAGTGACTGAAAAGGAGGAATGATCTATCACCTAGTGCAGCAAAAAAAAAAACTCCCTTGACTAGTATACCTTCAGCTTATAGTTACACTGCATGCTCCACTACAAATCAGTGCAATACCTTGTGGATGAAAGGCCTTCAGAGCAGACTTTCCTTTGTGCACTAGACTACACCTTCTCTGATCATCCCTAACAAATGCAGCAAAACAAGAATACTAAAAATCATCATGCTTATACTCTTACCTGCTGCTTCTAGTGTTCTATGGTACATACTTGAAGGCTTTAAGGCTTCATTATAAAGTTAAAAAAAAAGATTTGAATTAATAGTTTACAGCTTTGCACTGAATGTTTTATGGGAAAATAATCAATCCCACAACCCAGGTACATATGCCTTGGTTTTATATGCTGTTCCCCATTAATTAGCAGTGATTGTTTCATCACTCAAGCATTATCTAATTCATCACACTGCTACATCTGGCTTTAATGAGAAGGAGTATTCCAGTGAAATGAGATAACAAATGGCATCCATTAAAAAAAGGGAAAAAATTGTTTTATTTTATTTTTATATCTAGAACAGGTTCTTTTGTAAAATCCATCAAGAGGGTGGAGTCAAAAAACCTGGCTGAGATTGGACTGGACATGCTCAGTCTCCATGGTTATGCCAGTGCTCCCATTGGATCCCAGGCAGGCAAAATAACAGGCTCCTGCTGCATGACCTCCAGCACTTCAGGAGAGAGGAACCTCTTATCCACCACCACTTCGTAGACGTATTCCGAAAACCACTCGTCCGTCATGATCAGATAACCTGGAGGAAAAAAACAGATTAGGTACAGATACAGAAAAAGTGGAGCGAGAGAGACAGACAGACAGACAGAGAGAGAGAGAGAGAGAGAGAGACAGAAGAGAAAATCAGACGAGGCTAGTGGATCAAAAACACTTGCTCGGGATTTAATAACATCCATAAACCAGTAGACTTTTTGCTACATCTTAAAAAAGTGGATTTAAGAAACACAAATAATACATGCCTCTGATTTCAGCGATTGTACAAAAATAATTTAGTTTCTTGAAAATTTACAGCACAGTTTCTATACTTATTTAGGCAAAAGACAGTAAAGTGCAAGTATGTGCATGTGCTTTACTCTTTTTATGGCCACAACCACCTATTTTAAATCCTTGAATTAATACAATCTTGACCACATTTTGGGTAATTTCTGTTCTTCTCTAATGTGCACATTATTTAAAGGACAAGCAGATGGACTTCTGATGTGTACACTCAAGCTGGAGATTCTTTAATCTAAGTGCACTTTGGGATTGTGTTGTATTGGGATGTGTTAAGTGAACATAGTGAGAAATATAATTACCTTCAATGGCATTTCTATGAGTAAGTGAACTTGAATGATTTGGATCAAGTCACTAAATTGCTAGTTAGTGATGATTCATCTAGATCAGTTAGATCAGATGATTCATCTTCAGTAACCACTTTATCCCATTCAGGGTAGGGGTGGATTCTGAGCCTGAGAATACTGGGAGAGATCGGATGAACGTACACAAATATAGAGGGTGTCTTGTAGAAATATTGTCTCAGAGTAAGACTCCATCTTCCTCAAGCTTCAGTATTCACAAAATTGAGATCAGCAAGAATTGTTCTGATATTTTTCCAAACATGGATACTTTCCTGTCAACTCTCTCACCCGATGCAAAACATGTATTAGTACATTATCATAATAATATGAAATTCCACATTTTGATGTTGTATGTAGAGTCCATAAATAGTTGTACATGTTATTGTACCTATCTAACACATTATATAGAAGATGGAATTAAATACTGACTACAAGTGCACACCTTCAGCTTTAACGTGACAGCATTTAAAACCAAACTGGGCGAACAGTGTAGGAACAGCATTTCTTTTCACACATCTCCCCTTCTTCTTATCTGATAAGCCTGACAGCACTTAAACATATTCCCACAAGTGTGTAACAATGTACAGTAGGCGTTTAGCTTCAGATTATTCTTCTCAAAGTGCTGAAGTTTGACAAAAAGGAGGAAGTGACACTTGGCAGGAAACTTTTAGACTTGGTTCTCAAGGGATGTGGTCAGGGCTGATGAATTAGAGAGCAGCAGCAGTCAAGCCACACACACAAACATCTCACCCCAAGAAGCTGATCTTGCCACGCAGTAGACATGCATTTTTACTTTACGTGGCTAATCACACAGAGCTCGTGCAGATGTTGGAAACAATTCCCAAAATGTGTGTGTGTGTGTGTGTGTGTGTGTGTGTGTGTGTGTGTGCGCACGCTTTCTGTTTTCAGGCACTCTGGATGTCAGTGAATTTCTATTCCACACTGCTACACTCTACTCCACCTTACTATCAACATGTGCATGACTGCAGAGGAATGGATCAAAGATCTGCTTAGGTATAGAAAACTGTCAGTAACCAGCAAAAGCTGCATGCTGATAACACATCTTGTATGAATATTACACAAAGCAATAACATGGTTCAACTGAGCAATAACTTAGAATGACAGAACAATATATATTTTCATCATTCCGCATTAATAAAGAAAAAAAAATGTACAAGGCTCAGCAGCTGCTACTGAGCTCTTTATAACACTATAAACATTGTCAAAATCTGTCAACAACGTTCCCTCTTTTTATATTTGGCTTAACACATAAGAGCACAAAAAAAAAGACAAGAGTGAGGTTAAAATAATCAACCATAGCTGATTTGTTTTCCTTCCTTCTCCTTCCTTTACTATATCTTATTACAGTCTAATCTCTGGAGGGAAACAACTGTTAGGACAAATGTGAGATCTGCTGACCATCTAACCTCAAGTACCGGTATACATTTTTCTAACTCCCAAGTCCAAAAATGTCTCCCTTCTGTCAAGCAAATATTGTTTCAAAACCACAAAAATGGCATGATTTATTCAAATGAAAATGTACTCATGTACAGCCATGATTCATTGGAAATTCCTCATTACTGCACTTTAAGCTGGAGAGTTTTTAAGCATTCACTGGAGTTTCTAGAATAATAGAGATAGTACTCTGTGACGTTTCAGCAAACTCTGTACTTTTAAACAGACGATGATTCAGTCTGAAAGCAAAAGATCTGCAAAGCATGACCAAGCTAGAAATCCTTCATAATCTGGGCAAGAATGTAGAGCTTTCTAAATGAAGAGAAAGTAAGTGTGAATATTTGCATCTATTCACACTACAAAAGCTACCAAACCCTTATTACTATTCAAGGAAAGATGTTTTTTAATTAACTGCTTTGAACATATAAAATACGACTATATGCTAAATACAGGTATGATGGGATTTTTATTTTTATATGGAAAAACCCCAGGTGTTTAGAACAGGACTAATTATTATCAATCCTGAAACACTTTTCAACAAATACTGATTGGGACAGTGTGATTGTTTGGACAGTAATGATTGGGATAGTATACAAATATAAGTAAACTGTACAACTAAGATAAAGAATATGCCCATATAGTAACATGAAATAGATGTGTTTTCTTTTTTTTTTTTTTTTACACAGATGCTGTACTAAAGTGTAGAGGCGCAATTTATAATGGCAAAATTGTACACATTTTGATACACATGGAAGCAGGAAAGTTCCAGAAACTGTAATTCTGCTTAGACCTGTAGAGGAGGAGGATTAAAGGATAACAATATAGTGAGTGTCTTGAGTGAGTCAGGGCTTCAGAATCTAAAATAAATCACATATGAGACAGATTTCCTCAGCCATGACTCAATAATGAACTCAAAAAAGCAGAAAAGGAGAACTTTGGGATGTAATCCTTATGCAAATTAATTTATCCCATCTGGAAATACTATATAATGCAGAGTAGCATGTGAGGCAGACAAACTACACAGAGAACAAACAAGAAACCTCACCCTTGTTCCCACGATCATCACCCCACGAGTTCTCCACTCTCCACTTCGCGTAGCATCCTTCCTTCTCGTCCTGAAAAGAGAGACATGAGGGTAAAACCACCCAAAATAACCCTACAATGTTTAATCAAGTTTATCATGTTAGAATCTGTGAACTCTACTGAGTATTAGATCCAAGAAATGATTCAAAACACAGAAATTTGATAAAATATGTCCGAATGATAAACAATCACTCTCAACAATCAAAACACTGAAATTGTAGAATGTATTACATAATATAGTGACAGTCTTTATAATGAACATCATAAAGAAACCAAAAATGTCCCAAGGGTTCTGTGACTATATTGGGTTCAGATTTACATTAGCAGGTTACCAGCAAGAACAGCAAATAAATTTCAGTGTCAAGTACTCCCTTAGCTCACACTAGACTTGGAGCATATGGTTCACAGTTCTCTTTCCCAGTACCTAATCTTTGCTCTTTCCAGAGCAAAATGTCTCCCTCCTTAGTGACTGCAATTGTCGAACACAACCCTTAACCAGCTATAAGTGAGCAAGTGAGAGAGAGGGAGAGTGAGAGAGTGAGAGAGAGAGAGAGAGAGAGAGAGAGAGAGAGAGAGTGAGAGAGTGAGAGAGAGAGAGAGAATCTGTACATAGCTGTCAGGGAAATTGACAGTAATTTTAACTACTGGAGATTTAAAGAATAGTAAACAGAGTGGATAGGAAGGAAATGCAGAGGACGAGAGAAAGAAAAAGAAAAATCTAGATGGGGGGGCACAAAAGGTTCTTAACTAAAACATGCGGAGTTGTATCCCATTGGGAAGCATTACTCCATTTTACTAGTTACAATATTTCTTAGTGCTGTAATTTTGAAGTGTCTCTTATTTTGTGTCATTACATACAGTATAGGGTACAGGGAAAATAGCTACCAACCAGACAGGAAAGCCAGCATTCCCTTCCCTAACCAAGTTGTCATTTTTGTCTGAAGTCGCTTTAAGTTGTTATTGTGTGTTCAGTACCTTGTCAGTAACAGCAGTAAGGACCATGGCATGGGTCATCAGGGAATCTCCATAGATCAGCCGCTCCTCCTTATTCAGGTTCTTTACTGATACGCCAAACACCAGCTCGTGGTTAAACCTATGCACCAATGTACAAAACAAGACTGAAGTCACCTCAGGAAGATGCAACTTAAACCATGTGACATACAGCGATGCTCAGTCTCTCTCACTCATTTCTCACATTTATAAAGAAGAATACTGACAACACTCACACGTTCATGTCGTTGATGCCCAGTTTGCCATGAAAATGCTTTCCTACATCACAGCCAAACCACACAGCCTTCCAGAGAACAAGAGAACACAATAAGACATCTCTAAGTAGGACAATGATTAGTGTGTCAGAAAATCCCACCATATTTGTTCTTATTTTGCTTCAGTCCTAAAGCGATCAACTAAATTTGACCAGGGTACAAATTCTCATGAAACAAATACTGCAGTTTATATGTGTATTTTTTTGTTCTGTGGTTCCACTGTAATGTGCATGTATTTGTTTTGCTTGGTTTAAATCCAGGATGATCATATAACCATTTGATTATCCTAAACTAAGCAAAGTTTACAATAAATATTTGACCATCCTAGGAATCATCCGAATCAGAAGCAATAGTCAGCAGCAATACAAGGTATCGAGAGAATGCATAGACCCACACTGTACCTCTCCTTCCTTGATTGAATCAGCAGCAGCTTTCTTCAGGATCTCAATGGGTTGATTATTATACCGTGTGATGCATCCGGCCACCATGTTTCCCAAGTATTCCACGCTGTACAACTTCCCAAAGGGATTCTGAAGCCTGGGGTCATTCACAAGGCACACCTGAAAAGAAAAGAGGGGGTTATCACAGCCATTAATTCACACTACTGATAGTGAAGAAATGTGGAGGGATGCTTAATGGAGATTGTTCAGGGCTGTACCTTATCCTGCAGGTTGTAGATGGGCTTGACATGCTGTACATAAAATTCCTTAGGGGTCAAAGGCCCTTTGCGGTGGAAGGTCTTGTCCTTGTCCCTGTACTCCCAACAGATAGTGTCTGGAGGACTTCCCAAACACACACTAACCACTCGAAAGACCTGCGCACACACACACACACACACACACACACACACACACACACACACACACACAAAGAGAAGACTGAGATAAAGTAGCAGAGCAGATCTGGTATTTGTATCTTCAATCCATTACTCCATCACAGATCCATCACAGGTATCTACTGTAAAACATGAAATTATTAGCAAGTGCATTTTGAGCCAGACTGGGAATATATAAATCGCTGCTACAACTCTCCAAGTTGGAGCTTAAGTAGCTTGTGTTTCTCTCAGCACTCTTTTCGTAATTCAGCCTCCTAGAGATATCTCTGGCATTTCCTTCTCTCCGAAGCCATGAACTATATATACTGATAGTCTACTTCCTCAAAGCAGAGCATATCTCATCCATAATAGGGTTGTGAAAGTATGCGAGTACGTCAGTGTCCATTACAAACATTATCATCTCTGCATATCCCTCACTCTATGTTTTACACTGTCAGTTTCGCTTCTGAAGGCCAGACACGTAAAAATAGAACTAATTTGATAAAGATGAAGCTCTATAAATTGTACTGGGTCAGCTTTGCCAAGGCCATTCAAGCCCACTGCTTTCACCAGAGAGAAACAGAAAGAGGGAGACATTTCGACAAGAGCCCCATCTTGTATATCCATTCCTCCAACTCCAACCCTCTCCCGTAAAGTGAGCCATTATATTTCTCTGTTTGTTTTCACTGTCCAATCCCCTTGGGTAAAAGGTAAATGCTAGCAGTGCCCATCCCTTTTTTCTCTCACTGTTGACACAATATTGGACCCAGATGCTCCAAGTGCACAAACGACCTCATGCGCCACTCCTCATGCCCTTGCTCTTCCTTGGCAGATTAGATAAATGACTGGCTCCATCCTAATATAACATTGGCACCCGCACTTCTTCCAATTCCCTGCCCGCTGAAAAGTGCTGTTGTACAGAACAATGGCAGAGGTCTGACTGACATCAGAACATAGTCACTGAGTCAATATTGAAACACCTGCCTGTGGCAGAGTGGTCACCGTTCAGCAGGAAAAGCACAGAGGCTCATCCAGGGAGGACTGAGTGCTAACGAAGATGATTGCACAAAGTCTGTATCATTGTCTCATGAAGCACTAAATCTCTTTTAGACAACCTACCAGAAGCTTCTCCCCTAATGTACAAATTCTTGTTTATCCCATTGCATAGCTGCCCCGCAGTTATCAGTGAAATCAAGTCTCCTGTTTAATTTTACCACAGACTTGGCTGTGGCATGTGCTGCTAACTCAGCTAATATTAACAACAGAAAAGATACAAAGGATTAACGTTTGTGAAATAGCAAGCCTCTAAATCAAGATTTATTTCTGTCCAACAAAAATGCCAAGTGTATGTGTGTGTTGTCTTTAGAAACTGTTCAGGTTTATTTTAAGGTGTGACCACCTCCTGACACTCTCCAATCTGGCACAACAAAAAGAAGCATTGTAGAGGATGAGCTAGAGGAGACAATCGTAGTGGGTGGCATGAGGAAGGTTTAGATCACAGGCAAACAAGGCCACACAAGTTTCTGCTTTTCTTTTCAGCATGTCCAAGTTACTGCTTTATCTCTGATTTGCTGCACAATCCACAGGCAACAGAAACTGTTTGTAGGACAAAAAATGAACTATTTAGGTTACAGCCACTCAAGCTGTTCTCCAGAAACAACATTTGATTATGCCATCTGTGACTGGATAGCAAAAAGTATGATTATGAAGTATGAGGAGGACGGCACTTCCTCCTGCCTCATGATAAAAGAACTAGGGATACAGATGTGACCTAAAGTTACTACGGGATGAGCTGGAAATGTGAACTTGGGATTTTTCTGGGGCAAAATAGAGATGTGAAAAATCTGTGTCCTTCAGGTCAACAGACACACAAGGCATACCACAGCTGCATGTGTAAACAAACTGAACTTCGCAGAAAGTGTGTGCAGATCGAACTGTGGGTTTTAAGCTCCTTCTTTTTCAGAGGGACAAAATGTACCATGAGCTCTCAGCCTGGGCTCCATTGCACCATTCTGTATTGAAGAGGGGCACTGCTGTGCATATGAGACTTCATCTGGTCTTCCAAGTGACAGGCAGTCATGAACTGTGCAGGCTAATGTGCCATTTGAACATAGCATCTTCAGAGAACAGGAGTTTTTGCTTCTTGGAGAGGCATAACTGGAGCACTCTTCATTTTTTTAAAAACCACTTTTGTATGGTGGCCACTGCTGGACTGAACAAGCCAAAGAGTTAAGCCAAAGAGTGGCAATCATGAACAGCCTATAATACTGATTATGATCACTGGTCGATCCCTCAAGCCATTCTTCTCTGTTCCTTCAACAACTACAGCCACTCTCTCTCTCACACACACACACGTCTGCTTCTGTTTTCCAAACAGGTCTTCAGTTGGATGGAAGCAAATAGGTCAATGTAAAATGTACAATGCAATGCAGCACCATGTGTTAATAATTCTCTAAAGAGATGCATTCCACTCATTATAGGGGGATATGAAAATACAATCAAACTGATTTACAGCACTGTCAGATGATACATGGGATTCGGGAAGCTATACATGCGGGAGAAATGAACTTGTTTAAAATCCTTTCATTCTGTAAATAGAACATTAAAAAATGCAGCCCAATTAGGAAATGTTAGCGTATATGAGCCAAATTTCCTGGCTAGCACGAGTCCATAGAATTACACAAAATCTAATTAGAATGACCTGCCCCAGAATCTGGCCAACAAACTGAAAATATTTATTTCAATCAGCAAAAGGTCTTTTAAAAACAAGTGAACAAACACAGATGATGTGTGGAGAATGGAAAATACCTCTAAATCAACTGCAAGATGACCAATATGGCCTTTCTGCAGACTTAGTTAAAGCCAAGCCAAAACACCGGCCTGCCTTATCAAACTATAAACAAGATCTTAACTGTGATTAACTGTATCCATTGTGTTCTAATTTATAGACATGGAACATTGCTGCCCCTAATTTTACTTAACCCAAAGCAAAACAGATATGAATTAGCCAACACTGTTTTGTCTGCTCACCTACTCATAAAATGTTGTTTGCTTAGTGTAATAAATGGACGGCTTCAGCTACATGATCAAGGTTTCTAAGAAGCAGACAAAATACAGCTTTCTGTGAAAAAATAGCAAGCAATAAAAACGTGTGAAATCACATATATGTATGCTTCCTCCAGTTTTCTATTTGACTGAAACTACATGCAGATGGAGGGATATCGGAGATATCGGAAGGTATCAGGAGACAAATGGTACAGAGAAGCAGGTGTTAGGCGATGTTGAGTAAGAACATAACCTTCATTCGGGCCCCTCACATGGAATCTGCGCAACATCAAACCATGACTCTGCAACCAGGTCTGACAAACATGCCTTAAACTGGATCAGAGCTGACCAGCTTTGATCTGCATGTGATCTCACACACACTCACATACGTAAATAGACACACCAGGAAAAGCAGACAGTTGCACATACAAAAGTGCAACCAGGCTTTTAGTAAATGACAGCATGTGCATACAATGTCATTTTCATTTCAAACCCAAAGTAAGTCAAACACTGCTGGATAAAATATCCAGCACACAGATATAATGTAACGTAGGGCTGCAAAGGATTTTATGTATTTTACATCATAGGAATCATTGTCATTTTAATTATCAAATGACTTTGACTGCAATACCAGGAAGTTACATTAAATCTACTTGGAAGACATTTTTCAATCAGGATTTACCAACTGTCATGTAAATACTTTATGCAGTCTTTTTAAAGCTTTTAATGGTTTGGTTGCATTTTGTGGTGAGATACATTTACATATAGAAAAAGAAAAGAAAAATCAATTTCCTGTAAATTTAAAATAACAATTTTAGTCTAATCAATAGAATAATCACTTGATCGATAAATGAAAATGGCCATCATTTAACTAATAAGCAAAATAATCATTTTAGACATTATTGTTCAACCTTAGTGGAATGACAGGAAACATAAAGGCTAGATGAAGAAGCCTAGACTACAAAACTTCTACGGTAATTGCTTTTGTAAGTAAACAAGTGATCCAGTCTTATTTTCATGATACAACCCTGTGCTTGCTCTCAGATATTGCATTGCCAAGCATAACAAACTGAGACAGCATCTCTCAGCAGTCAGATCCCACGCTCTCACATACGCTCCAAAGGGTCTTTTATGGGCACACCAGCTAAACAATACTAACCTGCAGCAGGTGGACAAACAGTCACCTAATCAACAAATAGGAACATGTCAAGAGCAAACAGACCAGGTGACACAGTCTAGTATGGTCAGATACTCGGGACACAAGCAGGAGGAGTGCTGGTAGACAAAGGAAGTTGGTAGACACTTAAAACCCTGCTTATTTCTTTGGTATGAGGCGTCTCAATATAGCAGCAGCTCTACCAAGTGATGCTGCTCATGCCTGTGTTGCATCTCTACTCTGCACAAATGGTACAGGTGTAATAATACGGGCAGTGAGATTGCCTTTGCCACAGTGTCAGACGCTCAGAGATAATAATCTTGTTTATGGAACATTCTTTCATCAAGCCATGGAGGTGTGCGTGTTCATTTTCTCTCTCATTTATACACATACAGCGATATTACAGGCATAACATTCAGACGTAAGTCACAGAACCCAACCTGCAGCTTTTTATAATGAATTTAGTGCAAGCAAATTTCAGAGGCATTGCATGATAACCATGTCTGGACAACTTAAGTCCTGATAGGCCATCTGGTGTGGACTAGTCTTGTTGAAATGGTGTGTGGCAATACAGTAGGCATATACACCGATCAGGCTTAACATTATGACCACCTCCTTTTCTCTTCACTCATTGTCCATTTTCTCAGTTCCACTTATCATATAGCTGCACTTTGTAGTTCTACAATTACAGACTGTAGTCCA
>JAOVVH010000059.1:17536488-17547039 GCA_028566435.1 Scorpiodoras heckelii | reverse complement strand
CCTGTGGGGGTCCTGACCATTAGAGAACAGAGTAAAGGGGACTAACAAAGTATACAGAGAAACAGATGGACTACAGTCGGTACAGTCTACAGTATATGGTAAATGGAAATGAGAAAATGAACAATGAGTGTAGAGAAAAGGAGGTGGTCATAATGTTATGCCTGATCAGTGTAGATAGAGAAAGAGTGTGAAATTGAACTGTCCTCTTAATGCTAACTTTTCAATGCCATTCTGAATGTAATTTAAAACCACATTAGAAGTAGTGATACAGAAACACTATTTAAACACTCATTAGTAAAGCTGTCTATTTAATACAGAATTGCATCAACTTTAAAAAAGGTTGTTTAAGTTTCAGAAATGTATGCAATGTGCTTCCTGTTCATTTACAAACACAGATTTCACACAGCGAGAGTATATTCTATTTTCCATTCACTTTTGGTTGAAATTCTTGACATTTATGTATGCGTGAAAGCCAGCTTAACAGCAGAGATAACTGCTGGCAAAATAATTCAACCTTTGCAAAGTTTTTATAACTATGTGTAAAGTGGAAGCTGCATCAGATAACCCTGGAGACAACCACTACCTAGAGAAGGCCCTCCCACAGTGAGGCCAACAGTTACGCTGAAGGAGTTACAGAGTATAGTCACCAACCAAACAAGCTCTCTATAATTGAGGACTGATTGGGAGAGAGGCTAGAAAAAAAATCCTTGCTCATGAAGAGCCATTTAAAAGCACGAGTGACCCAGTGATGATGTGTTTTTTTGGTTTGTCATGAGACCAAAATCAAGATACTGTACACCATCCTTGCAGTGAAATACGGTGGTGGAAGCAGCATCATGCTCTGGGGACACATTTCATCCCCAGAATCTGGGCTTCATGTCAAAGTAGAAAGGAGTATATACGGTGCAAAATAGAGCAGGAGATTACAACCGGCTTCAGTTTACTAAAAAAACCAAACAAAAAACTAAAGCTTGGGAGAAACTTCACCTTTCAGCCAGACAAAGTGTCCAAACCACAAGGCCAAAGAAATACAGGAATGATTAAAAGCAAAAAAGGTGAATGTTCCACAACAACTAAGTCAAAGGCCAAAACTGAATCCTACTGAGAATCTGTGGCACTGCTTGAAACTTGCACCTAAACAACATCCACCACCCTGAAGAACTAAATCTGTGAGGAAGAATTGGTGAAAATCATTCCCAAACAGTGTATGAAGCTGGTAGGAACTTATCACAACAGACCTAAAGCTGTTATTTCAGAAGAAGATGGTTCTACCAAGTACTAGTCTGAAGGAGTTGAATAGTTATGTACAAGGCATATTTCAGGTTCTCTGAGGTTGCCTGCTGACAAGCAATGAATTTTGTTTTTGAAAATTTACTTTAGACAAATTTGAAGTGGACTTCATGATTATAATCACTGCAGTTGCGTGAACATCTTGGTGGCAGAAAAACAGCTGAAACAAGTGGAGAGGAATGGGTGAGATCCCGGGAATTAGGGAAAAGAAAGTCTTGTGCTGTTGGATATCAGAATAGGAATGTAAAAAAAGAAGATCATTGAGAAGATAGAATATCATTGCTGAAGACAACTTTTAAGGCTAAACACAGACATTTATGGTTGCCAATCATTAAATGGACAGATTGGACTGATGAAATCAGCCAGAATTCTCGTCTCCGCACAGTTCTCTACAGTTCATTACACACAAGGTCAAATCAATTAGTAATCAATTAATTAATTTATTGTTAGATAACAATAAATTAGTGACAGCAGTAACCACAAAGCTGGCAATCTTCCGGTCTAGTTTTCTGTCATGAATGAGGAGCGGAGGCGGAGCCAAGTGTGTTGTAACTGAACACGTGAACATGACGATACAATAAAAAATACACACAGCCTAGACAAGCTTACTAACAAGAGACGCTAGACAACACGTGCTCTACAAGATAGAACTTAAATACCAGTGCTAAATGTTCACAAAAATGTTTCAGGTGCTCAGGGACATGTGACGAGCTCATGTGATGTGGAGGGGCTGATGGTTCTTGTAGTTCCACATGGCTATTGGTGCCAACCTGACGCTGATCCATGAACTATAGAATTAATGTGTTTTAATCTATTAATTCCAAGACTATTTTAAGTAATTCTAAGTCAATTTGACACATATTAAAGTTATTAGGGACTTTAATTTTTAAAAGACTTGGACAAATTACTGTAATACAACATAAAAGTGGAATTTGATGGTGCTACTACAGCATCACTAATGTATTGTAGTAAAATTTCTCCTATTTCTGGTTTGCATGCAAAGGGCTGATGAATCTGGAAATCACCTCTTCATTATTTTAACTATTTTCTGCAGTGTTTTAATAACCATGCAAACCTTCACACTGAACTGTGACTGAGGTGAGGCATGTATGGTGTTATGGCGCCCTCATTCGACTGCAGGGAGTAGTGACTTCTTCCCTTTTTTGTTTTGTTTGTTTAAGTATATGAGGCAAATCCACTGACCTCCTCAATCATGGTGTCCATGGCTTCATTCAGCTCTGCTTTCGTGGCATTGCTGGCCACCATGTTCCTCAGCCTAAGACAATATTCTCTCAGCTTAAAACAGAACAGAAAAAAAATCATGACAATTATGTTCATGCAACACAAATATTAATATCCAATTGCAAATCTAGAACAGAAATGTTAACATTAGCTGAAAGTAACTAATTGCATGCTCATAGATTAGAAGGTGCGCTGAGAAATAGGTAAACAATTCCCATATCAGCTTTAAATTTTGCAAAATACTACAGCATGAGCATGCATAAAGGACAAACAGCATCCCAATCCCATTTAGTATATTTACCGTACATATTTCCATGTCTAACAGAACCGGCACTGTTTGTATCACTCTGCTCGGCAGTGATCGCTACCTAAGATTTTAGTTCTAGCAAACGTTCATTACATTGAAACGATTACTACACTCAGTATGGGCTGCCAGTCAGCAACACTCTCTCCAGTTGTGGATTCTTCTGTAACTATGTTTACTGATGAGAAAATAAACGAATAAACAAAACATTTACCAATATTGAGTTTGAATGTAACTTACTTAATGTTAATTTCTTGGTTATAGAACTGTTGTATCACAGCCAAATCACAGCTATGATAATATTAGTACAAAAGCACACTGGCTTGTGCAATATTCCTTAATTTCCATCCATCATTCAGGGTTATGAATCGTCAATTCGACACTGCACCGCAGAGACTTCAGTTAATCATTTTTATTCTATCATGACTGTGGTATATTTCTCCCTGATAAAATATTATGTTTATATTATCATGACTGCCGCTGCAGTGGTAATATAGTTTTTTTCCACAGTCTTCTGGTTTTTTTCCTCTTTGCCAAATTTTTGTTGATGATGTCATATACTTAGACCTTTCACAAATCCACATGAACCTTGGAAGCCCCATATATCTGATACAGAGGATAACGTGTGTGTTTGTGTTTGTGTGTGGGTCCCTACGTGTGTGTTGCCTGTCATGATAAAGCCCCTTGAATTGTTGTAGGCTCTAAACACCCTTTGGTCAATTGCTCAAAACCCATTTTGCAATTTGTTGTGCTTATTTCACTTCATTCTTGCCCCTTCTCTTACTTTTTGTGGCGGTCGTACTCCGCACTACCATGCAGCATGTCTAGTTAAGATACAATGTCAACCTAAATGTGGGAAATATATAGCAGTACACCTTGTGATTGAGGATGTCATTCATTCTTCGAGATGCCTCAGAGCTGTGAGACTCAGGAAAGCATTTCTTAGGGACGACACCATACTTTTCTGGAAAACACAAATTTGAATATTAATATCCTTTTAAATGATCAAATATTGTTCTTCAAGTTTAACCTTAATCGATGTACATACTAGGTTCATTCAAAGTTATTTTACTTTTATTTGACTATGTAGACAGTTTCAGAAATCTGGCCAACATCTACCAGGGTATTAGCAAATAAGACAGCAATGATTTGGCAGCCATATGATTCATTGACATGAATGAACTCATCAGCTGGATCATCACCTATGGTCATGTAAAGACTTGAGGTGAAGTAAATGTGTAATGGAACATTTAACATCCAATTCACTTCCAGTAATTACTTTATCACAGTGTGTTATCACAAAATGTTTGTTGATGGCTTTTCTTAGTCAAAAAAAAAAAGGTTTGCTTTTTCATTGTTCCAAAAATGTGTGCATGTACTCTGCATCCATATTTATGTTTAGGTACAACTATGCAGCAATGAAAAATAGTTTTTTTGTTCTATGCACCATTTATCTGCTTCTGACTCTTAGAAACAGATTAACATTTCCAACCCACACAAACCTAAAACCTCTTTCCCCAAATCATTTTCAAAATTCGCATAAAAGAGATGAATGGAAAATCTCAGAATGCCCAAAACACAGTAAGCCTGACTAATTCAAGTTCACTGGATTCTGGGCATTTTGGGCCTGGATACGTGTGGTGCAAACTGACCAATAAGGTTAACCAGCATATCCCACTGTCCACCATCATTGGTGGGATTTGAGAGCAGAAACTGGACCAATCGGCCATCTACTGGCTCATTCCTCTGGGCAAGCTCTACACAGTTGTGCAGAAAGTAGTAGCAGCGTTCCACCTGAGTTAAAACAACAAGGGCAAGACGTATTAACAGAGAATGGGTGAAAGAAAGTGAGAAAGACCATGAGAGACTGTCATAAAACTAGGAAAAAACCTCAGCGTGCACAGACTCGCACACCCACAATGAAGTCTGAACAAATGTGCATCCTGGAACAGCCTCCAGCATTAAAACATGTGGTGATTTGAGAGAAACTGACAAACCAGCTATATGCCATAATTTACTCTCATTCATTCATTATCTTAACTGCTTATTCCTGTTTCCAGGGTCACGGGAGAGCTGGTGCCTAGCCGGCGGCATAGGGCGAAAGGCAGGATCAACCCTAGACATGGCGCCAATCCATCGTAGGGCATAATTTACTCTCATATACAGCGGAAAGAAAAAGTATGTGAACCTTTTAGAATTTCATGGTTTTCTGCATAAAGTTATCATCAAATATGATCTGATCTTCATCCAAATCAAGGGTATTGACAAATATAATGTGCCTAAAATAATAACACAAAAAGAAATATGGTCTTGCAGGTCTTCATTGAGAACAACCATAAAGACCTCATAGTGCTAGTGGATAAAGTATATGAACCCTTGATTTAATGACCTCAAAAAAGCTAACTGGAGTCAGGTGTTAGCATACCTGGAGTCTTGTTAACAAAATGAGTTTGAAGGGCTGCACTAGAGCTACTTTGATGGATAAAAACAGGACACCACGAAGGAAGCTGCTACTTACTAAAAAGTACATTGCTGCACGCCTGCAGTTTGTGAAAGAGCACACTGAAATTCCACAATGGTACTGGCAAAATGTTTTGTGGACAGATGAAACTAAGATTGAACTATTTGGGAAGAACATGCAGCGCTACATCTGGCGTTTAAAAAAACGCACTGTGCATCATGAAAATATCATCCCAACCATAAAGTATGGTGGAAGGAACATCATGATTTGGGCCTGCTTTGCTGTATCAGGGCCTGGCCAGCTTACAGTCATTGATACCCAAGTGTATCAAAAAATTCTACAGGATAATGTGAGAGTGTCTGTACGTCAGCTGAAACTCTGCAGAAGTGAGGTGATGCAACAGGACATTGACCCAAAACACCGGAGAAAGTCCACAACAGAATGGGTCATGGCTCAAGGAATATGACAGAGCTACAGCAGTTATGCCAGGAAGAATGGGCTAAAATTCCTCCTGAACGATGTGCAGGTCTGATCCACAGCTACAAGTGTAGCACCTGGTTGAGGTTATTGCTGCCAATGGAGGGCGGGTCAACCAGCTATTAATTCCAAGGGTTCACTCATTTTTTCCACTAACACTTTGAATGTTGAATGATTGTGTTCAATAAAGACCTGCAAGATCATATTATTTTTGTGTTATTATTTTAGGCACATTATATTTGTCAATACCCTTGACTTGGATGAAGATCAGATCAAATTTTATAACAAATTAATGAAAAAAAAAAAGAAATTCCCAAAGGTTCACATACTTTTTCTTGCCACTGTACATCTACTTTACATGAAACACACCAGCAGTTATGCAGCTTGTGGCAATTCAGCATACTACATGTATCCAAGACCTGAGGAAGCAAACTGTGCAGGGGAAATATGTTTCAGGGTTTAACACCAAACTCACGTAGAAATCTGAACCATTTTCCGATTACACCTGCAGGTAGTCACGTGAACTCTGTGTATAGTTAAGTTTGCATTTGTAGTACTCATATAATTCAGAAGATTTATTTAAATGTTTATGCATAAATATAGGTAGGTTTTCACTCTGAACAAAGAACATATAAACAAAACACTGAAAGAAATCAATCACACCAAAATGAAAAAAAAAAAATCATGTCTGTGTTTCAGTGCTGATACCAAAAAACACACCACTCACCCAGTATCAGACTTGGCTGAGGTGCTGGAGTTTAGGAAATAATACAGAATTGAAAGAGCATCTGCACAGTCAAATCTGTGCAAAACTCTAACACTAGATAAAATTATGTAACAACCTCAAATTTCACAATGATGCCCAACAGTATGAAGCTCAGAGCGTCATGGATGCAAATGTGCCTATTTACTAAAATGAGTTCCACATCTGTGCCACAGATTTATTACATGTTGACTCTGAACCTTTATGTTAGTATTAAGTAACTGGATTTTGATTAATAACTTTAGCCAATTAGATTTTTGTTGTTATGTATTTTCTGCTTATTATACTTGCTATAAATATGAATAATATTAATTTGGTTATTTAACCACAAAGAAAACGTTCAGGTTGTTATAATGCTCAACTCAATTTTACACACACTCTGAATCTGATCACTGAGAGACACCACAGATGAAGAGGAATATAGAAACCGTGGTATTAGTGCAGGTTCATTTTACAGTCACTTGTGATTGAACGCAACTATGATGAACAAGGGACAGATTTCTAACAGAAATGGAAACCGCAATGCTAATAATGGAAACATAACACAGTGGTACTCTTCTGTATCCAGGTTAAAGTTATACAGCACAAATGAAAATGCTAAAACTGTAAACACTGCAGTAAAGTACAGCAACATGGACTTACCTTATCCCAGAAAAAGAGATAGGACTGACTGAACTCAAACTCTTCTATATTATACTTCTTCATAAAAGGAAGTCGCATGACATTGAGGCACGAGAAGATCCAACATCTCCCTAACAGAAATAAAAAGCTACAATGTTAAACACACTATACATCTAAAATTGAATCAAACAGAAATAAAATAAGTTGGCAACTGTATGTTTGGCTAAGTTGTAAAAATATGATATTCTTTGTAATAAAAATGTAGTTAAAATATATGTAAGTGTAGTTATAACATATGTATAACAGGATTATAGTGATTTGGAAAAAAAAATTTCTCGGCTAGTGCCAGTCCAGTGATTTTGCTACGTGTCTGGTTACCCGAGTTCTTCTGGTTGGTTACAGGCTTGCCCTCTGCAGGGATGGCATGCTGGAAGATATGCGTCGTGTCTTGGACTGTCTGTCTGTGCAGGCACACTTCTAGAGGGTCAATGCAGGTCGACACATTTTGGGCCAGCAGATATCGAGGCTCGCTCCGCAGGCGCTTAATAAAAGAAGATACTTTCTCCCCACTCAGGCCTGGGGTTAGACACAAAGAAGACTGATTCAATGTGCAGTTAAAAGACAGAGTACCTTTAATTGCATTACCCTTCTGTAAACCTGAGAACCTGGACAGGAATGCATAGATCATAGAGGTCAGTAAAGACGTACTGGGAAAACAAAGTATTCTCGTGTACTCCTCATCAAAACAAGGAGTATGACACTGACAAATTAAAAATTCTCCATGACACACTGTGAGATAATAAGGGCTAAACAACATGGATTAAATATTGTATTGCTACATACTATGATTGTGATACGCCTTCAACAATATTAACACACTGATTATCCCTTGTGATCTGGTTCAACAGTCGAACAAAACGTATTTTCTTTGCTCGTGATCATTTAAGTGACTTGATTCATCAAAACTGTTAGTTAGGATAATTATGTCCATCTTAAGCACACCATTACTTTGTGGAAAATAATGACATAAAACATATTCTCACAGAAACACCTTTATACCTTATTATAATTATAATCAAAGTGAAAAGATTGTAGCTGGTGACTCTGAGCTACTGGCTGATATTCGCTGCTCTGATCTCAAGTTTCATTCATTCATTCATTCATAAATTCATGCTGTCATTCGTTTATTTATCCATTGATCCATCTTTCAATGACCACTTGAATCTGATCAGGGTCACAGTCAAGCTGGGGGGGAAACAAACCATTAATGGGACACCAGTTCTGATCTCAGTGTTACATATGAAACACAAAATTGCATGTGTGCATTCGTATTGATGATGATTATCACGATAATGACCTCTGTTGTGCTGATATCACGGTATATATGAAGCTGAGCATCCGTATCAAATATGTATGTTCTGTACGCATCATGGACAGTCCTGATGAACGTTTCTACGGGTGTAATTCAACGAATTAAAACACCCACATGACCAAACAGCTCTAGTGATTTTTGTCAAAATATCACCAAATCACATCATATCAGTTGCGTCTTTCACGCCCGTGTCAGTCCAGGAGCAAGTCCCCCATCCTATCAGCTTATCTACAATTATCAAACAATATATAGTGCGCCTGTTCTCACACTGTATCTCAAGAGCCAGTGGAAAATTGCTTCATCATGCCCAGTGCTTCAGTGATTACACTGGTGGCGTGTATCATAATGAAAGTATCGTATCAGTAAATATTACTTCTGTAGAAATAACACCAAAATACATGCGATCACATGAGCTCTATATGACAAACATGTCACAGCAACAACCACAAATAAACACACTATGTCCAGCTATTTTTACATAATGTTTAGTACTATACATTACATAATGCATAGTAAAGTGAGAGTTTGTCGTATCTGTGGGATTTCTCCGGCTTTCTGTCCCTTCCTGTCAGCTCCGAATCATATCAGGTCACCGTCACAAAACTGTGGAGCATACGTCCTGTCTATCTCTACGCCTGCACTTCCTGTCCTCGTAATAAAACCGTCCTTAGTCGTCTCTACCTTGTTTTTCCACTCACACAATGACTCATATGTCTGGGCTGATTGTGCCGTGTACGGGTTAGTTATCAGGTTCATCTTCTTGTTATATAAACCGGCAGCTTTCTGTCTTTCAGTTTGAGGTCTGTTTTTGTGCCTTACTTTCATTTTCATCTGAAATGTTTCCTTTTATTATTATTATTAGTTGTAGTAATAGTAGTAGTGTCCTTAGATACCTTGAAAAACTCTTAAATAAAAAAACTTTATTATGATTATTATTAATTAAAAGCAATATACACACTGTTGACTGAAAGCACGAACAGGAACAGACAGTCATATTGCTTTTATAAGGAAATGATCAAAGGTTATACGGTGCCCCATATATATATCCCAGCTCAGTGAAGGCTATTAAGTTTAGCTGCTAGAATGACTTGCAGCTTTTTATTATTAACACAGCTGAAAGGATCACAGTTTCATATCCCCTTTGAGTTCAGTATTATGTGTATTAATGAAGCCAACCTGAGATGAAAGATCACGACATGTTACTGGGCGAGTCTGAATGAAATGAACTATAGAAATACATACATGTGGGGATAAGTTGTTGTTAATGTGAGCAGCAGAGAATTGAGCAGTCTGACTCTGACTCTAGTCAAGAGAATGCGGATGTGTTGAAACTCCTGACCCAACACCATTTCACTCCTTTAACCTAACTTTTCCTCTCTAATCCCTTTTCTAACCAAACATACTCACAGCTGGTCCTCCATACCGCGTCCTCGCTGTATTTACAGAAATGACTCCACATATATATGGGCTTCGCATCATTACAGCTAGCTTTAGTTTAGCTAACGGCGTTTCACATTTTTCCGCCCGGCTTTATGTACCGGGTTCTGCTAGCTTCAAGGCTAGCCGGCTATGCGAACTGTTAACAGGCTTGTCCCTTACTAATGAATTCATGTCTTGTTAAACTGGACCGTTATGGTTACAGAGCACGTCGGGAATTGTTAAGGAACAGGAGTGCATACGTACCAGCGTCCATGTTTGCTCGCACAAAATTGCCTACCGGTTCTGCGGCTTTTCCTTCGCCTTTGTTTATTTTATTCACCGGCAGGCAGCCATTCAGAGCGCGCGACAACCCGGAAACAGGAAACGCAAACAGCCTTCCAGGTGCGTGTTGCTCCGCGTGCACGCGCGTGTTTATTCGCGAGCAGGAACGTGTTTGTTCTGAACAGAAAGTTGTTGCTATGTGATTGGCTGATTAGATATTTGCGTTGCAGTGCAGTTGAACATTCTGTTCTCTAATGGTCAGGACCTCCACAGGACCAGCACAGATCAGGTACTATTTGGGTGGTGGATCATTCTCAGCA
>JAOVVH010000059.1:17507404-17526650 GCA_028566435.1 Scorpiodoras heckelii | reverse complement strand
TGTGTGTGTGTGTGTGTGTGTGTGTGTGTGTGTGTGTGTGTGTGTGTGTGTGTGTGTGTGTGTATGTGTATGTGTGTTCCTGTCAGAGCGAGGAACACTTAGGAAGATGGAAGAAAGGTAGTGCTCCTGGCACAGGAAGTGTATTGTTAGATGGGCTATAAGGGACATTTTTCATGCTATTGATTTATACATTGGTACTGCTCCCTCTGACTTCACGCACTCTCGTAGTAGCTTACATCTTTCTTGTCATTTAAGAAAGGATGGGTTGTCTTTTGCTTGAAAATTAGGCTGTAGAGCTCTCTCAAAAACAGATCTTACATAAACATGATTTTCCCCAACCCCCTAAGACATTTACATGGAGGACAAATAGCTGCTTCTTGCTCCATTCAGACACAACTGACAGAGCTGTACAGCCATCCTCATACAGCTGCATTTGTGACCGGCCCCTTGATTAACCATGCGGCATTGCTGCTGCAGTTATTAGTTTCGGAAGCCATGCATTTAGCGCTTTTATCACTTTTCCTATGGCATGCATCCCTCTACATCCTTATAAATTCCTGCTGTGGATGAGCCTCACTCATCCTTTTCCTTCTCTTCATTGGCGGTGGCCACTGATTACCTTTCGAACCACCACCTTGTCTGTCTATTGATCTCCGACTGATATTAATGTAAAGGGGGCGCTGTTCTTCTCCTCCTCCTGTTTTTAAAGCACTGCGTCAAAGATAAAAAAAAGTCTCCGTAAGGGCGGGGGACATTGGGTGGGCCACACTATTGAGAGGGCAGCACGGGATTGGATGAGAGGCTCACCTCGCTCTGTCTGTCTGCGGCGGAATGGAGCACGGGGGGCTCGATGAATATGAATGAGAACAATAAAACGAGCAACTCGAAAAAAGGAAACGAATCCGTCCCATCTTTATGCCATTTCTTCCTGCCAGAAAGGAAATGGTTGCCTCATGCTTGCCTTACTCTACGCTATAAGAGTGAACATTAGCTTGGTATATATTTTGGTCAGGCAGTTTCTGAGACAGACCTATTACAAAAATATGTGAAGGCTTAATTCCTCATGATTCCATAACATTGTAACAAATGTCGCATTACATTTGTTATAACACAGGTATGCAGTATGCATGACATACTATATGTAATAACAGCCAGGGTTTGTCCTCATCATGTGTTATCTAGCTTATTGGAACTATATTTGCCCCTATTGCTCTCTAGCCATAGCCTGGCTTGTTGACCCACATGGCTCCTGACACAAGATCCCAGGATTTGAACCTTCAATCCCCAGGCTGATGCTACCTATTCTGGGTGTCCCATCTCTCTAGAGCTCCTAGCAACCAGTCACGTTGTTTATGCATGACAGTTTTTACTTGATACCCATTTGGTGTATATTGTGATCAACTCAAAAAACGTGTATACACAGACAGTAAAAGCAACCAATCATTTACGCCAGCTTTCTCATTCACGAGCTTGTGCTCTTTCTGTAACACACAATGGAAGTGCTGGATTGGAGACATGTCTTTCAGTTACACTATAGCTGGAGGAAATAGGATGAGATTTTCCAGGCTGGGTTGTGTAGACAAGTGAGAGGAAATAACGTTGTTCCTGTTAAAACTTGGTCTGCACAGTCATTGCCCTCTAATGTTGGGTTAGAATAGGGAGACCCTGCGGTAACACAGATCCAGACCAAAGATTTTCTGTATTTGCCAGAAATTAAACACTACCTGGGACTACCCAGGGAAATCCTGAGAGGCGTAATGCTGGCCTGAGTGTTTTAGAACAGAGGGATCTGGCATTCTGTTTTGACCTGCAGTGCAGCGTGTTCCAGCTTCTGTTTCCAGCAGCCCGCTGCATTTGGCTTAATGCACCTGTTAAAACACTGACTGAGAAAACCATTATGAATTCTTACCTTGGATGATTTTACACATAGAAGATGATGAAATTGAAATTGAAATAAACATTTCAGTGCTTGCAGTATGAGGCATTGCATAATTCTGTAATACTGGAAGTGGCCGGAGTTATAAGAGCAAACTCTTAGGCTGTGATGGCACATGACCATTTTAAAGATAAATTTGTTTTCACTGGAAACAGATTCAGTTCCTCACAGATAAGATGGTAACAGTTGATTAGATGTAAGAGACAGGTCTTTGTCTCTCTATTATCTAATTCCATTTGATCATTTTAATGATTCGTAAATATGTACATAAACCAAAGGCTTTCATTTAGATAATTGAAATCTAACATTTGTAATACTTTAAATAGTAAGATGTGGTGTGATGGGCTTACCTTTAGGATCCGGTTTTGTCAGATAGTGACTCTCTGTTTCTTAGCATATCTTCAAGCTACAGTCAGTAGGAAATTAGAAATCTATGTGTGCAATCATGGTAGATTAAGTGTAAACTAAGCATAGCGTATAGTCCTCTTTGTTGGATATTTCTGATGCAACAACACGCAAGTATGCAGAATGTACATTATTAATTAAACTGCACATATTAATTAGGGGTGATTAAATATAGATACATCCAAATCAAATGGAGGGCAGTCTCAGTTCTAAGATATCTGGGTCATTGCAGAAAAAAATACTTGTGCTATTTTATGGGAAGAGTCAGGCCATGGTCTCTTGAAACAGTGCTGGGGTTCAGGTCAGGGAAACAAATATCACCCTTATGTAAATATCATCCTTATGTATCTGCAAAGTTTCATTTTAGGTTCTTCTTCATCTTTGCAGTATGATTAGGTGGGGTTAAATCCCAAAACAGTAATGTGTGTGTTTGTTTTTTAATCTAAGATCTGCACAGAGTAAGCTTCTCACACATATTGATACTGTAGACAGCCTGGCGATGCTAAAAGGATTACCACAAGACAATTAGATAATTAAGAGACTGTTAAACCGACCCAGTTATTAATGCTAATCCAAGCACCATCCCAAACTATTCATTCTGCTGACCTTCCTGAGTCTGAGCATTTTTTTTTTCGGACTGATACAATCCCTTCTGGCTCTTTCTGGTGCCAGTGATGCTTCGGCAGTGTTGTTTGTGACCTTTTTTTGACAAATCCAAGTACACCATGCATTTTTGTATTGTTGCACTGTTTCCTCAGCTGTGTTTTAATTGCATTTACCACCTACTATTTTTTTACCAGCAGTATTTGTCTGGTAGCTTGCCTAGCTTAGTTTGCCTAGATGAATGACTGCAAAAGATAAATAACTACCAGAATTCCAGTCCAATCTAATTCACCGTCTTGTGGGAGCCGACATGGATTAATAGTGGTTGGATATTAGGCATGTCCTCAAGCGGGTGGGTGGATACAATGTCATGTTAAAGTCAGAGCACTGAATATGTGCACACAGCGACTCCACTGACCTGAATTAGAAGCCTTACACACTTTTCTAGCAGCAGTCTTTCCTAGGCCTGTATGTCCTGTTTCTCACTATTTGTATTCTTTACAAGAGCTCACTAACTGTAAAGACTCTACCTGCCTCCAAACTTTTTGCATGCTGTGAATTATAGAATACTATATACTATATACTATATATACTACAGAGTGAATACTGTGTAAATAAATGTGTAAGCCATTACTGTTTGATCCAACATGGCCTCATGCTTGTTAATTTGCAAATTCACACAGCAAAATGTGTGAAAAGGTGTACACATTACAGCTGGACAGTGCAGGGTTTGCATTTGTATCCCATTCTAAGATTTCACTTGTAGGACCTTTGTTAAACTTTGCTTGTTTCAGATTTGTATACAATTAATTTGAGATCTGTTTGTCCAAAAAACAAGCCCAGCTTGAAAAACCCAGACCCGTTGTGAAATCTGCCATTGCTCTTTACAGTCCCATACAGTTATGTTAAATAACAATTTTATTTTAATTTGTAAGATATATGCACAGCATTGCTTGTATGATAAACTTCTGTTAAAGTAGATACATTTTACTTTGTATATTGGCTGTTTGTCTTAATATTGATGTATGCTGTATTGCATGATTTGGGGCATTACAATTACAGGCTAGTTAGCCAACTAACTGGTTCTAGCATAGTTAAACATTTGGCAGAACACTACTTTGTAGTGGGTCCACTATTGGTGAACCCACCATCCCCATGAATACTTTTCACAATTTGTGAGTTTTTTTATGCACTGTAGCTGCCTTATGAGTGAAACATCCCAAGCCCTGTCAATGGGTCCACTAAAATACCTTACTGTTAAATATCTGAATAATAAGGTGGACTGGAAGTTTTTAACTGAAAAGGTTTTACATGAAATTCTTACATGTAAAAACTATTAGATTTTTTGTGTTTTTATTTGTTTATTTATTTATTGTACAAATAAGTGATAGATTTGCTGAATCAGTAAAGTATTACATGTGTGATAGAAGAGACATTACTTGGAACACGTCCCACTTAACATTCTGTTCAGATGCCTTAGCTTTATTTTCCTTTTTTTCTTTCTGCAGAAGAAGGCGAGTACTTCCTGAAGGTGCTGATTCCCAGCTACGCTGCAGGCTCTATCATTGGCAAGGGAGGCCAGACCATTGTGCAGCTACAGAAAGAGACAGGTGCCACCATCAAGCTGTCCAAATCCAAAGACTTCTACCCAGGTGAGTCTCCCAGACGTGTCAGTCCACCATCAGTACACATTCAAAGTCGTACTTTCAGTCTCCCATTTTGGTATCCACACCTAGTGGTATATTAGGTAAAGCACACTGTTATCAACCTCTTGGCAATACTTTGTGTTGTATGTATAAATGTTGTCTTAACTAAGGGCTACAATGTGGCCTTCTGTAGAGGCGCTCAGCTTCATCCTCAATGAAAATCATATGAGAAGGACGTAATCTTTGGCGTGCAGCCACCACACATGGCCTTTATGGAGGCTTAGGCTGCACAGCGTGGCAGATCAAGACAAACAAGGATGCAGACTGTAGGAAAGAAGGAGAACAAAATTGCAGAATGTAGGTTGTGATCTTCTTTTCCTGAGACTCTGGTACAATGGGTATTATAATCTTTTTATGTTGATGATGAGTAAACAAAGTTTTAGGTTGTAATCTGGCATATTTCTAAAAGGAACTGAGGGGTAGCAAAGGGCTTTTGGGCTCCTACTTAAAAGAGCTTTGTGCTACTTGCTTGTCCTGCCATGGTTGCTGTGACCAACAGGGCACCTCTGTCCTTTTACCCCTGAAACACCCACAAGAACAGAGCAGATGCCAGATCCAAGACACCTCCCTACAAAAGGCTGTATGCCATTTCACTGGCTTTGTCATCGCTATGTGCTGTAATGTTCCAGAGTGGTGCTGCTTAAATGGCTAATTAATTACTGGAAGATAGATCAAGAGAAAAACTGAGATGCATAGGGAGGCATTTTCCGAAAGTGATGGATGCTGCTGGATGTTGCTGTGTTGGTTTGTTGGAATGGAGTGTTGTGTTGTGGCGGGGGTGGAGGGGGGCTTCCTCTGCAGTGAAGGGGGCATCTGTATGGAAATGAGCATGAGCTTTTCATTGGATACAAATCAAAAGATCCACCTGCTGTGAGTAGGGGGAGGTGATTTTTTTTTCTCTTTTGCTTAGGAGCAGTGTCCAGCATTCCTGATTCAGGCTGATTTGAAACCTCTCAACGGAAGGGCCACTATCCCTCACCAAAGACTCTCTTCTTACTTCATCTTGGCTAAGTGCCCTAGCAGCATTTAATTCAGAGGCAATTAGCTAGCTACAGCAGTATTGGACTGCAACTGGCCTGCATTCATTATTGCAGGAGAAAAGATTTATTAGATGCCTTCACTCCAAATATAGGGTTGTATAAGGTTTACTAGGAAACGACGGTCATAATTTACAATGACTTTCTGCCTGTAGAGTGCTCATCCACTTACAACCTACAGAGGCCAAAACATTGCAGTGTCATACAGCCAATATAAAACAATTTATCATAGAATTTAATAATCAAATAATCAAAACACTGCACTATAGCAGTTCACATATTAGGCTAGACATTAATTTAATGCTAATAGGTGCGTATAGTAACTAATGAATATTGCCATTATCTGGCAATTTTAACATTAATGTTAACATTAGGGTTTTAAGTACTTTGTTAAGTGTTATTAAATAATAATAACTGCATAGCAGCTACCAATTTTGAAAATGTATGTTACCCTTATAATAAAGTCTTAACAATATTTTCCATTGTTGAATTTCAACTGAAATTGAAATTTGTATAACTGAATTAAGATATTTACACACCACTTCATTTCTTTGGTATTGTTTCCTTAAACATCCAAAAATGTGTGTAATAGAGTTTAACTGCCATGTTACTTAGGATATTTTATTTTCGTTTAAACACATACACTTTAGGATAGTTATTTATAAGGCATTATCTTTTATTTATATTTTGTTGACACCAATTGAGTGCACAGTTATTAATTCACTAATCAATTACTAATGCATTCATTTAATTAGCCTTTGACATCTCCAGATACAGTAGTTATTAGGAAGATGTAGCTAAAACATACAATGTATAGTAAGATAAATAAATAAATAAATAAATAAAGGGCTGCTAATATTGTCAACTGTAGTCGTTATTTACACACACACACACACACACACACACACACACACACACACACACACATAATATGTGACCACCCTATTTTGAAGGGTTATCTAATACTTTTGTTGCAAGCAATATTTTTATAATCTAATACTTTTGATGCAAGCAATTATATTTGTAATATATAAACAACATCGTGTAGAATTTAGAAAAGATTCTGACTTAAGAATAAAAAGAAATATTGACATAGCCTAAAAAAATTGTGAGGCACCTAAAAGTCTTGTTCTGAATATTAATGTATTTAATTACGGTACTCTAATAGCAAAATATCATGGTTTTATCCTTGGAATCAAAGTACGAGGTGGGCAAATGAGTGAGTATTGTGAGTCAGTGAGTGAAGGAGAGTGTGTAGGAGGGAGGAAAATGAAGTGATCTTCAACTCATGCTGGATACCCAGATGTTTGCTGCTTGTGCCACTGTTATCAGGTCAGAGTGGGAGTAGACCAGCTCTTAGGCTATGTGATGATAGCATGCACTAACTTCGCACCATAGATTCCTCATTTCTCCTAGTTGAAGAATGAAATTACGAAAGGCACAACCTATCAAACACCCAAATCATTTCCAGACCACTGGCTGCAAGAGACATTATCTGTCAGCAGTATCTCCGATGTGCTGGGCCGTTGCTTGCATTGGTGAGTTCATTGAGTTTGTTTTTTTCCCACTTTATGTCATTCTTGAGCTCACACAGCAACTCTAAAGCAGAAGCTACATGCAGTGGTTGTCTGCAAGCATTATTATCACTGATGCTGGTGGAATAATAGGTGAAAGCAGGTATGAAAATTTAATCTATGAGATCTTCCAGGCCAAACATTTTACTTACATCGATGTAGTTTTGTTTTGCAGTTTTGCAGATTTAGTCCGACAGCACGTCCCTTGCTGAGCTCGTACAAGACAACGACAGCACACTTAATATTGTACTTGCCAAATGTTACAGCCCATGTGCTGACATACACTGGTATGTATTACTAACCATTTTCTTATGGGACAGTGTTGTGTAAAAGTGAGTGTTGTCCAAAACCACTGACACACATGGACTGAAACAAATAAAATGTATGTTGCATCATCCATTTCTTGAAGAATAATTGAGCCTCATTCCGTGCTGGGTAGTGTGTTGATTTTTATTTTAGGCCGTCCAGGCGACTGATCCGGCATTCAGCTCCTGTGCTTTAGAGCAGAGCAGAGTGCGATATTAAAGCTTTGTCTTAATCCTACACAATGATTGTGGTTTTCAGTAGCTAATTCTGAGGGAACAGCTCACAACCCCCTACACGCATATGCGCGCGCACACACACACACACACACACACACACACACACACACACACAGTCACGCACACACATCACACATACATGCTCACACATCATCCATCCCCCCATGCATCCATCGACATTGTTGATTGCTCTCCTGTAATCTTCTTAGGTCTAAAGCTTTTTGACTAAAAGATGAAAAGCCACAATGTTACATATCTGGCCTGGAAATTAGTTGGCTGTATTTTCCCTTCATGTTTCTCTGTTTTACTCAGAAATGTTCCTGCTTCGTTTGATGTTGTTTAGCTTTTAGCTTTTTGCACACTGCTGTGATGTGTGACTCTTTTGTCTGCTATTTAATCTGTGACAGCACAATCATCTGAATCATCATTATTAGATGTTATCAATTTCTAAAAAGGATCATTCTTTCAGTAACTAGTAGGATCATTAACATTGACTAGTAAGGACTGAATGAGCCATGAAGATGCTTAAATCCCTATACGCTGTAGAAAAAGCATTAGTTTGGAGTTTGTGATTTGTGCTTAAACAAGTATATTAATCTACGCCAAAGCAAATTAGGCATAATAAAGCTCAACTAATGAGATTTTACAGTCTGACTATGATGAGTGATAAAATTGCTTGCAGTATTTTTTGCAGTATATTGTGACATATAGAGGCATCTGATTCACTTGTCATTATTGTTATTCAAGTGTGTAAAAGCCACATTGTCTGAGAAGTCAAGGAGCATCTGGGGTCTGGCCGAGTGTCTAGAGGAGAAACGAGATTCCCTTAGTCTCCCTTGGCTTTGTTTTCTTTTCCATGTGACGTTATACAGGCTGGCCGCTGCCTCGGTGATGCCCTCAGTGCCAGTCAGTGCCTGAGACCCCATGTTCAACTAGTCCTTACACAGAGTGGTGCAGATTAGGCTGTTCTTAGAAAAAAGATACTGGCAGTGACTGTGATGACGGTCATACTGTCTAGCATATTGTCCTAGCACCCTCAGTTCTTAAATTGCTGGGTTATTCTCACTGAAGAAGGATTTTTGTTTTGTGATGTACCCAGCTCTCACTACATGAATGTGGAACCGCAGTCTTAACATGGCATGTACTGTCCTTAGTTAAGGTCATTCCATCTGTCTGTTCTCCACTTTGCTATCTCCTGAGGTCTCAAGGGTGCTGTACTTCTTCCGCCCAAATGTAAAGCCTTTTAGTCGATTAAAATGAAAAGCCACGATGGGACTTGCCATAAATACATTGATGCAGATTTTAGACAGAGGATCAATTGTGGAAAGTTAGAGTGATGCCTCCTCCCACACACTCGCCCATCAGCTCAAACCCTCTCTTATGTGTGCACAATACAAATAGTATTGATCTGTCCTAAGGCACTTGCTTCTTGAAACGAGATTGTGGCTAAATGCACCAGAGAGAGAGAGAGAGAGAGAGAGACCAATCCACTATCTATGTTTTGCCTTGGGTTTTTCATCACTCCTTCCCATTTGTCCAGCTGGTCCCCTGCCTAAGTCATTTTGATAATTCACACCGGAGTCGTTGCCGTCCTGGCTGCAGCACACGCCACAATTCCTTTCAGATGAATCCTCAGCTGACGGGGTGACCTTCACCGGCAATATTAACAATCATCTTCCGAGCTGACTTTCCAAACACGTAGTAAATCTAAGGAAAGAAAAACATTGGGTCCTCTCTAATTTTTATTGTAAAGTAGATGCTTTACCAGTTCCCTTAGCTACAATACAATATTTAGCATTTCTAATTAATTTCACTTGTAGTCAGATAGATCAGACCTTTCTTGAATCCTGTCTTATTTGGGTAGCATCATTAGATAATCATCAAAAGATAACAAGTACAGATTCTCAGAATAATGTGACCCATGCTCCAGTTTAGGGGGAGGTTGGATGATGAGCTACACTCAGCAGGAGGTCTTGTATTACGGGCCAATTTTATGTGTGAAGGTTCAAAAAAGGAGAGCCTCAATCCCTCCTTTGTGGAATGCATGACAATGCTTTAGCCCAGCTGCGCTATTTTCATATTGTTACAGAAGAGCCACGTGTTTTAGACATCATCCTATACACACGTGCATGCAAATGTCTGAAAAGAACATTTCCTGTACATAGCAAGAGGAATTCATTTTGTAGTGAATTAATACAGTGTTTTATCACTGATCAGTTTCTGAACTGCCCATGATGGTCTATTGTGTCTATTGTGCCAAAGATGCTGAGGTACGGAGAGAAAGAAAGAATAACAGAGGGAGGAGAGAAGTGATTGAATATCCAGTCGTTTGAATGGTCAGCATTTGGTCTGAACCGTGCAGGACAATGAAGGTTGCTAGGCCACTTTTAATGACAATAGAGCCTTTGACATCACTGACTGCACAGGTCCTCGAGACTGGGGGAGGGGCAAGCAGACTGGCCTCCCATCTGCCGTCAGAGGTGTGTGCCTGAGTGTGAGACAGCAAAAGAGACAGACAGGCGCAGAGAGAAAGTGAGCAATGGAAAGTGAGGGTAATACCATGCTCTAAGTTTCTGCAAGGAAAAATTTAATTTGAAGGTACAAATGTAATTACTGCATACTACATTCTGTAGCATGCAATCTATATGACATGCTCATTAAAACTGTAGTAAAACGGAAAGAGGTTATATAAAATCAGGCTGAGGGATTCAGAAAGTTCTGCTATGTTGCATAACTAGGCCAGTTGCTACATTTTCGTCTCTCTTTGTGAGCAGACATGAGTGACTACATCGCGAGAAGAAAGCCACCCACCTCTCTCTTTCTTTCTGGTTTCTGATGAGCTCATCAGTAAATCTGTCCAACCTCCCTCTACTTGTATGTTCAGGAAAGCAGGGAAATTTATTTAGGAAATAATGTGTTTACTTTCCACTAAAAAGGTCTTCTTGTTGAGTCTAACACAAGCCAGTGCTGTCATATGGACTATCCGTCACATAAAATAGTAGTGAAATGAGTTTAAATGCAGCTTGGCTACAATTAAAAGATGCTGATTAAATGACGCGTAACTGTTATAGGTTCATTTTGTCCTTTATTAGCCATGGTCATTTTGTTGATTGGGTAATTAATTTGAATAACGTTATTATTCCGCTTCATTTTATATAGTTTATGTAGTAGGAATTATTGAACATTATTCGCTGCAGTTCATATAGTGTTCTGGATGTAGTACTCCTGAATCTTCAAATGAATTGTGCCATTTGTATTCAGCTTGAGGTATCCAGGTGTGACAATACTCAATTCTGTCAAAGATACATGGACGTTCTATTTTAATACATTTATTTTAAACAGTACTACTATATAAACGATCTTCCCATGCATGCCGACAGTCAACGGATTTGTCTCTGAGGTGACTGATGTGATTGACAATCCTGTAATAATGTGCTGAGGCTGATCCTATATAAGTGCGCTCATCCTTGTTTTTTTGGTGCAGATCTGCAGAGAGGGGCCCTTCATGCACCCTTCTTTACACTCCTCTCCTTCCCCCACACAAAAGGCGCTTTGTTTGCATGCACACACAGTCGCCTCGGAGATGCGAACTAAAGTGACGTCTCCAGAGGCGGTAGGTCCCCCTCTATCCTGATCATCTGAGAACTCCACCATCTCTCCCCTGTCCTCTTATTCCACCATGGATTCTAAGAGAGGTGGCGTGTGGCTGCGGCGCTCAGCTGCAGGATGGATATGTGATTGCAAAGTCTTGTCACGTAGAGAGGCCCTGTTATTTCAAAGCCAATCATAGAGCAGCAGGGCTGCCTCCATTTTGAAGTATGGAAGAAAGAAAAGAGCCAGCAATGGATGTCTCGCTGTACTTTGTCTACAGTATAGCAAAGAAGGGTTGCTGTTGTCGTTATAGGTTTTTGGATTATGAATAATTCTCATATAACATATTTCTATATTAAGTATGCACAGATAATAGGCTATATGATATGATATTTGGCACATAAAATATTGTATCATAGACATGTCTAAATACCAGATCCCATTCTGAAGGACAAATTTCTTAATTTGGAAAAAATTAAGGACAACATTACTTGTTTCTTTCTTTCTAGAGGCAAAAACATTCTTCTACCCACAAGACAAGAGTGATATGAAGGCTTAATAAACATCATGGACAGTCTGACTATGCTATATGCGATAAGTAGCATTTTGTATTATGAATCTTGATAATATTGTAAACTGTAATATAGGCTTAAGTGAAGTTATTTTGCATAATATGAAATGTTTATATTGGCACATGCTGAATGCATATAGAAGTAATATTGTTATTTGTTTTACGTTCGTAAATCAGTTGTCCAACATGCCTCAAGCATATTATAGCTTTTTACCAAAAAAGCTACCTATTACAGAAGCTTCAATGTGAACGCTTTAGGCACAGTGTGATAGGTCATACAACAGTGGCCTTTATGCGGACATTATTCTTTGAAGGCAGAATAATTACATGACTGCAAGCTTTGATGAAAATCAAATACAGCTATGCTAATCAGGCCATCTGCTTGCCAGCCCTTTTTGGCCTGTGCTTGGTTAGATCGCTCTGCAATCACAGGATGCAGGGGTCTTGAGCGCCCTTCTCTGATTGCGGATTCACTACAGTGACACTTGGGCTCTTTTGGGGACTGTAGCAGTCACTACGATTGCATAATGCATTTATGAATGTATAATCTTTTCATAGCTATATCTTGGTTTAGAGCATGTATACCCAGGCATTCGGGACTTTCAACGAGAAAAGCCTCTTAGTTCAGTCCAGGACAATGGACAGCTGCATTGTGTTTTGCAGGGGGCCACCTTTCTTTGTAAAACCCAACGTGGTGAGTTGCCACAAAGAGGTGCATTGAGGGCAAGCAGTGGGTTTCTTTTGGAGCAGACCCAACCTCCTAGCATAAGGGACAAAGCTCCCCCTCTGTGCCCCCACAGCTCCCTAAAAGAGACTGAGTTCTGCAGCTGCCTCCTGCTCCTCCTACTCACCCCCTCTTCATTTCGATAATCCCCACTGAATGACCCTGTAACTCTCTCTCCCGCTCTCTCTCTCTCTCTCTCTCTCTCTCTCCCTCTCTCTCTCTCTCTCTTTCTCTCTCTCTCTCTCTCTGTCTGTCTATCTCTCTCTCTCTCTCTCTCTCTCTCTCACTTTCTCTGTCTTTCTCGTCTCACACTCACTCTGTGCCTTTCCCTTACACACCCACGCCCATTACCACAATCATCCCCCATATCCTACCTCTAGCCCATCAGTCTCAAATGATTCATTTCTCTTTCAGTCGAAAAAGCCGTCAGCTGTCGGAACATTGCCTTTAACACACAGGCTGTGTGCTTCACTTAATTGCAGCGCATCAGCCAATGCTAATTATCTTTGACCCCACAATAAAGTCAGTGTTATCTGTGTTTTATATGGTTATGTATAAGCTTGAGAAAGAAATGACTTGAACTGCTGAAATGGTTTATTTGTCGGATAAGAAATGCCTAGGATGTTTTTTTTTTAATTTTCTCCTCCAGTGCTGAACTTGAAGGTGGCATGAGTGTAAATGGTGGCAACAAGAATGGGCAGCACAGCTGTTGTTCATGTCAGGATAGCAGGAGTTCACTAACATGAGAACTGGAGAGGGTTAATGTCCATCTACATTTGATCTTTTTGTCTTACTGATATGTGTTTCTGGAGAGACAGAGGAGAGAAAAAAAAAAGCACTTAGGGTGCGATGAGTATGAAGCTTGTACAGATGTTTCAGGCTTGTCATTTGATGCTTTTAAGAACAGTTTTCTACCTCTTAATGCATATTTCCTGAATATGTAAAGCATATATTTGCACTGGGCTTAACATGTTTGGTCACGTTGAATAACAGCATAGCAACATCACCACACATCTTTTGTTCCGGCTAGAGTGCATGCTTCTGCCCTTTCAGACACGTGAAGCTGTAGACACAAAGGAGATAGCTAATTGCTATTTTGCTGATTGCTAATTGCTATTTTCTTACCCAGCCTTCAACAGATTCATTCAAATGCCCCCCAAAAACGTCCATGAAATACAGCCAAACTAGGGCTCTTAGATTAAAATGAGAGAATGTAAACGATAAAGTTGAGCACAAGACCAACCTATACAAAAAGTGGTGTCTTTTAGTTTAGGATTTGATCCCAGCTATATAATGCTGATGTTATACTTGATTTTGTAGCCAGTGTTGCTGAAGATGAAGATAGCAGGCCACACGTGCATCTCCGGGCATCACAATCAGAGCTTTCAGCTCTCTTTACCCACAGATTCACCTCCCTCTCCCACACAGGGCAGGTGCAGCCGGAGAAGCTGGGTTCTCTGAAGCGCTTTTGTCACTAAAAGCTACCGTCTTCTTCTGCCGTCTGGCTTGCTCAGTGTACTCTGAGCCAAATCTCAGGAAAGAGGAGAAAGGCCAAATTTCACTTGTGAAAAGACTCCTACACTCATGCACTGAGTTAGGAAAGGAACACTTCTGTTCTCTCTCTAATGGGGATGCTCCTTATTCCGAGTGGTGTGCTGTAACTCCTGAGCCTGCCACTTCCTGCACAGGTCCAGGATGATAACATATGCAATTTGGCAACTGCCATTAAATAAAACTGCTCTTGACAGGCAGAGCTGATGAGGGTTTTTTTCTGTATATGAGCTGTATATTTACCTGGCCCAGCCTGAGGGAGTGAGGTCCAAATCTTAAGTATTGTGCATCTCTGCAGTTTTAGTCTGAGAATGCACAGACTCTTCACCCTGATGGTGCCCTCCGGCTCTTTACGGCTGGATAATGACTGCACCTACATCCCAGCTGAGGTCCTACTATCCTATAGCACATTACACAGTTCTTGTCAAGACACTGACTTAGTGTGCATGCTGTTTAGTCTTCATGCATATAAGTAGGCACTACTGCATACTCAGTAGTCAGTGCTTGTTAAACTGAAGGCCAAATAGCAGGACAGGGCTGAGGCTCTTTAGCCTGGGTTTCTGGTCCTGCTTGCTTGGCTCCATAACCTCATTGCCTCACTGAAATTCCAGCTGTACCAAATAGGGAACAGATTGTGTGCATGATGTAAAACGGCAAGCATTCTCCAGTCACCATGGATAAGGTCAGTGTTGAAGGCAAAGCTGGGGTGAGTAATGCAGGTCTCAAAAATGAGAAACCTCAGGACTCACGCACATTTCAGTCACAAGGATCTCAGTCTCAATGGACCAAGGACCATCTGTTGGTTTCAGGAATGAGAGTGGACTGGTCCAGGAGGAGAAGGTAGAGGTAGGTCACATGGAGCAGAGACTCCACTGCTGATGATGAAAGAATAGACTGTAAATGGAAACCTGGCTCGGGGTTTAGAGGTGCTGGAAGGTTGTGATAAAGAGCCAGAGCTTTGTACTGGCTCTCTCGGCCAGTCTGACTTGCTTTTCCAGCCCATGTGTATGACTCACTGCAAGATTTGAAATGGAGGGAGAAAGCAAAATGCTGGACTCCACATTACGAGAGTGGTCTCGTTATTTAGCTTGCTTTGGAGGCCAAAGAGCTAATGCCGACGATCGAGTCTGGCTGTCCCCCAGGCGGGCAGTGTTTAGACAACTTTGATGGACTGCGGGTGAGGAGGGACAGGTGTGTGTTGGGTTCGGAGCACTTGTGTGGAACTCAACACCACCATTGGGAAATGCACTCAACAAGCTGAGGACAGTGAGGAAAAAGCATCGACCCCCCCGCCAAACCCCACCCCCCAAACCCCTCCCGCACTTACGCTGCAGGGATCTTATCATGAACATGAACAGGAATGCTAGCCTTGTACCCACTGAAGAGAAAAGTGGTTTCCATTTTAAATCAGTGCTTGGTGATACATCCAACCAATACCATCACATTACAAACAAAGAGCTCCTCTATTTTTTACTGTCTATATGATCAGCAAATGCATGGCTCATCTCATTGCTTTGAAAGAAAATCTCATCAGTGTTGCTGTTTTTAGAAGCAGTTAGTAACTGCATAATTCTCCGGAACAGGAGTCTCAAAAATGGTGCTCTGAGTAAGGCACAATGGTGGTTTTCGTTTAGTTAAAGGTCTGATTGTACACTATGAAGAAAGAAGCAAATTAGGTTACCAGATGTTCTTAAACAAGCCTGAATTTGACACTGACCTTTTTAACTTTTATCTGTCTCTCTAAAATACAGTATTATTGGCATAAAGAATTTATTGGACTTTCTATCACCCTCTGCTCAGATACTGATTACCTCTGGTTTTGTATAAATTGGGCAGTCTAATTATGAGTATAGGCTTTTTGGAACAAATTGCATGAACAGCCAGCTGCAGCAATCCCTACTTAGGAAATGTAAGATGACATTATAATAGCACTTGAATGGAAATATGTGTTTTTTTGTACTAGACACCAATTATTGCTTATAAGACAACATTTTTCTCTCCTTGGAGAAATCTTATAAAAAATTCTTTATAAGATTGTTGATTTAGTGGTTGTGAGGACAGTCACCTGTGGAGGAAACAGTGGTGTTTTTTTCCAGACTGGTCCAGGCTGAAGTAGACAAATGCAGGGTATGATCTGTGTTAGCAGGGATCTAAAGGCCCTGGAGGAGGAGTCCAGCTGCGGAGACAGGCAGTGTGAAGAGAGAGTCTCAGCATGTTCCTTTTGTCCAGCGCGCACACACACACACACACACACACACACACACATATGCACACACACGCACACACGCACACACACACATGCACACACTTTTCTGTCACTCCTCAACTTCGGCAGACTGCTTCATTATTCATACAGAGCAGGGAGGGATCTTAATTAGGTCGCCTGAGCGCCCCTGTGGATTATGAAGGAGTACTGGAATACAGTAAAGTAGGGAATGGCTCCTCCTCCTTCTGTTCCTCAGCCTAATGCCAGATAGGACATCAGTCACTGTCGGAATCAGCTGTGCTGACCGGGAATTCACACCAGCTGCATTTATCATACAGGCCTTCAGAGAACACAAATACGCTCAGGGATGTACATTTGTGTCCATAAAACAAACGTGTGTGTCCATGCATTTGTATGTTACATGATTCTCAGTGCGCCATACTCAGATAAGCCTTCAGTTGTAACCCTTGGAAAATAATTAGCCTGCATTTTTGTTGTGTATTATGTTATGCATCTTGCATGTAGTTTACTGGTTATAAATGAGCACTCTTGAAGAAGCAGTGAACACTAAAGGATCTATGGATTTCATGTCTTATCCATGTAATCCTACAAGACAATGGTGAATTTTCCATTTATACTTTATTTATTTATTTATTTTCCCCCATTACAGTCATAAAGTCATACATCACTGACTTCACATAAAAAAATTTTGATTTAGTTTTATTTTTAGTACACATCTTACAGATGACATTGCAGATATTGAAAGCTGCCAATGTGTTCATAGCTTTTCGGGTCTCACATTATTAAACATTCTCAAGATCTATTCTGGAATCAATATTAGCTCTTTTCTCCTGGTCAGTACAAACCAGTGATCCTGCATTTTGTCAATTTTTTCTAGTACAATAAACAAGTATGCTGAATTTGGCTAATCCTCTCGCTGTGTTCTGATCGGTTTGGTCAACATTCACCATTTGAGAAAAGAAAAAAAACAGCAGTGCCGCATGGAAATATTCAGTATTGTCTGATTACATTTCTATTTCGTATGAGTTTGGCCTCTGTTATTACTGCTCCTATTGGTGTTTACTGCTAACACTAGTGTCTAGATCTGCAACAATTACTCAATTAATCAATTAGTTTATTAATTGAAAAAGTACTTGACAGGTTAATTGACAGTGAAAAGCATTAGCTGTAGCCCTACCAGTGGAAAATAATAATGACTTTGATGGCTGTAGAGGTAACAACAACAACAACTGGAATTAAAATGTGCAAAATTGACAAGTAGCGTTAAACGTTTTTTAAGGAGAATATCAGACAAATTTACATTCAGTTCTAAAACAGATCGAGGTCTCCATGTCAACATCTGAACTATGTCTCTCATTCCTTTGCCATCCATCAATATCTCTGGCATCTGCGCTGCCTGACTAACAAATGAGAGGGTTACTCTGCATGGTGGCTTTTATGAAATCCGCTGACAGTATGAAGAAACCCTGTGAAACTTCTAATGTTCGCAATTTTTTATACTGTACAACCACATAACAGTTTCTGCAAATAATCTAGGGTTATTAGACTTAATGGAAGGAGTGAAAAGGTGCAGATGGAGTCGAGGCGGTTTGAACTGGCAGGTAACGCGTGATGATTTTCACCTGTGTCTTATTAGCGCCAGTCTACTTATTTGTGTCTGTTTGTGCTTTCAGTGACTCGTGTAACCAGAAAGAGTGCAATATAAACACACACACACACACACACACACACGCACACTCACACACACAAGCCTGTGGCACGGGGCATTAACTTGAGCTTGACAGCGCGAAAGTTACAAGTCTGAGACGGACCTGTTTCTGTTGATTTGTTTTTGTTTTGCTTGAGTTTTTGATAGGGAGCCTAAAATGAACATAAGCCCAGATAAAATTCTGCCTCTGTCTCCTGAGTCTTCCTCCACATCCTCACACACAGTGTTCTGCAGTGTTCTACAGTGTTTTAGTCATTGTTTGAATTATTAACACAGACATATGTACAAAAATATATACATTGGTGAAAATGGATGTGGTGACGTTGAGCATCCCCTGATGAAACTGGATGTGGTGGTTGAGCGTCTCCTGATAAAACTGAAGAGTGTATGTGAGCCTCGCACAGCTCTGGCCCAATTAACCCCTGTATACATGTATGCCTTTGACATCAACCATAGCAGGAGACTTATTTCCTTGACTCCTTCCTTCTTAAATCTGCAAAGCACTCCCATCTGGTCTCGGCACTTTGCTGTTAAGTCACTTCCTCATCAGGCAATGAGTCACCTAAACACTCTCCCAAATGTACATGGTTACATGAGGGGAAGCGTCCCTCACAGGCCATGTGTTTGCTCACACTGTTATGCATTGCTCTAATAGTAGTAAATTCAGATTGTGTATTTTATGGCTTTTATTCTAAATGTGCCATGTGTGGACCAAGCAAACAGGATAACTGACCAAGCAATGGAGAGTGTGTGATGCAGTGGAAAGACAAGCTGAAAGTACTTTCCTTTCCTTTTCTTCTTTTTCTATTTAAACGTTACACTTATTTTTCATCTTTTTAAATATATTTTCTTGCACATTTCATGGCATTCCTCTCTCTTTCTGGCCATGCTCTGCCTATCTTCAAACCTCCCAGCGGAGGATGAAGTCAGCGTTTTGGATGGATGAGAGAAAGCGCATGCTTGTGAGTAAAGATGAAGGCAGTTACACACTTATGGTTCTCCAGCTGTTTCCTACCATGGGCCCCATGTCGACATGACTCTACAGTAGGTTGTGTGTGTGTGTGTGTGGGT
>JAOVVH010000059.1:17478343-17504579 GCA_028566435.1 Scorpiodoras heckelii | reverse complement strand
ATATATCCAAAAACTATAAGAATATTTATGAGGAGACTTATGCGGTTTCACTTGGCTAACCTGAAGGAGAGGAACAGGAAATATAAAGTGACAGGTGGGTTATTGGTCACTGCTGGAAACCAGGAGGAGTCACTCAATATGTGTAGTGGCGCCACACCATTCACTATCACTACAACGGGTTCGCGCATGCAGGACAATTTCAGTTCATTTTTGCCCTTGCAATGTTAACAAAAGGGGAATATATGATGTGGTTCCACCCACAACTTATATACACTCCAAAATTTAGTGGGTTCTTCCTTGCCCCACGCTACACCCTATCACCAAGTATCATGAAAATCTGTCTTGTAGTTTTTCCATACTCCTGCTGAAAATCAGATAGCGAGACACACCAAGAAGAAATCCACACCAAAAACATAACCTTGGAGGAGGTAATAACTGTAGCGACAGTTTTTTTTTAAGTCAGACCAACTCTCCACAATGAATACTGTACTGTGTGGAATAGAAATCCAGTCTTTGTCACAGTGTGGCACTAACACACTCACTCAGCCTGCCAAGTCCCTTTATACCAGGTTGTCAATACATCAACATGACACAGAATATTAACATGCTAACTATAATAGCACATTCATGTTTACATCTAACAAAGAAGTTGGTTGTGTTTGGCTGTGATATGTCTGTGGTGTTTGGCTGTTTCTGACATGGTGTCTCCTTCCAGCATACCCCTTCTCAACTTGCTACCAAAACAATGATGATCTCTGCTTCAGTAATCTGCCTCCCTGATTGGTCTGTCCCAGATTACTTTTGGGCCACCAGCTGTCAGGAGCTTAGCAAAGCTTTCTTTTCTCTTTTTTTTATGCATATGAACCATGAGTGTAATATTCCTTCAGTTCAGTTTATTTATAGCAGTGCACCATGCAGCAAGGTGGGACCCCGACCCAATCACGTTCACTGCAGAAAAACAATGGCAGGCTAGAGGAAGTCGGAAGCCCTTTCTGCACAGTGCTGATAAGGGCCCATTTGCATCCCACCCTCTCAGAGACCTAGAGAGTTTTCTGGCTTAGGATTAGTTTAATTCACTCTCTCTCTCAAGATATCACACACACACACGTTTTTGGTGTTTATTGTTGTGTTTTTGGAATCCCAAGCACACATTCTTGGCTGCTTGTGAAGCATGGATGACACTTCGTTATCCTCTCATGTACACAATTCATTTTGAAATGCAGCCATAAGCCTGGAGTTTCACTGAAACAATGCCTAACGTATGAGTCTTAGCATTGACTATGTACTGTACATACAGACATTTAGACTATTTGCATTCCACTAGCGATACACTCATGCTGCCCATTAAAAAACATGTTGAGAGCTGATATCAGAGCAGAATTAATTAAACTTGGAAACTTGGGCATCTATCTAATGGAAGACCATCTGTGACTGCCTAAAATAGTAGCACTGTTATTGCAGCTGCTTTCAGAAGTCTAGTCTGCATGTACACTGATTCATAGTATGTACATGTGCACATGTCTTAACTCTAGAGCTTTAGCCACTAACAAGGACCTATCAATCATATTTAATTATGTGCCTGGATTTGCACAGTGTCAGCCAACAGATTTCTTATTGAAAGCCTATTTGATAACATGTCCTATGCTGGTTATGCCAGTAATATGGGAAAACTGATGATGTCTAAGCTTAAGTAGTGTTTTTGGATGAAGTTGATTGTGAAAGCTTGTAAATAATTGTAAACATGCTTCATCACTTTATGCATGGAAAATCATGACTATCTTTTTATACACATAATTCAGTATTCACACAGGGCTCATCTCTGGGCTTCACTGGGCTATGCGTTCAGGATCTGTGTCATCACTTGGCCTAATAAAAAAATGTATCTTGCTTTCTTCATTCTCTGTTTTTGGTAGGAACGACTGAGCGAGTGTGTTTGATCCAGGGCACTGTGGAGGCCCTTAACAGTGTCCATGATTTCATAGCCGAGAAGGTCCGGGAGATGCCTCAGAGTGCTGCCAAAACAGAGCCAGTCAGCATACTTCAGCCACAGACTACAGTCAACCCAGACCGCATCAAACAGGTGAGACCTTGTATCCGCAGGTCATGTTCCCTGCCTACCACACTGGATAGCCTCAGAATTTAAAAAACCTGAAGATTATACTATTAGTTGGTATCTAACTATGATGCACTGTGTTACCCTGAATAAAGCTTCCTTGTGCTTAATTATTGAGATTCAATGCTGCAGTTCAGGGCAGGATTCAGGTGCATTTGATTTAGACGTGCTAAGTGGGATGCAAATGTTCAAATGACCTTAGGCCTGCTAACATCTGCTAATAAAGTCAAAATCTTGTAAACACACTAAAAAAACTCAGAAGTTGACATTTTGATCACATTAACTCACATTGTAAATCTTGATGTCCTTGGTTATAAAATAAACCAGCCAGTTTGGCCTTTCGTGTTACAAACAAATGCACAAAGATTGTGATTGCGTAGCTCGATTATACACATCATTGATTATGTACCAGCTGCCTCTTTAAGCAGTTATTACCACCAGTCAACTTCATGATTATACACTATCGATCTTGTAGGCCATTGCATCGTTTTCAACATTGATTGCACTTGCTTACTTCTCGTTAATTAAACTGACCTCAGGCGAAAGAGAGCACCGGTTTACTATTTATGCATAATTTAAAACAGTGATACGCATATTCCCACAACCGTAATTCCCTCCCGAGCACTTCGCTAACACTGCTGTGTTTTTTATACCTGTATTACAGTCTCTGCAGAGCCCTAACCTGGATTCCTGGGTGAAAAGGGAGGGGAGGGGCAGATGTAGGCTGTCTGTTTCTACGTAGTTGTCGTCCTATTTATTAATGCACATAATTACAGGAGTTATCAGACAAGCAACACACCTCTGCACTAATGCGATGGTGACTCTGCTGTCTCTTCATCTCCTCACACAGCTCTGTAGCAGCAAGAAGAGAGCACATCATGTCACTGATTTGTATGCACTTTTGGTTTTACAGCTTCAAATTATAACCATGCACAGCTTTGCAGAATGTTGCTACCATTGATTCAGATGATTAGGTAAATGATCAAATGTGCATTATTGTGATTAATAATACTGAGCACATTTGCAAACTTGTGCTTTAGTATAATCTGTTAGAATGCCAGACGGCGGTGGGTGAACCAGCAACAATAACACTGTTTGATTCTGTGTTACGTTGTTTCCTACACATATTGTCAGACGCACGGCTGTCGTGGCATGTGTCTCATTACTGCGGGCCCCAGGGGGCACACTGACCGAGGGATGTAAGATAAGATGTGAAGTCATGTTAAACAACAGCTGCCAGCCTCCTGAAAGGATTGACTGCCACTAATCTTGCAGCCAAATGGTGGTAGAGCATGAGGACAGCTAACGCCAAACTTCATCTAAAGCCAGTATTGTGACAGGACCGCCTCCTCGTGCCAACACGGCAGCATGCACACTGCGAACATACTATGGATTTCATATGACATGGCAGAACATGATATTTCCTAAATGCTAAATCATTTTGATGATGATAATCTGATGATCATCAAAATCATGCTAAAAGGTTACTGATGGATTTAAGATACAGCAAAGTGTCAGTATTCCTCTATTCAAGAGGAAATGTTAAACATGTTATTTTAAATCATTTAGACTGTTCATATGAATAATTTATATGTACAGAACACACCTTTTTAAATATACAAGCGCATTTTGAGTTTCATGTTATTTTTATATTATGCAGCGTGGAACAAGTCTTTCTGATACCCCTTAGAAGTTTGTAAATGTCCCTAATTTGAAGAACTGAAATACATATTTCAGTTTGCAAATGAAAGTGAAATCTCTTGAAACTCCTTCTATTGTATTTTTATTTATCATTTTTCAGACACCATAAAGGAAGTGATTTTATGGAAAGGAAAAGGGCAGCATTCATGACAATTTAAATATAGCCCAGTTTTCTACTTCCATTTTTACTCAGCCATTTACTCTCACTCACCAGTGATTCCTCGGAAGAGGCTGAGTTTCCTCTGACCTCTTCCACCCTAATGCAACACCTGCTTCCCACATCCTGTTATTGCCTGTTCCCAACAGGAAGTGGCCTATACATGTGCAGGAAATCAGGAGTCTCTGTGACTCTAAGGCGGTTCTGATTGCATTCCCGTGAGGAGCATTTGTGGAAATTTTTTTCTCACAAGACAGGAAAAGGAACTCTTATAGTTTTAAGAAAAGCAACATTATTTAATTGGGAGTGCTCAAGGATCTGTGGTGTGATTTGGACAGTTTATGAATTATTTCAATAAAGAGTATAAAAGAAGTTGAGATTTTATCACTATATATTTTATAGCATCAATATCGAATCACGAGACACCAGTTTTAGAAAACTGTATTTAAATTTGAAATACTAAAAAAGGTTAGTGATGGTAAGAAGAACAGGCTTTATTTTAACAAATGTTAGATATCAGATATACACATAATCCTCACTGTATTAATGCCTGTCTATTGTATAGATGATGATGGTGGGGGGTTGACTTCAGCGATGGTGCTATTTGCTTCATAAACCACCATTTCCCTCTAGATTCCACCAAACACTCGCCTATTTAATTATCCTGCATCTTGAATCTAATAAGAGTTCTCATTGGAGCACACACACACACACACACACACACACACATACACACCTGCACACACACACACACACACATAAAACAGCAGTGTGGCATACTCATCTGCTAAATTAAAAGCGACATCAGGGAAATTGCTATAACATTGGAAATTCAAAAAAAAAAAAACCCAACTTGTGCCTGACACAAGGGGGGGGGGGGGCAGTTTGCCGGAAATAATTTATGCCATTTTTAACCTTCAAATCCATCTAACCACTGTAACAAAGGTCACTCTCTTTTTCTGTGGAGTATCGATCCAATTTGGAGAGCAGCCAGGGCGGAGGGAAAGCCTTACACAACACTGGTTGTCTGACAAGGAAGTGCATCCCACAAATGCTGGGCTCAGATCTCTTCTTGGAGGAAGGAATTACAAGTTGGCTGTCAGAATCTATGTGTGTCTGTTTGTGTGTGTGGAGTCAGATGTAGGTCGTTTTGGGGAAAGAGTTGGCGATGCGTTTGTAGGAAATGCTCGTGCAGCTTTGATTGATGCTGCAGTCAGTCTGATTATTCTATACACATTTTATACTGTTTATACTGAAATCTAATACACTAAAAATATAATAATAAAAATTGAATATTCATTTTAAATAAGAGTATTCATTTTTATTTATGTTGCTCTATTCATTGTGGCTGTATTAATATGTTCAGTGTATTCTGTATAATAATAATAATAATAATAATAATAATAATAATAATAATAATAATAATAATAATAATAATAATATTTATTTGTTACTTATTTATTTTTTCAAAACTACCGGTAGTTAACAGTTTGGATCAAAGAAACCTGAAATAACCAAACATTTTCAAACAAACAGTTTGTTTTTATTGGCTTTATTACCCCTGTTTTGCTTTGAAATTAAATATTATATACTGCACAGCATTGCTGATCATTTTATTCTGCTTATACATGAAATCCTTTAATTCTGTTCATTCTGGGCCATGCTATATACGCGGACATTAGAACATCTATGCAGACACTCGTTAATCAGTGTCAGAGTTACATATAGACTATGTCTCATCACACCTTCTGATCATCTCTGACCCCTGAGAGGAGAGTTGCGTAATTATTTCATGAATGCAGGATGCAATGCTAGGAAAATTAATAATAAATCAATCTCTTATAAAATGTACATGCCTTTTACATTGTGTTTTGAGCGTAGATGTCTGCATTAGTTTGTCTGATTTTTATTATTATTCAATTTCTGTTAAATACAGTAACATCTGCATACTGAACTATTCTATATTTTTGCTTCTTTTATTATAGGCTTCTATGAATATTAAAAAGATCATGATATGGCTAAAGAGAATTTATTTATTAAGTGAGTTTCTCATCTGTTGGCTGTGACATTGCACTCACTTTACTTGAAACTGAAAGTAAACAATGTACCGGTGACTAGATTTTTGGGTACATAGTCAGAGACTGAGGTGAAATCCCAAATGGGTCCTAATTGGACATAGAGTGCTCATTATTTCATATCCTGCATCCTGCATCCAGGGCACTCATGTAGGGATTAGGGAGACATTTTAGATTTAACCAAAAGTGAATTTCAGACCAGTGCAGTGAAAAAAATCCCTGTTTCCTCAAAGTAATTACAGGCATTGCAAGACTTGGTAATCAAGTTCTAAGGATTAATCAGTCGAGAGTTGTACAAGTTTTTGTTTCAGCTATACACATGTGCACAACAGCACTGCATTCTTAGTGACAGTTACTCATTTCTGAGGCTCTTCAGCAAATTTCAGGTGGTTCTGTAACAATCGCAGACAGAGAGAGAGAGAGAGAGAGAGAGAGAGAGATAGGATTTATAAACTAGCTTTAATCTTGTGTAGATTCAGTGCAGTATGTCTCAGGCCAGGAATACACTGTGATAATCCCAGAGATTTAATGTTGCAATATTGTTTTTAGATCAGACTGCACTCCCCTAAAGAGCAGTATGTGAGCCACTGTGGGTGTGGCATCAGGTGGATTTGCGCTTGATTTGGAGTTATTTAGGCCAAACTATTTTTGGACCCTGATAATTTATACTCGGCTGCAGGTCATTTGAGGTACAACATGACCTGGTGTGAGTTTATGAAAGAGATGTGATAATTTAAGATCTTTCATTTAACCCAATGTTCACAACACACAACTGAATTGATGGAAATCTGTCTGCAGGATAATCGACAGACTCGGCGAGTCCTAATCACGTCCTGTTAATGTGTGATATTTATGGTCCAATAATTTTTCCCCTCTGCTGCTCTTCACTTGTCTGCACTTGTGTCATTTAAACAGAGGTTGATCTGAAAGGAACGAAAAGGTTAAGTGAAAAGCTAAGTGTGACAGAGATAGGGATGGAAATGACAGGCGAGAGTAATCCTCCAGGCTAGAGCAAACTCCTCACTTCATTCAAAATAAAAAAGACAACAAATGTCAGCAGCTATTTGCATCTTTTTCGACCCAAAAGCATGAGGACGGCAGCCTCAACCAACCTTCAGACTTTGGAGGTGGGAAAAAGGACAAGGTGTTATTTTTAACCAGCTACGAGTAATGCCGTCCTTTTTTTTCTGTGTTAACGCCAGTGGTCAGGGCACACAGATGCAGCAGAGGGATGGGCGATTAAGCCTGGGATCAGGAGACAGGCGATTATCCTAGAGTCAAGCGCTTAAGACTTCAAAGTGCAAACAGCTTCAGTTGTGGAGTCACACATCACTCTGGAGTACACTGACAGGCACTATATGTGTGGTGGAGGGGAACAGTTGTTGTTTTCCTTAGAGGGCTCGGCAGCGCCCTTAAAGGCTCTGTGGTATTGTCCAAATCCTCCATTCCACTGTGCGTTTCAGAGCGAGCTCAGAGAGGGATTCGGATTTAGTCATGATGCTATTAGAAAATAGACACACATTTAGGTCTTGTGTACTTGGGCAGTGGCGTGAAGTGTTTCCAGAGGGTTTGTACACGATGCTGCATGTGTCAGTGTGGCCTGTTGGAGATCGTCTTTAGATGTGCGATTGCACAGGCTCAGGGGGGCTCATTTGCAGCTTCAGTGAAAGCTCAGCAGAAAGAAGGCTTTTCCTTTGTTGAATTTGTGCTGGGCTCAGGCTCTACTCTCATTTTGCTCATTTTATGAGCCAGAGATGTAGCAGAAAAACTGTGACTTCGAAATAGCAGTTATAAATACACAGATCCTTTATGACTAAGCTGCATTTTATTGCCCATTTCCCACAACCCCCTGCAAACTCCACACATGCTCACAGATTAGTGATTCCATATGGATGGAGATCCAGGAGCAGAAAAACATTTTCAAACATACACATACATGCTCTCTTTCTTTTTGTCTCACATGCCCTCCCACTTCCCTCGTTCTCCCTCATGCTATTCTCATGCATTTCCTGATTTCTTTTCAGTCCCTCACTTTGGTAGAAGAGGAGCGTTCGGAGATAGCTTGTGTTAACTGTTGTTTCTTACACCAACCCCATGAGACAACATCAAATGCCTGCAAAATGTAAATTTAAAAAAATTAAGTAGGGCTGGAAATATCATCAGCTAACATCAGTTTTGTGATAAATGATCATAGTGCATAAATCGTCACAGTACACTTTTCTGAGATATCACCCGTATTGTGATATCCTTTTTTTGAAAAATATATTTTCAACAAATTTCATGCAGAATCTTTCATAATAAATAAATTCTTGAATCTTTATTAATCTTCAAAAGTATAAAATGTTGTTAGAGTGTTATTTGAAAATATTTTGATGTTGATTTTTAAAAATATTTTTAAAATAATTAAATAAAATAAATGACGGTATTATTGCAGTCACCTTTTCATAGTTTTACTGGTGTTTTCCGGTTTTGCTGGCAGTTTGTTAGCAAATATTTATATATAAGAATACCAGATATATGTAACAGGAATATCTAAGTATATCATGTATGTGACTATTCTACAATGTATGTGTACAATACAAATTTACAGTGCTCACGGGTAAGAGTGGCTTTCATGCCACTCTTCACAATGTGAAAAAATCACATTAAAAAGTCACATTATTGCATTAGAAAATGGCATTTGGTGAAAAAAGCACATTTCAAATTTCTCCTTTTTCATTTAAGGTGAGAAATTGAATCATGGTTCCTTCAATTTCTATGTAAATGTACTTTAGATAAAGCTGTGGCAGTGGAGCTCAGCAGCCTCTGGAGCGCCGGGTCTGCAGGCAGCGCACTGCAGCATGATGCATAAAGTGAAAAGGGAACGAAACAAAGGAAACAAGTGCAAGACTGAGCCAATCACCACCCCTTTTTCCTCACTCTTTTCCTATTCACTTTGCTCACACACACATATTCCTCCGTCTTGGCTTTGTTAGCCTGCTCCTCCCATCTTTTTTGAAGTATTTTCCTCTCTCTATCTGTCATTATGACAGTGTGCAAATACACTGAATTCAGAATTGTGTAAATGTGGCTATCAGCCTGGTGGCTTTATTGTATGAAATGGAACTAATTAACTGACATTGAAAGCAACTGTTGTGTGTGTGGTTACTATATGTTATATGTTTTATTTACATTTATGCTTAGAGCCCATAGGTTTGTCTTAAAAGCATAGTGCATTATTTAGAGTCTGGTTGTGAATGAATTAACAAGTGAACATGCTGTAAACATGCCTCCATCTTCATCTACATCCTCAGAACAACTAAAGAGGCATATGTTGTTTTGGGTGTTTGAGACCATCCTGTTACACGTCTAAGTATTTGTGCCTGTGTCTCTACAAATATTTCTTAAATGAATTGGAACGTGTTTTAAGAGCAGGTTGGTGTTTATGTGCACACAGGTGTGTGTGTGTGTGTGTGTGTCTGTGTATGTGTTTCCATGTGTAGAAAAGGGTGGTTGGTTGCTATGCACTGCTCCGACTCCCTTTCACTCGCCCCTTGAATGCTGGAGTCGAGTTGCCATGGAAACACTGACCCCTGGGAGTCGATGCTTTTCACGAGGAGCCTCTTTTTACCCAGTGATTCACAGTGCAGAAAGCTTGAGGACAAAAACCCACACTTGCTCACTCACTCACTTCATACTTTCTATGCCATGTAATAATCTTGGATTTGTATTAAGGATTTAATGTAAAACTCGTTAGTTCTCCTTTCTGTAAAAAAAAACCTAAATGGCAAAATGTGTTTTGCGAACCTAAAGGTGTTTGTCATTTCTTTTTCCTTCTCTGTTCTTTGCATTATGTAACACCTCCCCTTTCATGCATGTATGTATCCTCATTGAACTGTGTCTCGTGTCAAGAGAACTGTTTAAAAATGATGGTAGGGGGACATCTGCTACATAATAGGGAGCTCTGCTTGTAGCTCATCCAACATGAACACAAACATAGCCAATACTGTTTCACCATTTAAGAATGCCTGAACATGTTTGTTCTCTAGGAGAATGAACCCTGTTTTAATAAGATCAATATGCAGAGAGAACTTTGTGTACCCAATTGAACATTAAACATTGCATTTCAAACTCACAACACCATGGCAACCAATGTTTATACTCTTCTTGTCATTTTTTAGACATCAACTTCATCAGTGCAGATATGAGCCAAAGAGAGTCAGGCCAACATAGTCCCACACAGTTGAATGTAATCAGTGACTAGAATAAATTCAACTGGATGAGTATTACTGAAGAAATGTTGTTTATCTTATAGTCAATTCAGTACACTCGTTTTCTTGTATCTGAAGTTAATCACATGATCAGTGTGTTCATGTACCTCTCTGCTTTCTGTGCTTGTGTTCTCCAGGCCAAGCTGATTGTGCCCAACAGCACAGCAGGGCTGATCATCGGTAAAGGTGGTGCAACGGTGAAGGCAGTTATGGAGCAGTCAGGTGCATGGGTGCAGCTCTCACAGAAACCAGAAGGTATCAACCTGCAAGAGCGTGTTGTCACCATCAGTGGGGAACCTGAGCAGAACCGCAAGGCTGTGGAGATAATTGTACAGAAAATCCAGGAGGATCCACAGAGCAGCAGCTGCCTTAACATCAGCTACTCCAATGTCACAGGCCCTGTGGCCAACTCCAACCCAACAGGCTCACCGTATGCTAACTCGGCAGAGGTGATACCCGCTGCAGCTGCTGCAGCCGCCGCCACAGCCTCCAGCCTCTTGGGGCAGGCCAGTCTGGCAGGGGTAGGTGCCTTTCCTGCCGCTGCCATGTCCAACTTCTCAGGAAATGACCTCCTGGCCATCACATCAGCTCTTAACACATTGGCTAGCTATGGATATAACACCAATTCCCTGGGTCTAGGGCTCAATCCAGCTGCTGCCTCAGGGGTTCTAGCAGCTGTGGCAGCCAGTGCAAACCCTGCTGCTGCTGCAGCGGCCAACCTGCTAGCCTCCTACGCCAATGACGCCTCCACCAGTACCGGCCACCCTGCCACAGGCCTGGGAGGATTTACGCTGGGCTCGCTGGCCGCTGCCACTGGGGCTACCAATGGGTACCTGAGCGCGGCTTCCCCACTAGTAGCGAGTTCATTATTGGCCACCGAGAAGCTGGCTGAGGGTGCAAAGGATGTAGTGGAGATTGCTGTACCTGAGAACTTGGTGGGAGCTATTTTGGGCAAAGGTGGCAAGACACTCGTGGAGTACCAGGAACTGACGGGAGCCCGAATCCAGATCTCGAAAAAGGGAGAGTTTGTTCCTGGCACTAGGAACCGAAAGGTCACCATCACAGGATCACCCGCTGCCACTCAGGCAGCCCAGTATCTCATCAGCCAGCGAATCACATACGAGCAGGGTGTGAGGGCCACCAATCCGCAGAAGGTGGGCTAAAACAGGGAGAAAGAAGGAGTGGGGGATGAATGGATGGCAAGATAAAGAGAAAGAGAAAGGAGGGCAAAAGTTTCGAAAGAAATCATCCACTATGTGCTACGTGCATTTTTCAGTATTAAATATGAAGGAAAATAGTCCACATTGCAAGAAAAGGAATGAGTAAAAATATGAAAACCAAGAAAAACATGTAAAATGTATATATGGGTTTATTTCTTAAGTTTTCATCTTTCAGGATTTTTTATTGGTTGAAAATTTGGTTTAACTTTTTTTTAGTTGTTCTTTTTTGAGTTATTTTTTTCTGGACAGTGGTGAATGGTATTTCAGACTGGCAGGCTTGCTGCAGCTCCCAGCAGGTGGTGGGGTTGGGGGAGAACAGGGTGGAACAGTTGGACTTAAGCCTACCTGGAACTTGCCCTGAACCCATTGCCAGTCCCTTCCTAGCTGACAAGATTATTATTATTGTTTTTATTTTAAATCCTTAGTTTAATTGCCTGCCCCTATGTCCTTAGATGGCAAACAAGTGCTTGGGTTTTAGACTTAGGGCAGATTCCCCTATGTGGTCAGTGGTACTCCATGCCACCTTACCCATTGTCCAAGTCCCAACCAGTCCAATCCCTGCAGGGCAGGATGGGATTGGGGGAGTGTGGGGAAGCTGAGTAGGGTCTGTCCTTCTAGCTACGAGCTAAAAACCTGGCATTCTCTTTAAACCAGGTGCATGCCATGCAATGCTATTACAGATTTAGCATAAGGGAAGTTTATAGATCTGGTTGGGGACAAAGGCCAAGCATAATGCACCTACTTGTGTCAAGTTAGTACCAGAGCAAACAGACAATGTGGCGATATGCTTCTGGTATTAATCTAAATACTATTAGTAGTAGTAGTTCTACTCTTATTACAAAAATCCTCACCATTGATATTATTTATTAATATAATTTCACCCATCAGGACTGAGGTGTTTTAATTTTTTTTAATTAATCTGTGAATTCAGGTTGACATGAATGTAAAGACAATATTTTGGATTTAGTTTTTTATTTAAGTGAACTGAATAGTATGTCACAGTGTAATATATGTCTTATTTAAAGTCCAGTGACAACTGCACCGTCGGCACCATCAGAGAGAATAGGAGCAGGTATAATGTACTGTACATTAAAAATGAATACATGGAACACACACATGCACATACACTCACATAGGCACATACATTAAAAAGGGACCCACATGTGACTGAAGGGAGACAAATCAGTGAAACTAGACAATTCACATATATACATGTCTAATATGTCTAATTATTTGAAAAAGGTAGGATATTGCACAAGTTCAAGGGAGCGTACCGATAACAAGAACAAACGTATTCATGAGATCAAACCCCTTATGTCTTGAAATCTCATATAACATTTAAAAATGGCCTTTCTTTATTAGAAAATGTGGTGCAATTATAGATTTAATTTCAGCGAGCTAAGTGACGACGTCTGCTCAAGTCACTTGTCACTGGCTATAGACAAATTGTGTAGATGTATCATATCAAACAGAAATATGTCTCTTTGTGGACAGATACTACTGAACAACTAAAAACATGAACAAAACTTTAGTTCTGATGAGCACAGGGATGCTATTTATGAAGCCATTGCCTATTAATGAAATTTCATGGTGGCAGAAATTAAAAAACAAAAACATCTTTTCAGTCCCTCTGATTTGTTCTGCTTGGTCATGGGTTGAGTTAGGAGCTCTCCATGTCCTGTACTGCAGGTACCATTAATTTTGGATACTCTTTTGAGCTTATAAAACTTCTCTGTTCTCATCAGAACTACATATGTGCTGCTAATCAGTCCAATAGACATGCATACTTTTGTTGTTAGAATACACTGAATTTCGTCTTAATGCACTGTGAAGTGTGGAGGCCATGCTTGAAGGCCCAGAAGTCAAGGTTCTATGTCAGAAAAAAAACATTAATGGATATCAGAAGGTGGAATTTTAAAAGAAGTGTAGGGTGTCAGAAGAAAACAGCTTGGGGCAGACTGGTTTGCTACACACAGAATACATCTAACTAATGATGAAGAACTTTTGGGTATCATATCAGACTTTTTCAGTTCCCAGCCTTCCTCCAAATTACGGCCAGGATTCATGGTGCCTGCTCCCATATTTAACGTTGATGATGGGAAGAAATTCCACATCCAGCTTAAATGACCCATGGTCGTTGTGGTTTCATGCTAAAAAATGTAATTGAAGTTCATCTGAAAGGAGATTTTCAAGCTTTTCAAAATGACCTTTCACTTTAACAATAGCCTGTAGGAACAAAAGAAACAGAACAAAAAATATGAGCCCCAGAGCAGAATCTAGACAGCAGTGTGCTCTCTCTCTTCACTGACTAAATATACAATTGTCTTCCTCTCAATTTCTCAATTTGGAACACCAGGGAGAGTAAATCTGAACCGATTGGTAAGGAGACTTCTTTATTCCCATCTAACACCATCCACCTTTCCTCACCTCTTCTCAACCCCTCTTTACTTCTGTGCACCTCCCATTTTGACACATCAACCCAGAGACCCCCTTCTCTCACATCTCTCCATGGGTGGCAATGTCTGGTGCTAAAGTGCATGTTTGCTTGCCCTTTCACAAAACAATGACTCGACAGAAGAGAAGATGTGACCTAGGTGTTGCTGTGTAGATAGGAAATGCTTGCACTAGACTTGATTGCAGGTCCACGCTGTGAAAAAGAGACTGTGTGTAGCGCCCTAGTAGGAATTCATGCTGGTTTTACTGATTGGGAGTTAATGCAGTAAGCATAAAACCTTGAGGACAAGCTGTGGCTTTAGGTGACAGTTTTTGCATCTTGTTAAACACTCTAATGCCTCTAGTTACTAATTATGCTAGTGGTTGCAGTAGACAGTTATATGACTGAAGGCAATGATGATTTGTGGCTCATTTGTGTATTTTCCAGTCAAGAGCGGCGAACGTTGAGAAAACTGGAGTGCCTCCGCATTTTAGAGTGCATACTCGTCCCACACAGAATTATTTACATGTGTAAAAACACAACAGACTCATGTCACACACCATGAACACCACAAAAAAGTACACATGCACCCACAAGCGCACTTACACAGACACTGACATTTTTTGCAGGAAAAAAAGAGGATAAGAATGATTCATTAATTACAAAGAAATTTGTTTAATAACATTAAGAAAAGCAAGCTATTACTGTGAAATTTTAATGTGAACACTAAGAACAGGTGCCATCAGTGTGCCTAGGAGCAGCTTCCTGTTTGCATTTTGTTTTCCTTTATTTCAGTACTTAAAATACATATTATTGGAGGGGGGGTGTCTGCATTTTCTTTCTGTTCTTAGTAACTGGGGAACTAGATAAAATGTGATCAGTACTGGAAGCAATATCCGTAGTAGCATGTCGTCCTGTCTCGTCTTTTATTCTGTCTGTGTAGGAGCTTTCGATTTACCTAGATGTTGAGTAGGTTTGCATATTCAATATTTTTTAAGTTGTGAAGATGCTGCTATTGAATAAGTGACGTACTAAAATTTAAGATAAACATATCTGGTCAGTCATTTAGCGAGGTGTGCTAGTTCTAAGAGGTGTAATAAATGCTACTTAATAAGATCATTGCTATATAAAACAGAATACATGAACGTGCCAAAATAGATCATTACAGACTCAGCAACTGTAAACATGTGATTTAAACACCATTAGCTACAAGCAGACTTTTACTTTTCTAAGTAAAAAAAAATGTGAAAAGTGCCAAACAAACCACAGTAAAGGTTTAGAAAAGTGGCCGTTTTTAAATCTAGTAGGAACAAAATAGATGTTAGTGCTATTAAGTGAAAGGTTTTCAGCCCCTCATGAACTAGTACAAGAGAACAAGTGTGATGAGGGTCATATTGCTCACCTGACAAATGCATATAGTGCCATGTGGCCATTAATGCTACATCACCGGGGCTAGAAGACTGCCGTAGACTTAGGCTAGCATGAGTTTAATACGTTATCAGCATTCTTAATACAGCCTTTTCTAGTTCTGAAAATGTATTTTGTGAAAATAGATGTTATCTTTTTTTGCACGTCTATATTGCATGATATCAAAAAGTAACGTGTGGATTAAAAAAAAAAACAAGAAATGAAAATCATACAAAAAAAGAGAGAAAACATTAGGCAATGTGCGTTCATTTTGAGGACAGATCTTTGCATGCCAACACTAAGAGCATTGGACTTTTTTTTTTTACACACTCTGACCTGTCTTTCAGTTCTACGAAGACTAAACTGGGAAGTTTCGTCGTCCATCTACAGGAACCAAAATCATTCATACATAATCATTGTGCATTTCTTATTGTTTGCAATTTTGCAGTAGAACAATATTTTACGAGAAAGACTCTCCAGATTTGGTTGTGATTTTTAGGATAGCAAAAGCAACCAAATTAAAATTGGGTTTAAAATGATTGTTTTCTTTCTCACTAAAACTGAGGTCTTGTCCTTGAATGTACTCACCACTGCATAACTTTGCATATCACTTTCAATCATGACTTTTAAAGCATGATGTGTTTTTGTATATTGTGTGCCAATACTAACATCTTTTATGCTACATTACGCCCAGTGCTTTCTTCTATTTTTGCCACATTAGAACTCACATAATGCTCAAACCCATGATTCTGATGATACGCACTTTATAAACCTTTTTGCCCAAATTCTAAATGACAGTGAATGAGTTGTGAAAGTGAATCACCTGAGCCCTCTGTCTCTGCTGTTCAGATTTTGTGACTTCCAAACCCCAAAAGCTATTCTGCTGAACATTTTGTATGACAGGCTAACCGCTAATCTCCATTAGTAAATGATAAATGATGAATAAATGATGAACATTTTAATTTATTGTCAAGGTGCCACTAAGAGAATGCCACTCATTAGTGAAACATAAAAATGTTCCAATTATATAAGCAAGCTAGCTTACAGAAATTTGCAGAAATTGGACATGCACCTTATTGATTTAATTGAACAAAGAAAGAAGGGATGTGTTCCAAAAAGTGCAAAATGTCTCTATTAATTCCATACCAGTATGATAAGATCTGATCAAATCATTGCACTGCATCCAGCCATGCTTTGATTAAGACATTTGCCAGCATATGACAGGGTTTTCTCTGTCTCCATGCTTTAAGCAGCTTTATGCGTGGACATGTTGTGGCACTTCTCTGTTGGTGCTCTTGCACAAACCAGGCTCATGTTTTGTCTCATGTTACTAAGTTTGCCGGCTTTGTCACATGCTATAGTAAAGATTCATGGAAATTTGTGGTTTATTCGATGTTGAGAAGGTCATTGGTTTTAATGCGGGCACCTTTCTAGAGCATTGCACTTTTCCAACTCCAATCTGGCCCCACCTGACCCTCGAAACAAACCCAGGGGTCACTCTGACGCTTGTAACCATCAAAGCACCAGCAACGTTAGTACACATTTGTCATATCACTGTTCTTTTCTATTTTTAATTTACCTCTTTTTGTTTGTATGACACTCTCTAACCTAGACCAAGTATAACAAAAATGTCATTCATATGTATCCTGTTTACTCTCCCTTTCCCCCTTTTGCACTTTTCACTGCCCCCCTTTTTCCAACCACTACCCACACTTCTGCCGAACCTCTCCCTCACACCCTCCCAGACTTTCTCCTGAGTGCCAAATGACAACAGTACCATTCCAAACGTTTTGAGTTCTCTTGTATGTTGGACATCCATCGGACGCACCCATGAAGCCAGCATGTTACTCCATAACATGATGTCAGTCATGACGCCTCAACATTACCCAAAAAAAAAAAAAATGCAACCAGTAAAAAGCGAGATCTGGAATAACACAGTAAAAGGCTGGCTACCTCTCATAAACTGCTTTTCCTAATTCTCTGCCATCTCTTCAACCTCCAGGACATCACTGATTGTGTGCCATAATGTTGGGAGCACTTGTCACTCTCCTCACCCCAAGTCTCTCCATTTGAGTTTTTTCGATGGGAAACATTAAAACAACAACAAAAAAATTCATGACAGCTTTTTTTCTTTAACATAGAAACATGCTCAGAAAAAAAAAGCTGAGGAGTGTAAACGTCAGCTGCGCAGTCATCTTCTGTCTCCTGAACTTTGAACTTTTCACCCCTCATGAACTTTATTGACCTTCTTCCTTCCCTTCTGTGTTCATCAACTGTTTGGACTTAAAATCTCCATTCCATCTCCAAACCTTTTTGAGACTGTGCAATTATAGTTGATATGATTGGATTTCTTTCTTTTTTTGTTAAACACATCATTGGGGACAGTTCTAAGAGATAAAGAATAAAAGCAAAAGGAAAACAAAAAAAAAATCTAAAAAAAAAAAAATCCCAATTGCTTCTCCACAACTTAATTTTCTCTTTTTATTGTAAATATTTTTGTCAGATTTTGTTGAACTGTAACCAGAAGAACGTTCAACAGAATGGAGCTGGCAGCATAAAATCGGTATTGTGGAGTGCTTTAAGTGGCATAGGATAGACATAAAGATAAATTAGTTTGATAGTAATGAAGTATGCTATAGCGAGATCCATAATTCTTAGTGTAAAAGGGACTGTTTGCATAGAATATTGAACAATTTCAAAAATATACACAAAAATATTTTATTAGGACTTTTAGTTATTAATCGTAGCAGCTGCTTTGAAAGAGTGATTTGAATAATTTCAGAACAGACTTCCTGCCCATTTAACTTTCACATTCTTGCTCATTCAAGCTTCACTTGTGTTCCACATCTAGCTAGTTTGTGGTTTATCATCAGTGAAAACTGCTTTGCATATCAATCTCATAACAAGTACTATTCACGTCGGTCCATATCGAATACATTTCTTGCCTTTAAATCTCATAGTCAACATGTTTTGTGCTACTAACAGTTGAATGACTAGATTTCACTCTTGAATTGATACTAGTTGTACATATCAGCCATGCTGAGTGTAAACTGTGTTCATTAGATGTGTTTGATAGGTGCATGAGTTCTCACGTGTGCTGTTTCCCTGCAGGGAAGAAAGACCGACCATTTCCATGAGTCATAACCAAGCTTCGTGCTCCACATCTAATGTTTCTATGCTGCCAGCTTTCTTTTCTGATAACCCTTCATGAGCTTATTTATTTTCAAACTATTAATAAATGACAACAACTAGAAAAAGGGGAATGACTGGAAAGATGAATTACTGTTTTGTTTTTAGTATTTTAGTGGTTTATTTTAACACCATTCATTAACTGACTTAAAGTATTGAATATTTAATGTAATTGTAGCATTGTGTTTGTAAAAATAGTGAGTTGTGTTTCTTGACTTGTGGATTACCAGTGAAGTCAGCAATTTAGTGCTAATATATATTAAGTCGTTTTTTTAAAGATTTTTTTTTTTCCGACAGCAACAACAGTCATTATAAATGTTCATTTTAGCATCACCTGTCTTCTGTTGTCTTATTCTTCACCTCCCACTACACTCAAACTCATCAAGTAACACATTGCAAGTTTGTGCCTGAAACCATGTGCTCGGTCTTGGAGGGACCATGATGCATGACTGTGTGTGTGTGTGTGTGTGTGTGAGAGAGAGAGAGAGAGAGAGAGAGAGAGAAATGGATGACCGGCTTGGATGGATGGATGGATGGTTGGATGTCCTCTGTTCACAAAAGCTTAAAATCTGTAGTGTTTCCATTTACCAATGGAACCTGCTGATGTTATAGCTGAAACCCATCCTGTGAGCCTAGTTGATTTTGATCGTCCATAACCTCCCGTTTCCCGACCACTCTCCACCACTACCTTCTCCCCTCCAAGTCATTCCCTGCCACACACTCCACACCATCTGATGTTCTCATCGATAACATATTACTCGACCAAATCCACCTTAACACTGTTCCCATGAGGAGGTGGTTGCCAGTCAGCCTTCCTCCCCTCATAATTCGCTACCATCCTTTATCGGCTGCCGGGGCCAGGTCCAACCTGACCAATTAAAAAAAAAAGAAAAGAAAGAAAGACAAAAAAGTTTTTTAACAAAAGAAAGTAAAAATCCAGAGCAGTGATTCTCAGGGTGTCTACTTTGATCTACCTTATTTTGTGATTTGACAGAATCACAATCCAACTCTCCCTCATGCTTTACAAGGAGCCCAAAGACAATTACTATGTATTATACTTATCAAGTCTTCGAATGATAAGAATGATATGCACCCATTTAAAGGAGCAAAGTGAAATGCTGTAATGTTTACAACCTTACCGAGACCAACGCTGTTGAAGGAATGTGTAGAAAATAAAAGCAGTACTTTAATAATGAAAAAAGAAATCCAAAATAACTTCGTTTTAAATGATTATTTCTTTGTGACATGGAGTAATGTGATAAGGACACATTTTGAAACATTGCATGCTACTATTATTTTTAAATGTTAGAATGGATGGTACGGTGTAAAATTAGAGCTACATTTTAGTTGCTAATAATAAAATCCATTGGTGTCAGTGTTTGTCACCTAATTTGAAGAAAACTGCTGGATGAACAAGGTGAAGGTGAAAATATAAAATATAATACTATTAGCAAAGGAAACATGAATAGATTGTTAAGCTAGCATGCCATCAGTCCTGTAGTAAATCCCAACGAGAGGTAAGTTAATTTATGAGAAAATCTATATGACCTTTAATGTTGTAATATGTGAATACATGGGGAGAAATGAGGATAGATGTGGGGAAGACAAAAAAATGTTGCCTGGATAATCAGCATTTGCTTGTAGTGCAAAAGAAAATGGTCTTTAAGAAAGGATGAAACTGAGGACTAGCTTGGGTTGTGATTTATAAGAGCTTAAGGTAACATAATGCACATGAGTTTCGAGAGAGACTGATGTGCAGATGCATGTTGAGCCAGTTTGCTTCCTAAATCACCTTCACTATACCCATTACTAACTGCCCAGTTCCCTAATTCTTGGGTCAAATGTATACAGACCACTTGGATTCAATTTTAGAAGGTAAAAAACAATAATGTACATATGTGGTTCTGCTCATTTCCATCCACTCGCGCTTCTCGTTCACAAATCCATCCTGTCAGTAAAAGCCACCTTCACTTCCCTGACATGTCTCCCAAGCCAACATGCAGTTTGATCGCTCTGATAGCCATCACTCAGTGACCTTAACCCATGTCCTCATGTTGGTTTCTGACAGACTCATCTGCAGTGGAGACTCCAGGGAAATTCACAGCATGATATAAACTCTGTCACACAGAACTAATCATGAAGTAAAGAAGTACCTCCAGTGTTCAGAGAAGGGCTCTTGAAGGTTATTACAAGTTTAAGCAAACAGTGTCTATTCTACCTGCTACACAGAAGCGATAATAATAATAAATAACATTCCTAGGAAATTAATATGCATTTCTAGAGCATCTTTCAAGTTTCAGATAGTAGCTGAAGTCCTAAAATAGAAAACACTTCAAAATGGTACATCTAATAAATGTTACAAGGTATATAAGTACAACAATAATAAAGGAACTACAATCATGTGATGTCAAAGTCCATTAAAACAAATCAAGGGTACAGGTTTCTTTATGATGCAGAATAATTTATTAATTTTTAATAAGGTATTTCTACATATCTCTGCTGAGATTAGAATACTAAACTGAGGCAGGTTTGAGCTCCACTGTTTCCGATGTAGCCAATCTTACTTACTAATTGTGCACCTTTTTGCAGCCTGAGGCCACACTGATTTCCCTTCTCCTACTCGGCTTTTCCCTTCCTTCTCATTCTTCATCTGAGAACGTCTGGGCCCAGCTGTTGCACAGACTACCTAGCTTTCCCACTGCCCTCCCCTCAGATGTGGTGTGAGAGGAGACATGATTATGCTCTCAGCCTTCATAAATCCCCAGTGCTGGAAATCGGGCCTGTGGAACATGTACAAAGATCTCCTGTCTCTAATCCAGCACTTTAACAGAGAGCATTTTCACAGAAGCTCTTTTTCCACCTCTTACTTCCCTCAGTAAACCTCGGATGTATTAATATGTCCAATAAATTCATCACCAAGGTAGTGATGTTTAAAAAATAAATAAATAGAACAAATCGGTACTTTTCAAAGATAAATTAATATAGTAATTAAATGGACCTCTTTTGTAACATATATGAAACACAGTTTCTGAGCACTCCAAAACAGACAGATCATTTTTCATAAATATATTACATAACAGATACTTTTTTTTGATTTAGAGAATTTGCTTTAAAATCATCCACAGGTTTAACTTGACATGTTATCTGTAGGTTATGTGCAATGCAAAGCACAGAACTGCTGTGCAAAAGTAAAGAAACATTGAAACAAATACACTTAATTTAAAAAACAGCTAAAAACTAAAATTGATTACATTCATTAAGACATTTTGCACCATAAATATGGGAACTTTCAATTTCTGAACTTACTGAACTTGTCTTATTGACCAAAATGCTGCATGGATGCTTTTCATTCCTAGCATTTTACAGTATATGCAACTAAAAAACTTCTTTCATAGCTCAGCTGGTTTGTAGATCACTAGATCACTAAGTGCATTGATGCCATTAAGTGATTTGTTTTACACTATGTATAATGAGATTAAATCAGGCGCTAGTTACTGATGGTCTGTGTAAACTCAGAAAGGGCCTTGATGAGGTGATTAGCAATAAGAGTAAAGACTTCACAAGCTACAGTTTTAAAAATGCAACAAAAATGATTAATAAATGAAAATATTGTATGGCATCTCAGCATGAAGATGTCTATCTCAAGCAGTACCAATAAAACTGTGATCTTTGCTACTGTAGAATACTGACTACTCAGCAATTATACACATTTCATTTAACTGCTGTGCTTGAATAATACCTTTTTCTTAACGATTTAAACACCGGCTTAAAGATTCAACTGGGAAAATAAAAGGCTCCTGGCTTCCAAGAGTCCGAGCTTCATTCCCAGCAAAAGTGCATCTCTAGGAGTAACATATTTTTTACTATTAAACAGTCATCAAAAATTGTCGGTATGCAGTCTAGATCATTTTTTCAAGCTCTCCATCTAAACAACCAAAGTGAACTTTGTGCCACGGATGAGCAGCTGGTCTGGCGCACTCACAGCATATACAAGTAAGGAGATCCTGAACATCCCCAAGTCTCATCTCGTTTAATTTCAACACATGCCTCTGTTTGTTTAATGAGTGATCTAGATTCTGTAAATCTACAGTTTTTAAATTTACAAGGCTGAGTAATATCGCTATTTGTTTCTGAATGACCAAAAAAGCTGTTAATCAATAATCATTAAGCTGATCTGAAACAATGCTCCAGTTTCATTAATAACAGCTAAACACTGAACGTGGTTGTAATAGTTTTATATGTTTTTGGATTTCTTGCTGTTGTAATATTTCTAACAAATGAAGCTGACAAATTATACTTGTGTTTATTCAGAGTAAAAAAAAAACTTTTAAAAATTTAAAAAAGTTTTAAGCTATGTACATAAACGAATAAATTAAGGACATTTGGAAATTGCAATGCAAAGCTGTGATTTTAAAACACTGTAGCGTGTACAGTGATTTCTTTTTATCAATTTTATGGTACTGATATGTTCTGCATTACTGCAGTTGTTTTTTTTTTTCTGTTCTTGAGCATATGCTTTAATAAATACATTTTTACAGCATCCTGTCAGAAATTAAGAGCTTCTTGGGAAATTATGTCGTGTCATTTCTACATGAATGATTTATTATCAAGTGTAGGTTCATGAAGCTGCAATTAGAATTACAGTGACAAAGAGGTCACCATCTGTAATTTTCCTTCCTGTCCTACTCGTACACCAGTGTGGTGTGTGAGTAAGTTACACTGTAGAATTATGATCAGTGATAGAAATGTGTGACAGTGACTGTTGAGAATCCACACCTACACCACAAGTTTAGTTCCAGAGATTGAAAAATTCTCAACGTTTGTCTGTATATTTTAAGGCAGTAGGAAAAATAATAGGACAAAATAAGTGGCTATACTCTAAAAGGATGGGAACAATCAGGGGCTGAGTTAGAAGACCTGAATATAAACATCAACAAGCTCAAGGACTGCACTCAGTCCCTAAATAGCCTCATATTTAATAGGAATCTTCAACAAGCCAGCAGCAGCTTCATAACCCTACAAATGATAAGCACTTGAGAGGGATTTGACTCTCTCAGTGGGCTATTCAGACTGCTCTCAGGCAGAACGCTCCTGACCGCTCATCGCCCAGCGACTGCCCAGCTGCTGTAGTGAGACAGAGAGGACTGCTTTAATACTGACGGGAGGCATCTATCTTTTTTAGCAGAGCCACGGGAGAAAACCCGACATGTTATGACCTTTCTGAGGAACGCCACCACAGCCTTGTGAAAGACCATACAAGGAAGAGTTATAGGGTGCTGATGTCCTGTGGGAAGAGAAGACCCTTACTAGATCCTCCTGGTGCAGAGATAAGGAGCCAGATTATCTGAAACTGTGTGTGCCAGTGCTACACACATGTCTGATAGCCCTCAAGTCAGTTGCATAAAAGCACTGACTGTACAGTATGTCCTTGATGTTTGGTTGCAAACATCAACTATTTATTCTTTATTATTATTATTATGTATGTATGAAAGGTGCTATACAAATAAAGATTATTATTATTCTGAAAAAAATGAAATAATTAAATCGTATGAAATGTGGATAGATGGATAGTGACAAAAAATGACAATATTGCTCTAAACATGATGTGATTGTAACATCAGGCTGTTTTAGCACGTCGCAAATACACGTCTTTTTATTAAGAATATATTGAAATTATTTTCAAGCAAAAAGAAGCAATGCCACATCTAATTAGCCTACATTCATTTTCCACCACAATTTTAGCAACAGCTTACACCTGAAGGTTAAATCCAACAGTGTTACAGGGAGGATATAAAAAGCACTTTTTTTTAACGACCCATTTTCTGCCAACTCTTCCCGGATTATCTAGTCCACCCAAGAGTATGAAGAGGACATGAAGACATCATCACTGCATTAGAGGTGTGTGTGTGTGTGTGTGTGTGTGTGTGTGTGTGTGTGTGTGTGTGTGTGTGTGTGCGTCTGTGTCTGTGTCTGTTTGTGTGTTTGTGTGACCCTTAGGCAGATGGCACACAGCAGGCCTGGCAGAATCTGAGTTGGTCCACCTCAATGGGTCACGCAGCTCCTCTCCACCATACTGAACCTTGATCTCCAACAAAACGAGCCTCTGGTAGAAGACTTAATGTTGGAGCAGTGCCTGGGTCTGGAGCACACAAATATGTTACATGGATATATTAAAACCAGACATGGACTTGGTGACATCATACCAAGTAGCAAGATAAAGAAACAACCAAATGTCAGTCTAGGATGTTTTGAGGTTCCTAAAAACATTGTAGAGCTAAACCGTTCATTAAATGAAGTCACGCTGTCTGTTCACTTTACAAATACTTTGAGAAACTTCATTCTTTGTTCTTTCTTCACAAAAAAGCTTCATAAAAAAGTGACACATCAAGGACCGTGATCTGATGTGAAATGTACATGAAAGCGAGCAAGCCAAGACTGCAAATTTCATGCCATTTTATGTTATAAGAAAATAATATTAATACTGCACTTCTGCAGGCAAAAAGGACATTTAAGGCTTATTCTACAGTAAGATTCTCCCAGAGAGACAGTCAGAGAACCATGAAGGGTCCTAAATTTAACCAGAGTAGCCTAACCCCACCCACAGCATTTCACACCAACCAGATGTGCCAATTTTTATGATTTTACACCTTGAAGTACACTGACAAGAAATAGTAATATATCTGGATCTCTCGATTGCATTAACCTACACTTAAGCTTTTTTTTCTTTTTAAATGCCTCCAGCCCATAACTAAACTACTCATTTAAACTGTTAATATTCATAATATTTCAGATTTCATTTATTTCTGGCAGTTCAAATAATCTCTGAGTATGACATTTGTGGTGAAAAAATACTAATAAAATCTTTGGTGCTATGCAATTTCAACAATAAAATGCAATGTTTGAGCATTCTTTGTGACTGGAGCAGGATGATGAATGAGAGGCAGCATCCCTGCACAGCTTCAGCCTCCAAACACACACAGAAAGGTGGGCAAGACAACAATGGGGGCAAAATGGCATTGCGGTTGTCATGGAGACTAGCAGAAAAAGGGGCCGCTTTCATAGCATATGCTGGAATTGACGTGTCTGTATAAGCGCATAGCAACAGTAGCATCAGCTTCCACACACACACACACACACACACACACACACACACACCAACCAGAACTTACTAATTTTGCTCTGTGATCTGGAATGTGAGTGTCACAGAGTCGATCTGCTTCACTCCTGGTTTAAATATGTGACATGTGTGAGGTCTGAACACAGAAAACTCTTCATCGTTGCTCAGATGATTTTGCACTCACTTTGTTTTGGATCAGATGGTAAACAGGAAGAGCTGCACTGTGTCAAAGCATTAGTGGTGCGTCAGTCCAGAGCCTTCATGCCATATGACGGAAATTCTCAGATTTTATGTGACAAAAACGCAATCACACACACACACACACACATACACACACATCACATTTTCACATACACACAGCTTATACACAGCATAATCACTTAAAGAGTAGAAACACAAAGGGAAGGCCATGTGAGGGATGTTATTTTGCTCACAATAAAAACAACAAATGGTTTCTTTTATGTTTTAATGAGGGAGCGCTTTGCTCATACCGGTGAATGCGACTCTACAGTCCTTGGCAAGTCTGCGTTGCCATGGTAACACATCATCCACCGCCCCCCCTCTCCCCTCCCC
>JAOVVH010000059.1:17449412-17465906 GCA_028566435.1 Scorpiodoras heckelii | reverse complement strand
TGTGTGTGTGTGTGTGTGTGTGTGTGTGTGTGTGTGTGTGTGTGTGTGTGTGTGTGTGTGTGTGTGTGTGTGGTGATGGTATGAGTTTGTCTGGCACAGGAGCAGAGCTAGGATTTTTAACCCTTCAGACTCCCAGGCCTTACATTCCTTACTCTCAAAACTACACTACTTTCTACTTTCTCAAAGCTAAACTATTTTCTTATATAATTTACTGTCATTACAGAATGATTCATAGTAATGTGCTTAATAATATGCTTCAAGAGGAATAGCTGAGTAGTCAGCTGTGTACACTTATTGCATCCTTTATCATAATTAAGGGTTCTTTCCTAAAGGCTTCTTCCTGAAGTCTCTTCTGATAGGGAAACACTGTGCCACACTACAAATAACATATAAACACGAGTACATTCATTACTTTCTTCATCTTCAGTTTATCTTGGTCAATGGGAATTGGGAGAATTCACCCTGGATAGGACACCAGTCCATCACAGACATACTGTAAGTGATAAGTTTAAATTATTGCTTATGTTTTTATTTTAAATATCCATATGTATATGAGAGGTTTATATGTATTGTTCAGTAGTATATACAATTTGTATGAAAAAAGGATTGTGTTTAAAACTGGTCTGATCTGGTTAATTGATGTTATAAAGGGGAGGAACTTAGCTTGGCCCTTTCCTGTTCCATGTGTATGAGCTCATCTTGCTTGAGACCTCATCATGATGGTCAGAACATTCAGAGATTATTCACAAAATGGAACAGGAACATGGGAAATTCAGCTGCATCTCTTGTCACACTATGCCTACATAAGTCCAGTCAGTTGGGAGCACAGCATTATAATGTCCCCAAGTCTCACACTGGAACTCCAGCAGACACCAGAAGGAAGTGAAATGAGCCTTGACATCAGCAAGAAGCCAGACAAGCCCTGGGGCCTGGTCCCAGCATCTTCTTCGAACTCACATTCCAATGACCCTTCACTAGAGAAACATGTATGTGTACATACAATTAATGTAGCTAAAATAGCCTTCATATATAATCCCTAATATTAAATTAACACCAACAGTGTAACTACACAGTCAAATTTCGCTTTAAGATGTTGTGTGAACTGTGTACACTGTACAGATCAAATGAACATTTCAGGTGTTCTTTTTCAAATAAGCAAAGCAGAAACAAACTAAGTGGCTACTTAGTACCCTGCAGTGGGCAGGTAAATAAAAGGTTAACAATACTAGTATAATAACAAACTGTTAAAAATATTTTCAAATCAAACTGATGATCTTCTTAGGGTATCTGAAGACCTTTATCCTCGGAAGTACACATATTGTACCTCCCCATTAACCACGCTCAAGAGAACGTACCCAGAGGAGTGATCTTGCTAGGTTCCTAGAGAGCAATAAGAATGAAAGGGGAGTTCGCAGATTAAGTCTACTGTCTCTCATCTTGAGTTTTAGTAGCAATCTCAACAATGCAGCACACAGTACTCAGATCTGTGAAGATAATGCTGTGTCCTTCTGGGAATTTAATAATAATAATAATAATAATAGTAATATTACCACTACTACTACTACTACTACTACTACTACTACTACTACTACTACTACTACTAATAATAATAATAATAATAACAGTTACACCAGACTGTCTGGCACCAAAAGCCATGCCACTGTCACCGAGATCCGACTGAAGATCTAATCAGTATTTGCATGATTTTATGCATTGCACTGCTGCCACATGATTGGCTGACTGCATATTTGCAAGAATGAGCAGATGCACAGGTGTTTATCTTAATATGGCTGGTGAGAGTTTGTGTTTTGTTTAGGGCAGAATGGTTGAACATAATTAAATGTTCTAATGTAAAATATTTTTTAACCAAAATTATTATTCGTATTTTGCTTTCTTTCTTTCATTCATTCTTTCTTTCTTTCAGATCTCAAATAACCTCAGGTGACAATACCAATTTCATTTTCCCCCGTAATGTAAGCCTATATTAAAAAAACAGGTGGGAAAAAATGATTACACCCTTGTTACATCCATAATCATTAAGGAAGTAATTAGCAGCCAGGTGTTACTAATGATATGTAACACTAGTTAATCATCAGGAAGTGTCACCACCAAAGGTTTCCCAAAAAATACACATTGACTCTCAGATTAAAGCAGACATTCTGCCCTTCATTCTATAGTCTATTTCATACAACAGACAAAAATTAGTCACTGCACTGTAGTAATGAATTATTTAGAAACCAAATGTTTTGGGGAAAAAAAACCTTAGTTCAGCACAAACATAACAAATCCACTACTACTTGCATATTACTTCCTCACTTTACTTCCTTAATGTACATTTGTATATTGTGTGTATATTAGCTAAGTCATTTTCACTTCCTTACTGAAATTTCTAGACATGGTGTGTTGCTACCACACAGATAATACCACAGGAAGAGCTAACCTAGAGCAGCCAATCACATCAAGCTGAAGTTTTACCACAGTAACAACACAGCCTCCTATTTCATCACTTTACCTATTGTTCAACACGCACTGACACGAAATATGGTTCTTGACTTGTGAAGCAAAACAAGGGAAAGAAGAAAACACTTTCACTGTGATTAATTTTCTCCAGATTACAGATACAGCATTATTACAAATACACTGAATAGGACATGAGCCGTAATAGCTATGTGTATATAATAGCCATGTTTATGTGATACACTCCAACTAAATGTTTATTCCTTTTGTATCTAACAAGGCGAATCATAATCCGTTTCCCAGTATAAATTCACTAATGTCTATAGTCTTAGACCGTCCTTATTATTGCGTGCTTCCTATAAGAATGTTGGAAAATGATTAATTCTGCTGACTGTTGCATTGTGAAAAAAAAATCCCTTGGATACCCTGTATGATCTGGACACCAGAGTAAGTGTCTGGATGATTTATGTATTTGTCTCTGGCTATGTGCGACATTCATTTAAACCATTTAAAAGAAAAACAGACTTACATTTACATTTATGGCATTTAGCTGTCGTTCTTATATCCAAAGCTAGTGCTGGTAGACTTGTGTATTTTACTGTGTAATTAATAAAGACTCTACCATTGCATGTTTATTGGATGCATTTGCAAATCCAGAATCCATCATTAAAACATCAGTCAGGAAGGTTTAAGACTTCAGCTACAAATATTTTTGAGGAATGGGATCATGAAGCTCTTGGGAAAGTGACTCAAGCTTTACATGTAAATGCAGCTTGTTGTCTGTTAGTAAATTCAGAGGTAATTCTGGTGTAGCTGTGGCTCTGTTTTGGCCATTCCTATAAATCTCTTTTAATGATTAACCACTGTGCTTGGATCGTGGCTTGTACTGGCTTTTGTTTATATCAAATATTACAACTGACCTAGTGATAACGCAGATGATGGATTATTGGCTACATGGGCATGAAGAACGACGTAAAGGTTGTTAATAAAATAAAACATTTGCAAATCACACTTTTTTAGAGCAGGAAGTTAATGATAAACTTTTACAGTCACTACTGTGACTTATGCATATACATGAATGTCCCTCATGACCATAGCCCTACACAGATAAGTGTTTTATTTGGTCTAACACACTAAATTCAGCCCACGAAGTCCTTGGTCATTAGGTGTGTTGAACCAGGTGTGGTAAATGAGGCACAGTGCTAAAGCCTGCAGTGTTGTGCTTCTCCATGACTAACATCTGACACTATATTGGGAAGTGGTGGCCACCATTTCCATCTTCAAATAAACAGGTGACATGGATCAGGAGTCAAGAGTGTATGGACTAAAATCCTGGATCTGACTGAAGTGCTATGAATAGTGAAAACTGCAGACGTATCATGGAGATTGATGTCCTCATCTACGGTCAGATAAATACTACTTCAGTGTGACACCACAAGAATGGCAAAGACCAGCATCATTATAATGATGTGAGCCATATTGACGTGCTGCAGCCAGCCTTAAAGACCTTAAATAAGCTCTAAAGACAGAAAATATAGGCATGGTGTTCCTATTAGCAGTTATATCTAATCTTTAGTACACAGGAAACATCATTACATCAGTACTGTTCTATTTACTCTTATAGTTTCTACTTGCTTCCTGCTGGATTATATCAACTCTGTAAGTGTTCATTCAAATCTGGGAATTTTGCTATGCATTTTGACTGAACTGGCCACAAACTCAGTGCTTTATGGTACCATCTCTCTTATTTGCCCATTCCATATGAGAATGAGCCAAAAACCAAACTAAGAAATGATTGAACTGGCATGATTTATTTCATTTTGCCATAACAGGCCACCCCACTTCAGTTTCAAACCTCTAAGTGACAAAAGACATTCTTGATTTATGGTGGAACGGTCCAAGAGCATCTGATCAGGAATGTAAACATGTGCAAAGTTTGTTAACTGGATGCGTTTCCATTACAGATGTCTGTGGGTTACTGAAAATTGACAAACAATAGACAGCACATGTATTTTAACATCTACATAACATCAAATGTCAAACATACACCAGCCTTGGTAATATAACACTTCTTCACTCTCTCAGCTTCATTTGCTTTAGCTTTTTGGAATATTCACATTTTCATAACAGTTCCTGCAGACCCCAAACACATTCTTCTTCACCCCCTCCCCAAAATAAATAAATAAATAAATCCCTCTAAACAGCCTGACATTCAAAACCTTCATCACAATTTCTAACATGAGTTCAGCACTGCTTTCCTACTGTTCATTACTAATGAAAATATTATTTGAAATTTTTCGCTTGCCAATGCATAAGACTCATCTGATGCACTAAATGTAGTGCTTGTGACAGAAATTCATACAGACGGCTAACAAATTAAAGGAAAATCCAGTGGCTCTGTTATGCTTTGGAAGTGTTTATTTATTTTGCTGGCACGGTTTGCCTCTATTGTCCCCTTAGGATGAAGCGTCACTGCGAATCAATACAGCATACTTCTGACTGATCACTTTTATCCTCTAATGAAACATTTCTATACTGATGGGGTGGTTGCTTCCAGGGTGACTCCGCACACATCCACAGGGCATGAGGGCTCACTGAGTGGTATGATGGAAATAAAAATGATGTAAATCTATGCTGTGCTATGGCCTTCATACCCATCAGATCTCAAACAGGAAACCTATGAGAGATTCTGGAGCAATGTGTAAAACAGAACTCTCCACCACCATCATCACAACTGGTTGGAAATCATTAGAATCAACAGTGTTTATCACTACAGTGCAATTCCAAAAACTTGACTCTATGCTAACACACACTGAAGCTGTTCTGGTGGATTGTGCCAGCTCAGTACCTTACTAACACACGTTACACTGGTTTTTCCTTTCATTTGTCATCCACCTGTAGATCAAACATTTGATTCTCCTCTCAGAAAAGCTGTTTCATCTCATTAGAATTACTAGAAAAAAAATCATTTGATAGGTTGGACCTTTGTAAAAGAAACATTTTAAGAGATATATGATTAAATATAATGTTATACAATATGAATATATCATTTGTACAAACCCCATATCCAGAAAAGTTGGGACACTTTCTAAAAGTGCAATAAAAACTGAAATTTGTAATCTGTTAATTCACTTGAGCCTTTATTTAACAGACAAAAGCCCAAAGAAAAGATTTCTGGGCCCAAAGTCTTCTGAGATGGATTGAAGGACAGCGGAAACGTGTTCTGTGGTGAGACAAGTCCACGTTCCAGCTTGTCTTTGAGAAAAACAGACATCGGATTCTATGTGCCAAAGATGAAAACCACCCAGACTGTTACCAATGAAAAGTAAAAAAAAACAGCATCTATGATGGCATGTGGGTACATCAGTGCTTACAGCATGGGTCTGCATACATGTGTGAAGGTACCATTGATGCTGAGGTTTATATTGATATTTTGGAGAAACATATGGCTCCATCAAGATAACATCTTTTCCCAGGAACTCCATGTCTTTTTCAGCAGGACAATGCCAGGCTTCATTCTGCATGAGTTACAACAGCATGGCTTGACTGTCCTGCCTGCAGTCCAGATCTGTCTCCTACTGAAAATGTATTGTGCATCATGAAGAGTAGAATCAGAGAACAGTAACCACAGACTGTTGCGCAGCTCAAGTCTTGTTTACTGCAAGAATGGGCAAAAAATCCACTTGCAAAACTGCAACAGTTTGTATCTTCAATTCCCAAGTGATTAAAAAGTATAATTGTCCCAACTTTTTTTTAGTGTGTTACAGGCATCAATTTCTAAATTTGTTTATATTTAACTAATAGAATTAAGTTCATCACTGAAAATGCTGAAAATCTTTTCTTTGCCATTTTTTCTGTTAAATAAACCTTCAAGTGAATTAAGAAATTACAGATTTCAGTGTTTATTGCATTTTTAAGAAAATGTCCCAACTTTTCTGGAAATGGGATTTGTATTTCACATGTAAAATTGTACAGTTTATTACAACTCTAACCATATACACATGATTCTCAGACTGATGGGCACCTAAATAACTGAACCAATTGTTAAATTAGTAGTTTTAAAATAATATTTAATAATTTAAAAAATGTTAATGTTAAATGCCTTTGATTTAAACTTTAAAAATAAGTTACATTCCTTCACAACATGGATCTATAGTGTATACACCATAACACTATAGTACGCAAACTGAAATCTGAGTCTCAAAGCAAAGAACACATGAATTCATATCTTTATGAAATGCTAGTTTGTAATTACACATTTAAGAATAAACTACAACGTAGTTCAGTGACAAGATTAAGAGGTATTCAAAAATGCTGACTACCATGCTGATTCTCAAAATAACTGCATTTTGTCTGAAACAATTAATTACTTCTTTTTTTTAAGTTTTTAAGGCCACTACCATTTTGGCAGTTGCAGTATAAACTGTATAAATTAATGCTTAAAAGGTTGTGTGCAACTGTTGAATAAGTAAGGATTTACTGCAAAAACACTTGTTAAAGCTAGAGCTCTGCCAGGAGGTCTTGCTTAGAGCTTCATGGTGGTATGAGCTATAAATAAAAGAATGTGCTTATAACAAATAATTTAGCAGTAAGTTTAAGTAAGTTGTTAAATCATTTCTGGAAGTATCCAAACAGTAATAAACAAGGCATCTGGTATAACATTCAAGGAGCTGGGTTTTAAATGAACAGTTTATTATAACATTGTTGACAATCTGTGAGGAAGCTTGAAGTTCAGGAGCCCTGAAGTTCTCTTGACATACGTGTCCCTACAGACGTTGTGCATCACCTCACTTTTTACCACTAAGTTTGGTCATTTGAAGACACTCCTCTTTCAATGTTTCAATTTCGTTTTTATAGGAATTCGTTTTGACTTCTCCATAGAGGTCTGATTTCTTGCTGGCCAGGGGCGTTTCTACAGTAATGGAACCCCCCATTAACATGTCTGTGGTTTGTCCTCGGTGAAAGGCCGCCATCAGGGTGGCCAGGGCACGGCTCACGTCGCTGCGAGCTCCTTCATTCACAAAACAGTAGAGGATTGGGTCTGCCACACAGTTAAGGCTGGTGAGAGCAAGGGCTACGTGGTAGGCAGTAAATAAGTATTCTTCCACCCGACAGTCACAGGGGTTGCTGAGAAAGAGCACACTGCGCCACAGTAGGAGCACATGATATGGTCCAAAACAAAGAAGAACTATGAGGATGAGGCTAAGAGCTAGCCTCTTGATCTTAGCTTTCTCTTGCCGCTCGGTGGAAATATTACCACGCACTGCCTTCAAGATTCCTTTGTATGCTGCTAACATACAGCACCAGGGAGCCAAGAAGCCCAGGAAGATGCGGTAGAGGTTCATGCATGCTACCCAGTCTTGCATCGGATACTTCTCAAAGCAGAAGGTGCGGTTGAAGCGCGCCGCGAAGAGCTCATCGTGAAAAAGTGGTGCTGAGTTGGCCACAACTTCCATAATCCAGACTATGGCACTGACTAAAACAGCTGTCTTGATGCGACGCACTTTGGCAAACTTGAGAGGATGGGCCACTGCCAAATAACGATCCAAAGAAATGCAGCAGAGGAAAGCAATGCTGACATATATGTTGGTATAGAAAATGAAGCCGAACAGCTTGCAAGCCCCTGACCCATGGATCCAGTTATCGTGTTGGAGGAAATAATCAATCCAAAGTGGTAATGTGGCTATGTAAATGAGGTCAGCCACAGAAAGGTTGATCAAATAGATACCCAGCTCATTTTTTTGCTTCACCTGCAAATAGGCAGCCCACAGAGCCATACAGTTTGTTGGGAAGCCAAGGATGATAACAATAATGTACAGCACTGGCTGAAAGAACTGATCGATGTTTGAATCAACATTGCAGGAAGCTGAGACGTTACACATCTCTTCACTTTTTATGAGACTTGATATCATAATCAAGAAATAGCCGGTGCTGTTTAAGGTCCCAAATCAAATCATATTTTGGTATGAAAAGAAAACATTACAAATCAAATCTACAGGACATTCTGTGATACGTTCCTGAATGTTCTTCTTCATAGACCTTTAGCTTGTGATTGTGGCACAAACACAATTCCTGTACTCATGCTGCTCAAGCATGATGATCTTAAGGTTTCATGTGTCTATCAATCTTCATGGCTGGTTGTTAAACCTTCATTATAAAGATGTTTGGAAGGAGACCAAAGCTAAATTACACTAATTCTGAAACTACCAGCCTCAATGTTATTGAACACTGAAAATGCTAATAGGTACTGAACAAGAGAGATGAGTTCAAGTGGGGCATAAAAAAGGGTGTGCTCCTGTAGCAGCCTGTAACAGCTGGACTTCACAGCATGGACTCCTTCTCTTTTTTCACTGAACACTGCTTTCTGATTTATTTTCTTTGGCCCCATCAGCTGTGAACATCTGCAAAACAAAAAGGAAAGGTTTGGATAAGTTAGGGTTGAAAATCAAGTGGTAAAGTATTAGAACAAAATGTACCGTCTGTCAGGTTTAGGACTAATTGGATCAACTTGATGGCATTACAGCAAAATGTATGATAGACTTTATAAAATAAACTCAAATATAATCAGTATTATCCACAACACTCATTATTTAGTGTCTAAACGTCATTCATTTATCTTCAGTATCCATTTTATCAAGAGCAGGATAGGAGTGGATGTGGAGCCGATCAAAGGAACACTGATCACGAGGCAGGAATACACCCTGAATTTCCACCCTGTATAAAATGATTAAATGAATGATGTAAGTTGCCTAAGATTTATAAAAGTCACTACAAAGATGAACACATGGTCAAAGACTGAAAAAAACTGCAAAAAGTATGGCTGTTGAAGTACAGTGTCATAACAATGCTATGTGGAGGGAAATCAAGTTCTCGGTTTGCATGGGACTGTTTAGATTATCTTCCCAGGGTCATAAGACCAAATGCCAAATGGTGGAGCACAGGTGATAAAATGAGAATTGTCATTAACCATGGCATGCGTGAACCAGCTCCAGGCTCATCCTTTTGCGCACAGACTGGAATATTTCCCAAAACTCAATTAAAAGCTTATAATCAATATGCGCTGCCAAATACAATTCTTGAGGATTAACTATGGTGCTTGTTTATAATATAACTGTTTTAACATAATTGTATATTTTATTGTGTAATAAGGAAAGGGTAACATTAATGACACTCTCTATGTAGCTTCTCAAAACAACAAGAGATTTCCAGGAAGGAAATCTAGTACATCTGATTTAAATTAAGTCACGAATTTGGGATTTAGTTCAGCCTCCAACATTTTAAACAGTATACATTTTCCCTGCTCAGAATGTGGTATTAATTAATTGTCTATGCAATAGAGGAACAAGGACACGTAAATACAGGATTTACAGGAGAGGGCAGGGAAGATTTTCAAAATAATGTCCCATATTGTTCAATATACTTAATGTTTATCTTTACAAGGACTAAAATTCTGTGTATTATTATGTGATGCCAAACAGAAGTGCAAACTCTCTTAGTCAACTCTACAGAAAGGCCGGCTGTAGATTACATTGCTGGAATATGGTCATGTGACAAACAGGAGACCTTATCAGTGACCGTTTTATCATCAGCCATATCACAAATAGCACAAACCAACAGGTCAGCGTTCGCTTTGTGAGCACTGTGTGCAGTAAGGCTTAGCTTGCTGGTATCACTGTGTTCTTAAGAAGCTTTTATGCCAGATGCCACTCAAACTAGGACAAATAGGAGATTGGTCAAAAGAACTGATTTTATCCAATAAACCAGTTGAGGACTGACTTATTCATTCTTACTCTTATCTATTATAGTTTTTTTCTTATTCATTCTTATTCTTATTTAGTCTAATTTAGTGTAATGAGGACCCAAAGCAAAACCTCACAACCAAATTGTAAAATTCAGTTTGTGTGCATTCAGTCTACAGGGAAGTACCAGATAAACTGGTATAGCAGTTAATACTTGGTGGGTCCCCCATGGGATCTTGGCGGGAACATTACACAGTCCTTACGCTGATGTTTGTTGAGGCCCCAGCATTGAATTCCGATGTTACTTGAGGCAGTGTTGCACGCCTATTACATGAAACGATTCTTGCCAGCTGACGCTGGTCATGTTCACCAAGAGTCTTTTATGGCCACACTGCTGCCGTAAGTTCGAGGTTTTGCCATAATTCTTGTAGTGACAGTACACCCTTGAAATCTTCATAGGTTAAAATGCAAACTTTGCTTCTACCTCCGAAATGCTATGACCCATCTCACGAGCTCCAACTATTAAACTGTGTTGAAAATCGCAAAATCATGACAACTTGCAATTCTCGTGGTGAAAACAGCTCTAGAAGCTTCTATAGATTTGTATCACTTTATATACACACTGCCGGACAGAACCAGTGATGTGCATAGGTGGTGCTGCTATATATTTTGTGTAGTTTCCAGTACCAGTTTTTCTGTTACTTCAGTGTTTAATATCATTACTGCTTGTATAATTTGAAAAGGCTATCTAGTTATACACTCACTGAGCACTTTCTTAGGAATACCTGTACACCTCCTCATTCATGCAATTACCTAATCAGGTGATAGTGTGGCAGCAGTGCAATGCATCAAATCATGCAGATACGGGCCAGAGGCTTCAGATGTGATTGTGAGGCTTCTGAATGTGATCTCAGTGATTTTGACTGTGGAATAATTGTTGGCATCAGACAGGCTAGTTTGAATATTTCTATAACTCCTGACCTTCTGGGATTTTCACATACAACAGTCTCTAAAGTTTACTCAGAATGGTGCAATAAAGAAAAAACATCCAGTGAGCAGCAGTTCTGTGGACAGAAAGAAATTGTTGATGAGAGAGATCAGTGGAGAATGGCCAGAATGGTTCAAGCTAAGAGAAAGGATAAAGTAACTCATATAACTACACTGTACAGTTGTGGTTAGCAGAAAACCATCTCAGAATGCAGAACATGTCAAACTTTGAGGTAGATGGGCTACAACAGCAGAAGACGATGTGAGGTTTCACATTTGTCAGCCAAGAACAGAAAACTGGGGCTACAGTGGGCACAGGCTCACCAAAACTGTACAGCTGAAGACTGGAAAAACATAGCCTGGTCTGATGAATCTTGCTATCGGCTGAGACAAAGAGGTGGTAGGGTCAGAATTTGGCACCAACAGCATGAATCCCTGGACCCAACCTGCCTTGTGTCCAGGCTGGTGGAGGTAGTGCAATGATGTGGGGAATGTTTTCTTGGCACACTTTTGCTCTGGTAACACCAGCCAATCATCACTTGAAAGCCACAGCCTATTTAAGTATTGTTGCTGATCATGTGCATCCCTTCATGGTCACAGTTTGCCATCTTCTAACGCCTATGTCCAGCAGGATAATGTACCATGCCCCAAAGCAAAAGTCATCTCAAACTGGTTTCATGAACACGACAATGAGTTCAGTGATCTTCTGTGGCCTTCACAGTCACCGGATCTGAATCCAGCAGAAAACCTTTGGGATGTTGTAGAATGGGAGATTCGCAGCATGCAAGTGCACCTAAATGATCTGCGTGATGCAGTCATGTCAACATGGACTAGAATCTTAAAGAAATGTTTCCAACATCATGTGGAATCCATGCCATGAAGGCGTGAGGCTGTTTTGGGCCCAAAGGGAGGCCTTACACAGTATTATTATAGTGTTCCTAATAAAGTGCCTGGTGAGTCAATCTAGTTATCCCTCAAATGAGAAAAGTACAGCTGAGAGCAAAAGCTTGCAATTTATCTAAAAGAAATTGGTACATCCCACCAGAAGACTACAATCCTAAGCAAAAGGCACATTCGAAAGCAAAATAGTTACACCATGACCGACAGTGTATGACATCTCACACAGTTACAACACACACAAGAAGACTTAGCAATGACTGGTGAAGCAATGTGTCACAGAAAAACGGGGAGGATGAATATCACCACTGAGGGAATCCCAAAAATGTTCACATGATACAAAAGAGGTGAGTAGCATTTATAAACACATATGCTCACATAAGCTTGGGCATACAAGGTTTAAGTGAATAATTATATCACAATCAGAAAAGAAGAAGTAAGCTTTGTAACTGATATCACTTTAAAAATATTATTTAAAATAAACCAAAAGCAGAATAAAGACTCTACTGCACCTTTTGTTAATTAACCCCAGTTAGCTTCAGTGTTATTGTTGTTCAGGGATTTTTACGATTAGTATTTCATAATTTACTATCTTTGCCGTCTTCATTTAATCTTAAGGGGGTGTAATACTTCATAATTAGTTGTACATAAATGATCTTTACACAGTATGTGCAGTGCCAGCAGTAATCACTACTTGAATTTATTCATGACATCTGAATTTGCCTTTGAAAAACTGCTGTTGTGCTCTACTGCTATTGATGAATGCTGAAATGAATTTTTCACCTCTGCTTGGCATCAGATTAAATGAAGTAATTCTATACTATACTAAGCATCTTTTACCTAGTTTTTCTGACATTCAACAGTAGGTAATCTGCAAAACATTGATGAAAGTCACTCATTGTAGCAACCAACTTTACTGTACAGAGACCCTGACAATCGCATCAATAATATGAGAAACTGATCACAGCAGTATAATATGCTTGGAATTATAAACAAAGACAGACTGACACAGGGCAAAGAGCAAACAAGAGCCCAATATATACAGGGAGGGGAAGTAAGTGTTCAGACGCTTTTGTGTTTGTTATTTAATATACCACAGTGTTGTGCAAAAGTCTTAGGCACACTATTGTTTTTATGTACAATTTTTGTTAATGATGCTTTTTTTATTCAGTTCTGCACTATTGAGTCAGTACAAAAAGCTTTTATATTTCCAAACATTACTTTTCCAACAAAAAAATTTATGTTACACAGAAACATTTGTATGTCAGTAACAAAAGCAACACATTTCATAACAGGCCACTTTTCAGACAGAAAACATAATGAAGGTTGCTGGGTTTTGCATGCAAAAAAAAAAGCAAGTGTGACAGTCAAAGTCTCCAGAAGAGCTGTGGCAGATTCTTCAAGACACTCCAAAATGCAAAACATCCTTGTCAGTACAACTGGTTTGTTCATGAAACCACACCTAATCAGTTGCTGTTCGGTAGAAACCTCCTATCCTTATATCAAGCATATCATTAAAACCACTGACAGGTGAAGTGAATAACAGTGAATTACTGCTGGGCGGAAACCTCGTATTCCCGTATCAGTGGTTTTAACGTTATGGCTGATACGGAGATACAAGGTTTCCCCCTGCCAGGTGCAACACGGAAGACTTCACAACGGGCTCTCAAACTAGTTATAAGAAAGGTTAAAAAAAAGCCAGCATTCACTCAAAAAGAGTTGCAAGATGACCTGAAAACAGCAGGAACAACAGTTTCACAGAGAACAATAAGCAATAAACTCTACTGCAATTATCTCAATTCCTACAGCCCTATGCTAAAAAAGAAGCTCAGCAATGCAAATCTAAAAGCATTTAGACAAAACAGAACCATGAAACATGAATGGAGCAATGAAGCAGGACATACTCGACAAATTTCCTGCTGGGATTAATAAAGTGATCTATCTATCTATCTAGAGGAGAATTTAATCTCATCAGCCAATAAACTGAACCCAGGGAGAAGATGTGGGTTTCAACAAGATTATAACTGCAAGCACACAGCCAACGTAACTCAAGAAGGCATTGCATGGGATCCTTGTTACCTTGGGGAATCGAAGACAATCTGCCAAGTGGAATAGGGCACAATTTAACCACAATGCTGTGAAAAAAGCTCATTACTTCTTACTGTAGGTGTCTCAAAACTGTAATTACCAACAACAGCTTTGCAAGAGAACTAATATTGCTAACTTGTTATTCAAATACTTTTTTCTCTGTCAACGTTGTTTTTTTAAACATATCTTTGTTTATGCCTATGGATACATACTTTTTTGTTCAAATTTATAAGTACAAAGACAAAAGACATGAAATAAATTTGAAAGATAGATATATAAGTATAATAAATGACAAAATTGTCCAATTACTTATTTCCCCAAACTGCATGGCCAATAATACTATAGCCCTGTGAAAGACATAATCACTTGTCTGTATTGGATAAATAAGTAATGATTACAGATGTGTATATGGAGATAACCTAAAAACTTGACAAATGTTGTCCAGAACACAGTCTGCTAGGCTGCCAAAAAGGATTAGCTTACCCCATAACACAAAGGCTCTGCCGACTCTTACAGCCAGCACAATGCATTTCCACTGACTCTCAGTCAACACTGTTCCTTCTCTTAAAGTCATTTGCTATGCATTTCCACTATTTTGTTATATATCATCCTGTCTGAAATGCACATGGATAAAAACCATTCGACTTCTTGAGACTGTATAGACTTTATCTATTCTACAGTATTTTAAATGAATGTTAAAAAGAAAAGTAAGATTTTTGCTCAGATCAGATCTGTCTATCTTGACATTTCACGTGTGTAACTCCGTGTGACTCATATCTGTCTTTAATAAGAATTCATCTGTCCCTGAAACAACATGGATGGGCATGCTGATTTCCTGGGTGACTGTTTCACTACACTACTTTCTTTAGTTTGCTTTCAGTTTTGCTTGAAATAATTCTATGTAATTAACTAAATTTCCACACCCTTCCACTGAATACAGTTACTGTATTATTGTTGCTCTCCACAACAACGATATGTGCATATGTGTTTGGAAAAGGCAAATGAATTTCCGATTTGACCGTTCTCACTCACATCCCATGGTTACATATTGGATAAATATCCAATCTAGTGATAGAATAATTTGGAAAAGTTAGAAAATTTAGAAAATAAGTGAATGAAGTTTGACTATCCCTTTAATAGAGAGCAGGTCAGATGAGGACAAGAATGGAAGTTTCCAGAAGCCTTTGTCTGTTTGCAGGATCTCTGACCTGGCCTTGACTGAAAGGGAGCAGGTTCAGGTTGCTGGGTAGGGTTTTAAAAAATATAGAACTGTTTCAGTTTGGACATAAGGGCCATGACCTTGACCTACAATAAAAGCTTGGAGCCTTTTTCTTTTACTTAAAAACCCAGTGTCACAGAGTTTTATTTAAAGACAAAGGTGTTAGAGTTTTAGTGTCTGGCATCTGATTTGAAAAGCTCGGATCCAGAAATAATCAGATACGTGGCGCCTTAACACAGAAAATTTGGATTTGTGTCACTTCAACATGGTAATGTGACTGTAGCCTTATTTAAACTGCAAATGAATATGTGAATGACTTAAACTTTACATGCAAGTAGTTAAGTTTTTACCCTGACATATCTGTCTGAAATATGGAAAGCACAGCTTAGCTTGGTGTAGTGCCTGTCTCAGACGCTCCTCAGACGTCACAGAACTACATTACCCATAAGCCCCTGCATGGCACATGATCCTGACACATGTTCAGTGATCACTTTCAGCTGTCTCTTTTTTCACCTTAATGAGCACTAAAATAATAGTCCTGTCTTGTGTACCACCTTCCTTTCCTAGCTTTTGTCCTTGTATTTCATTGCTATTTGTAGTCTCTGGTTTATGTTTACTTTTGCCTTGAGACCATAGTTCTTGTTTGGATGTTTAGATTTTTGTTGTTTGTATAACTTTTATTTAAAATTTTGTATTTATTTTGAAATTACCAACATTTCATTTATTATCAAGCTCTTACAGTCATTAGATTGTTTGACTGGTCACTTGAATGAAACATTTTTAATCCAAATATCAATAACTGAAAAACAAGTAGGACTATAAATAATATCAACTTGAACCTAAGGTGGTCTGTCAGTGAAAAGGAATAAAAAGCTCTATGGAACTAAGAAATAGCCAAAATACTATTTTACACATTTAAATAATGATCCTAATGTTTGAATTTCATAAAATTAATCTTTACTGAGGGGTTAAGTGGGTTTTCGGTCATATAATTGGGTCCCTGACTAGAGGTTCTGATCTTAAAGCTTTGCTCAGGACCCCCACAGGACCAGCACAGATCAGGTACTATTTGGGTGGTGGATCATTCTCAGCACTGCAGTGACACTG
>JAOVVH010000059.1:17417952-17427783 GCA_028566435.1 Scorpiodoras heckelii | reverse complement strand
ATGTTGTTGCGTTTTTGTAATTTGTAATTGTGCTTAGTTAATGTTGTTGTGGTTTGCACTTCACGGCCACCGTACATAAAGGAGCTGAGATGTTTACATGAGTGGAACCTGTCTACAAGTTATGAACATACCATGGTAGAATAGATTTGCATCTTTGCCTGAGGATTGAGCCAGACGTCAATGAAACAGAAGAAAGCAGATCTATTTTCATCACATCATCTTTGGTAGTCAAAAGATTGGAAACTCATTTGCATTTACATTTATTAAACTGGTAGATTCTTTCATCCAAAGTAAACTATAATTTAGAGATGACACAATCTAAGCAATTCAGGGTTACGGACCTTGCTCAATAGCCCAACAGTGACTCTCGGGTGGTCCTACGGTATGAATTAACAATTAGCTCAGAACTACTGCTACACATTTGCCAGAAACATTTCTCTAGGAAATGTCTCACATCCCATCTTGGTCCATCTTTGTAGCAGAATGGAGCTTACTATAATGGATGAGTCAAATATGTTCATTACCAAAATGATTGTTTTATTTTCCATTTATATCAAGTGCTACTGAATCACAGCATCATCGCAATAAATGAGAAGGAGAAGCGCACAAGAAATTCAGGACTATTTTAAGAATTTGGTGTCCCATGTATATAATTCAAAAAAGAATAATGGTATGTTGTTTTGAAAGGTAATTGAAGAGGTTTGCAGATTTACTTTCTTTGCAGTGTCTGTCATTTCATCTCAGACAAAGACATGCACAAAGGGCAAATGAAAACAATGTATTGCCAAAAATGAATATCCAATTGCATGCCTGTTTGTAGCTTCATTCTATTTTGATTTCAAAGAGAAGTAAACACGAAGAAAGGAACCTGGGCAGGAAAATGATTACAGTTCTTCCGTTGTGTGGTTTAAAAGCAAATCTATTTTAAGATACGTTTTCCTTTTATCTTGCTCTAAACACTTTCCAATTGGCTGATCCTTACAGCTGTTGATGAAGGCACCATCTATCCAGTCTCACTTCTCAAACCTTTTTTTAAAAAAATTTCCTCAAAAAAAAAAAGCATGTATCATTTACGACTGCAGACAGAAACTGGTAAGAGGGTTAGCATTCCCACACAATGATGCTTCAAGACACCAACATCCACTGCAATGTTGTTCAGCAGCCCATCATTGGAGATGTGCTCTTTTTCTCTGATGATTGCAAGTATTGCAGCAGCTATCTGCTATTTAGTGCTTAGTATAGATTGTTTCTTGCACTTGATGAATACTGTGGCCTATACTGTACAGAGAAAATACCTGTGAGTTCCGAGTATGATCTATACATATTGCATAATATACTTACATTATTTTTGAATAAAGTGCCACTTATGCTTTTGAACTAGTTTGAAGTAATTGTAGCGCACACACAGTGCCAAAGTCAGTACTTGGTTGACCTTAGCATATTTTGATGGCATTTCATGCCTGTGCCATTTAATGTTATTTGTAGAAGGGAAAAGAGAAAGGAAAATGTTCACGGTTTTAAACTCCTAAATTGGGATTCTGAAGCCTTTGCAAAAAAGAGGCAAAAGCAAAAATGTGCCAATAATAAGGTGTGTTATTGTAAACTCCAGCACAATACACACCTGTTTAGACAATATTTTGAGCACCCATATGAAAACAGGGGGAACGGAAATTTGACTGGAAAATTTGAGGGTGAATGTTTGTTGTTCAGACTTACCTTATGATGAATCTGGCTGCCTTTATGTGTTGTCTGTAAATATAAGAGATGTTGCTTAATTGTCCTGGAGACGTGAGCCAAGCCCAAGCGACACAGATAACGCAGAATGAGATTATAGCTTTATTTTATGGATGTAAAGAGTGTGCCTTGCATCCTGCCCCATAAATGTTTATTGAAACCTTTTTTGCATTTGAAATAGGCTTTTCATACATCTATGTTAATAGAGGAACTACACTTACACATTCTTCTCAAATCCCTGAAAATATTTCTACCAAAAGCAATACAAATTTGAATAATTGAAGGATAATTACAAAAACAGTACCAGTCACTTTTGAAGAGCAGTGATGTAAAAGTGAACACAGTAGAAACTTTATTAACAAAGTAAAGGCAAAGCACATCTTATGTTCACTCCTAGATAAATATGAAGCACTAACTGCTAGAGATCACCATGTAGTCTCCAAATCCACATGTCCACTCAGTGACTGCATAATATACAATAATTATGCAAGGGGTCATTTCCTAATAGGCTTATATATGGCTGAAAAGTTAGGGCATGCCTTCACTCACTTTGCTCACTTCAGTCATGCATTAGCATGGTGCACAATACATTTTAGGCCAAAGGCTGCTATGGATTACTGATCCTGGATTATTCTCCTCAGTTTTACCTGTTTAAATCATTAAAAAAAAAAAAAGACCCAGACCAGCATTTAAGGTGACCCACACTACACATACATAAGTTCAGCAGACAATACACTGACAGGACAGTAAGGATGCAGGATAGGCACAGTAGTGCTGCCCTCTGGTGGGCAGGAGTCTACAGTAAATAAGCAGCAGGGTTGTACAGGCATAATTAGACAAGTGCCCACTGAAGAATGCTGGTGTCTTTCCCTCCAGTAGAGATGAGCTGGCTGTCATCATGGAGAAAGGCAACATTGGTCACATGGCTGCTGTGCCCGCCGTATACTTGACTAGGTGCCTGAAAGCATGGGAAGAAAGCCAATTTTACAAACTGAATTATATTTCTTCAGCACGTGTTAATGTGTTTGCACAGATGAGTGCAGGAAGCTTACCCTTGGCTGAGAACAGGGGTAAGAGAACAAACGCACTTTGCCGAAATCATCGCCCGAGGCCAGGACACCACGGTTATTTGACCTGCAAACAGCATTGATGTCTGTGCCATCAGCACCGTCTGGCCAGATGCCTAGCAACATGAGACAGAGAAAAATATTTTCATGACACAGGAAGGGTCTTACATGAATTAGAGGTTTTTCTTTAAACAAAGTAGGCCTAACAAATCTCAAATCTCAATATTGCACATTTATGACAAGCTGTAGATTACTTACAACAATTTCACGGTCACTTCTAAACAATTTTCTGTGTCTCCAGACAAGAACAGGAAAGTAGCCAACAGCCATTCCACCCCCCCACCCCCCACCTTTTTTTTAGTTACTAGTTACTATATACCCAAATTATTGTTTTCCAAAAATGTGAGAAACCACTGATGTGAGAGGATCACAACTCCTTATTATTGGGTGATATGACTCACCAAACACACTGAATCCCAGCACACAAGTCGAAGTGGCCCATTCCAGGTTGCGTACTGCCTCTGCGCTTGTAATATGTTTCCCAGTGGAGGCCTCCCCTTTTAAATAGTGATTATTAGTATAGGAAAATCGAAGTGATCTCCATTAAGGATTATTGTATAAAGACCACAGATTGACAATGCAACTTACAGTACAAGATCTCATAGTCTCCTGAGTTTGTGACAATATATTGGCTGTTGGTGGACCAATCTAGATGAGTAACAAAGCTGGAATGCCCCTGAGTAAAGAGGCATATGGAAGACATGTAGTGAGTACATACCATTAAAATTGGATGGATCATGCAAATTTGTTCACATATGACTCACAAAATGACTCACGGTGCATTTGCTAACTCGAGTATATTTTCTTCCATTCTCAGTCACAGCATAGATGTAAACAAAGTTATCATGAGATCCCACAGCTAGGTATGCTCCATCTATGGGAGAGAAACTTTGTTTTGAACACAGAAAATACTTTGTCCTGAAGCCAATTTTTGACTGCCAATGTATATGCAAAATGAGGCCTTTACTTGTCTTTATTGCTTTGTTTTTATTCAATGCACAATGCATATGCTTTATTAAGCTCTCAGTGTTGTGTAGGCTAACGAATAACTAACTAATTTAAACTTTGTAGACCTGGAGAGTACTTGACAACGGAGATGATTTCATTCCCATCTGTGTGCATAGAAATAAGATCCCTGGTTTCAGTGTCCAGAACCAACCACCTAAAGCATGAACAAAGAAACAAAGTTCACACTGAATATTTTGACATCATATATTTAATAAGTAAATAATTTTTGGATATTTGTCCCTCAAAGAAACACTTTTTCCCCCTTTACTTTCTTTATTGTACTTGTTTTGGCTGTATGATAAAACCCTCATGTGCACTCATACCTTGCAGTCATGGTGCCCACAGCAAGCACAGTGCCGCTCGGATGAAAACCAACAGACTGGCCAGGGTCCTGGAGTTCAGGGGACATCAACAAAGAGGTGATAAATATAGCAAGGAACAGCTATGGAGACAACACACTTTATACGATGATAACACGTGTCAGCGCTATACATGCAGTAGTTCTTTGCCCAGCAAATGCAAACATAGAAACATAGATGTACTGTAAATATCACTGTGTGATTTCACTGACAATATATTTATCTGCATAAGAATAACACGAATGACAACCTCAATAGTCTTGCTCCACAGAGGCTGGTGGGAGGCAACGTCCCACAGGTAGACCTGTTTGTCTTGAGCACATGTCACAAACTGTTGAGTGCTGGGGTGCACATCCAGTCCCCACAGCTCATCTGTATGACCCTGTCAGGCAAGCATTAAGAGACAGAAAACAGTGTATGGGAAAGGATAACACTATGTTTCTCAATTATTAGTGTATTTGCTATTGTATGATTTATTTCAACTGAACCTGAACAATGGGCGTGAGAGCACCAGAGAAGGAACCTTGCAGGATGGCATTTCTAGTGGTTCCGACAAATAATTCCCCCTGTTTTCCCTCAGCCAAAGTGCGAACAGGCCCAAAAGCCTCAGGAACCTGTACAGAAGCACAAAAATATCATCTTTTGCTCTTACTTTTCTGAGTTTAATCTCTAATCCAAGGAATGGCCACTGTACACCAGGTGTATTTTTTTATATTATAGAATGCAGGCTCATGGAAAAATCATGAAAGTATGAATATTGTGATGGAATAAATGGAGATGAAAAGGAACTCATGTGGATGAAAAGAAAGAAACAGGTTTTGCATGTATCCTCAAGTTTAGTTTAATATTTACTAAGACTTTCATTGTTACCTCAAATTTAGTATTAAATCTCTCAAAAACATAATATCAGTAAAAACACTGCAAAATAACTCATACTCAACTCACTACTTCTCCAGCTAATTTGGGATATGGGATTGTTTATTATAAATGAACAATAGATACTGAATATACAGTAATACCTGGAGAAGATTGCAATCTTTGCCATTAACTTTTTTTAATCTACGACTATGATTACTGTAGCTTAACAGTTCTGGGATATAAAAGATGCTTTTGGATACAGCTAAACACATCAAGGTTGCCTTACCACCATCTCATTCTGTTTGTGGTATTCATGATCCCACAGCACCACCTTGCGATCCTTCCCTCCTCCAGACACCAGTGTGCCGTCCTTCAGTACACACAGGGAGAAGATCCCACCTTCATGGGCTCCTGCCAACACCTGGCTGATTCTATAACCACCTGTCCATTCAAATCCACCATCCAATGACAGATCATGAAGAAGCAGGCTCCCCACCGATACTATTTGTTATTCAAATATGATTTGCCTACAGTCCTGTTTTGCATAAAGTGAAATACTTTGTGGTCCTTCTCTTTTATACAGAGCCATTCTTTTACAACAAACAGAGAAGCTTGCACACTAAAAGGTCACACAGCTTCACCTAAACAGCTGAAGACTTTTTTTAAAAAAAACTTTAAATATCCAGCTTCACCACTACCATAACAGTGTACAATGACTACAATACAGTATCAAACTACAGAGTACCTCAGAAGGAGGTGGGTCATCAATGACACTGCTTAAAACAACACCATTGTGAGAGGATCTAAGGAAGTACTTAGTTGATACCTCTTCACATCACTGCCTTTTGGTACCTGCAGCCCAAAGGAGACAGTCAAGCCACAGGTTTCTCATATCTCTGTATAGCACTGTAACTTGTTTGAAGGTGTGTTTTGAACATCAGTGACCACTTTGCAGTGATTATTATGCATTGAACTTTAATGCTGAATGTATGTTTGCACTGGTTGATGTTTAATGTTTCATTATTCACCCCCCAATATTTACTTTGGTTGATATTTCTCTTAATAATGCTGTATAATACTGTCAATTCTATGTATTTGTCTTTTCATACAGCATTTTGAAGGATGTTCATTGCTCTTCTAAAAGGTCATTTTCAAAGTAACTAAAGTTAGGTTAGTTAGCTTTAGGGTAGAAAGTATTTCCCAACCTTTAGCCCAAATATAGATGTTTCCACTGGAATCACCAGTCATTGCATCTCCATTTTCAGCAAAGGTGACACACAGCACATACTTGGGTTTTTCATGTTTCTGAAAAAATACATTAGTAAGTCAGTTTATGGAAATTCCTTAAAAAGAGATGTGACACACAGGACAAGAAAACACAATAACATCAATTATGGAAATTTTCACAAACCTCAAAAAGACCCTGGCGCTTTGTTAGAGTGTTCCCCTCTATAGTCCAAAAATTGATATGGGACTTCCCACAGGTGACAATCAGGTTTGCCTCCATAGGGTGGAAGACTGCTCCCAGCACCGAATCATTTGAGCACTGAGCAAACATCAGATGCTATGTGTCAATTCCTGATCTTCCAGTCAGGAGACAAAACATTTTAAATGGCCACTCCCTTCCACTTCTAAATGCAGTCTCATTATTAAAATTAAATTTGGCTTATATAGATAAACAGGCCAAAGAGCCATAAATGCACTGGTTTCTACTCAAATTAGGATGACATGAAGGCTCATCTAGCATCCCAAAGATCACTCCAACCACAGCACATAGTGCAGAAAATGAACCTCCACATGCACCAACTTATTACAGCCCATGTGCTCCCATTTTTATTTCATAATATCAACCCGGTAGTATTTTCATTTTTAAATAAGCAGGAGTTTATTGTTCTACATGTTTTGTACTTCAACAGCCTCATCTCACCTTCACATCAGCAATTTGCTTCTCTTTCTGCCAGTCCCAGACAGATAGGATGTGATCATTTGCATCATCAATTGCACAGAGATAGGCACCACCATTCTGTAAGTGTAAAGAAATGCATCATTTATTCACATTCAATGTATCACATTCTGTTAATGCACCTTTCCATGTATGACTCAAGTCATATTTAAAACAAAGATTTATAGCTAGGGAAAAATCCTGTAAATTCATCATACCGATTTAGAGAAGGCCACACAGGTGACAGCACGGTCAAATACTCCAGACCCGATCACATGTAGCGTGTTGAGACTAACAGAGTCCCAGACACGAACGTGAGGAGGTAAGAACTTATCAGAGAAAGTAAGAAAGATTAGTTAGTGGCATACTCACATCTACATGAATTTCCATTTAGACATAAGCTTTATTCAGATTTGTATTAAGCATCAACATGCAATTTATTTAAACATGCATTAAAGTTTTGTTTTTCTTAACTAAGTAGGAACATGTTTCCTTTACCAAGTCCAAAAAAAAAAAGAAAAGAGAAAAACCCAGGTCTTACTTTGCCATCTTTGGATGTTCCAGCAACTTGTCCTGTTGCTATGGTGACCATGTCAGGATGGATAGCCAAGCTACAAAGAGAACATTGAGTTGGTCACAGACAGGCAGTTAATATATACAGCTCCATCTCTAGGAGGATGCAAGCATGCACTGTAACATTCAGCTTTTAGACAAAACCACTAACAAACTAAAGAGCTTGAGGATACCACTAAAGTGCTTGAGGATGTTAAAATAGTGGGAGATATCCATATACTTGTAAAATGTGCATAATTGTAAATTGAATTTTAACATCACTACAAATTTGTTTTAAAAAAACATTTAACAGCAAGATATTCAACAGATTTGCATTAAATCATTCTCTCAACTTTGCTAGGGACAACAGACATAGTATGTATTATATAAGTCACAGGATCAGTATAAGCCTATTTGAATAGAAAATTGATATTGCTTGATTTAACTATTCTCACAGATAGGAGCCTACTGAAGGATGTCATGAGTAAAAGGGAAAAATGACCTAGGCCCATTTGAATGCAAACTGTATCAGAAGCCATTTTCACTTCCTTCCTCTATGTACATGGATGAAAGTAGATTAAAAAGTGGAGCTTAGATGATTTACAATTTTAATCAAGATATCAGCAGTATCAGTGAGTTCATTTGTATTTGTTACGGAAGGTGGATTCGTATGGTAACAGACTGCGGTTTACTGACCAAACCATTCTGTGAAACATATTTAGTGTATCCTTTGGTACAATGAAGGTCAGTCTCTGCACATATTGTAGATATTTACCATTTTACATCATCATTGTGGCCCAGGTAATGTCTCTGCTGCTGCTCCTCCACATTATACAGCACAACAACAGAAGCATTGAAGTAGACAATCTCTCCAGTGGGTAACAAGTGGAGGTTAGAGCGACAATCTCTGCCCCTGTAGCCATAACTGACAGACTGTGTTAAGAAACATAAATGAAATGTGGACCATAGGAACAAAGCATGCATTAAAACATTTCTATATGTATGTTTAACCAATGTGGTTGATTTGTAGACTATAATAATAGATAAACATAAAATAGCCTGGAAAAAAAATTNNNATATATTGCAGAATATAGCACATTATGCACACTTGGCATCTTAACAATATGTAACAAGTAATGAGTCACAGATGAAGGATACACCCACTGAAGTTTAAGCTTGCGGTCCGTCACTGCCACCTTTTGGTCAAGGCTGTAGCTCTCTCTCAGCTGGTCAGGAATGTGCATGGTAACTGGTCTGCCACGCAGGAACATCCTCACGTACCCATCCTCTGTTCAATAGAGGGAAAAGAGCTGCTCAAATGAACGGATTAACAGTTTTTCCCTTTACTCACTTATATTTATATCAAACCACTGCTGTTAGCCTAAATATATAAAAATATTCCTGGTGGCATTTTCATCTCATTATATCTATATCTAATTACAGGATATCTATGACTATAATTTTTTTATTACTCTGTGGGCTGAACATCGTATCATTGTTTTTACACATCCAATGACTATTCTCCTAAAATAAAATCTAAAAACATGCCTAAATGGCTTCGTCAGCATTGTCCAATGTGTTTTATTTTTGCTGAGTCTGCTAGTTAAGCAGTAGCATCTGATTCTCACTATTATTTGTGTAGAGGTTTCACAAAGCAGTGTCAATAAATGAAAGGGACTAGAACTTGTCTGACAACCTCTAGTGTATAGCATCAAAGTGAAATTTAGTACCTTTAGCAAGGGTGTGCACTTACCAGCATTGAGGGTGCACTCTTTGGATTTACTGAAAGAAAACAAAAACAAAAATCTTTAGCTATCTATACATCATGAATCATGTTATAACGTATATTCAACTTTTTGTTAGCAGCTTCATTAAGTGTTTAAAGCTGCAGCTTGAATATTTTATTAAGGCTCATCCTTTACTGTTAAGCCACTAGTGCACTAGTGCACTGATGTGGTGAGCAGCTGATTACACACAAAGAAAATAAACATACAATCAGGTCCACAAGTATTTGGACAGCGACACAATTTTCATATTATTGCCTCTGTACACCACCACAATGGATTTGAAATAAAACAGTCAAGACGCGTTTGCAGTGTAGACTTTCAGCTTTTATTCAGAGAGTTTAATAAAGGGGTTTCTCCTTAATCTGTGATGAGATAATGAGGAAACAAGCCACACCTAGCCATGAAACTGCTTATCAGTCAATTGAGCCTCTGGCCCTACTTTCTGTACTATCATGCTCTCTCTC
>JAOVVH010000059.1:17407952-17412952 GCA_028566435.1 Scorpiodoras heckelii | reverse complement strand
AAAAAGTGTAATTTTTCGTCTATGATTGTTGCTTACATTGTCTGGCTGGCAGGCAGCACTGTGCCTCAGACAGGAAAGATAAAAGCTAGTGCCGTGACGAATACTTACCTTTGGTGGGTGCTCCTTTTCTGCTGCCGGCTTGCGTGAGTTCCTCGCAGTACCCCAGTCTACGTAGTGCATCAGCTAGAGCAGCTTTCAAAAGCTGGATCTCATCCTCCTGCAGCTGTACCCTCTGCTCCAGGTGAGACAGACGGTCATCCATCTCCATCCCACTCCCTGCAGACAGGTTATCATCTAAAAATGTCAGAAAGAGAGAGAGAGAGAGTGAGAGAGAGAGAGAGAGAGAGAGAGAGAGAGAGAGAGTGTGTGTGTATGTGTGTGTGTGTGAGAGAGAGAGAGAGAGAGAGAGAGAGAGAGAGAGAGAGAGAGAGAAAACATATAATGTGTGTTACTGGGAAGTGGGTGATCTATTTCCGTGTGTAGGTTTTATCCTACAAATGTAAAAAAGTGCTTTCTTATTCAAATATGTGACCGGCAGCAGTGGGCAGCAGGGCAGATGTCTCTAACAATGACAAGTGAGAACTACCACAAGGCTGATTTGTCCAACAAAACAAAGGACTGATTTAAAAGAAAATGCAAGCAATTAACAAACAATATTGAAATGAACACAATTACTGCAAACATCTATCATATTTTCTAGAAATTTCACAATTATGGCCATTTTCTCAAAACAAAACAAAAAATAGCAAGCTCTATTCTTTGAGAGAAAACAAGGCTTGCTTGTTTGCAAGGAAAATGCAACGATCTGCAGCCTGCATGCCTAATAAACCTTTGTTTCTGCTAACACGGAGAGCACACAGCTAAAACATACTATTAGCATGTGACAAACACATCAAATGCGAGGACACCAGGACAGAGGATACAATGTGATGGAGAGGAGGGGAGGGTTAAAGAGTAGTGTCAGAGGAATAGAACAAGATACTAAATAGAACACGTAGAAACTCAAGGTTCAGTGAGCAAGCTCATTGAAATATTCATTAAAAGGTGACTGAACCCCTCCTACCTGCCATTCCAGTCGGGACTCAATGTGTCAGACAGTCAGTCAGTGGTACAGCCGATTCTACTCTAGTTTGCTTTCACTATGGGCTCTCAGGGGGTGTTGGCAGCAGCTTCTTTCTCCCACCTTTCCTGTTTCTAGATCGCTGACTCCGTGCCTGGACCGTCCCTGCTCCTCGCCCTAACATGCCCCCCCTCCTCCACCCCCTCCTTCAACCACTCTCTGTCCTCTGCAAAGCTGTTTGTAACAGGATACTGCTCTTCGCTGCCATCCCCTATGCAGCAGACTACATAACTGCTAATGTCTGAAGTGAAGAGGTTTGGAAAACATCCAGACTTGAATGATGCAGTGACCAGGCACTGCCAAGAAGTGCACCCAGCAGCAGCTTTCATCCATACAGGACATTTTGATACCAAAAAAAAACCCAGATTCAATTTTTTTTTTATATTTTGGGACAATTTTTCTTAATTTCAAATTAAAGAATGGCTGATACAGTATTTATGAATGAAATATAAGTAATGTATGGGATTTGTTACATAACATTTCCTTGATCATTATGCAGACCAAATAAAAAAGCCTTGTGTTCTTGCTTTCATTATTATTAGTTTCACTTTACAGACTTACTGTTAATCCAAGCATCCATCTGTCATTTGCCCTAACCATCTGTCACAGTGACCAAAGACATAAAAACTTCAGTGGCCCGTTTATTAGGTATACCCACTTTGTAGCCAGTAGCATTAGAAGGAGCTGGACATTGGTGGAGACTGATTTTGACCCAGGGCAAATTATGACCATTCTTGGCCACAAAAATGATCATATGTCTCTCATCTTCATGGGATCATAATCTAACAGCTTAACCTTTAGATATGTTTGGGAGATGTGAGGAATGGGATTCCATAATGCATCATAGTTTGATAATTAATCTAATCATATCCAGAAATTCTCTACATTGTTAACATTGTTATTGCTGAAGGATTTTATGATTTGCAGAAATCAAGAAAAATATAAAATACAATATACTTTTTTTGAGAGGAGGAAGAATCAGCCGATGGGGGGTGGCTAGAGGAATCTGATGACTCTGCTTGTATGTACAGTCATTGGTTATTTCAGTAAAGAAACCTACCACAAATATGTACTTTGTACATAAGCAATTACAATTTGTAAACAATTTCCAAGTGATTGTACCATCAACAGAAGCAGACCACCACTGACCAAAGTTTATTTGTGTGATGGACCATTCTTAGCACAACAGTGATTCTGACATAGTAATGTGTATAAACTTTACTATTACTATTACTAAACATAGCTTGGCACACCTTTTAGCTGTGCAGTTAGAGACTACAGCTCATCTGTTTTTCTTTGCACAGTTGCCTTAATCATCCTCTCAATTTCTGACCACAGGATGACTGTTCTGCAAAATGTTTCATATTTTTTGTTTGGTGGACTATACTAAACCCAGCAGTGATTAAAAACCCCTACAACAATACTCCACCTAATACTCCACCTAACCATTCCTTATATCTCCAGACTGGTTTGCGACACACACTGTATTCAGGAATGTGAGTGTACAAGTAAAATTTCTGAAATCATAATATCAACATTGAACATTGCTGATTGAAGGATTTGCTTCAACTGTCTAAATATTCCAGGGCTACATTCTACATACATAACATCATACTCAAATATTTCTCAAATATATCGAAGCAGAGCACAGTAATCAAAGAGCTTACCATTTTTTATTAATTACAGTTTTATTTTGGTGGGTCATATACAGTACTGTGAAAAAGTATTTGCCCTCTTCCCACTTTTTTTATTTTTGCATCTTTGTCACATGTTTCAGCTCATCTAACTACTTTTTTATATTAGATAAGCAAAGTAAATACAAAATACTGTTGTTTTTAAATGATAATTTCATTCATAGTAGGAGAAAATGCTTCTCAGCCGTACCTTCCCCCTTAGTTACCAGTTAACCAAATTCAGTTGACTACTGAGTTCAATTTGACTTGCCACACCCAGACATGATTACTGCCAGACCTGTTGCATCTAAACATGACTTAAATAGAACCTGTCTGGCAATGTGAAGCAGGCTAGAAGGTCTCAAAAAGCAGCATATGATGCCATGTTCTAAAGAGATTTGATTGCAGAGGCTAAACAAAGTCATTTAAATCCACCAGTCTGGAAAAGGTGGTCTGGAAAGCCATTGCTAAGGCTCTGGGACTCCAGTGAAACACAGTGAGAGTCATTATCCACAAAAGGAGACAACTTGGAACAGTGGTCAATCTTCCAAGGAGTGGCCAGCAAACGCACACAGACAACCCATCCAGAAGGTCACAGAAGAACCAAGACAAATATCTAAAGACCTGCAGGCCTCACTTGCCTCAGTTACAGTCAATGCACATGATTCCACATTAAGAAAGAACACAAAGACTCATCTCACATTTGCCAAAAAAACATCCAGATGACCCACAAGACTTTTGGGATAATATTCTGTGGACTGATGAGTCAAAGGTGGAAATTTTTGGAAGACATGGGTCCTGTTGCCTCCGTCATAAAATCTAACACCGCAATCTACTATAAGAACATCTTAACTACAGTCAAATATGGTGGTAGTAGTGTGATGGTCTGTGGCTGCTTTGCTTCTGCAGGATCTGGACGACTTGTCATAATTGATGGAACCATGTATTCTGCTATCTATCAGAAAATCCCGAAGGTCTGTCTGTCAGTTTGTGACCTAAAGCTCAAGTGCAGTTGTGTTATACAGCAGGACAATGATCCAGAATACACAGGCAAGTCGACCTCTGAATGGTTCAGTAGAAACAAAATTAAGGTTTTGGACTGGCCAAGTCAAAGACCTGACTTAAATTCCATTGAGATGCTGTAGTAAGACCTTAAACGGTCAGTTCATGCTCAAAAACCCTCCAATGTAGCCGAATTAAAACAATTTTGGAAAGAACAGTGGGCCAAAATTCCTCTGCAGCAGTGTAAAAGACTCATTGCAAGTTATTGCAAAGATGTGATTGCAGCTGTTACTGACAAGGGTGGCACAACCAGTTATAAGGCTTAGAGGGGCAATTACTTTTTCACATAGGTGATATAGGTTTTGAATAAATCTTTATCTTCAGTGAATGGAATTGACATTTAAAGGCTGAATTTTGTGTTTACTCATATTGTCTTTGTCATATTAAGTTGGATGATCTGAAATATTCAAACGTGACAAATGAGCAGAAATAGAAATTGGGAAGCATTGAAATGCACAAAACTGTACTGTACTGTACTGTATTGTACTATACTGCACTGTATTGTACTGTACTGCACTGCACTGTACTGTACTGTACTGTATTGTACTATACTGCACTGTATTGTACTGTACTGCACTGCACTGTACTGTACTGTACTGTATTGTACTGTACTGCACTGCACTGTATTGCACTGCACTGTACTGTACTGTACTGTATTGTACTGTACTGCAGTACAGTACTGTACTACAAATGCACAAAGCTGTACTGTATTGTACTGTACTGCACTGTATTGTACTGTACTGCACTGCACTGCACTGCACAGTATTGTACTGTACTGCATTGTACTGTACTGTATTGTACTGTACTGCACTGCACTGTATTGTACTGTACTGCACTGTACTGCACTGTATTGTACTGTACTGCACTGCACTGTATTGTACTGTACTGCACTGTATTGTACTGTACTGTACTGCACTGTATTGTACTGTACTGCACTGTATTGTACTGTACTGCACTGCACTGCACTGTATTGTACTGTACTGCACTGCACTGTACTGCACTGTACAGCAGTGCAGTACTGTACTACAAATGCACAAAACTGTACTGTATTGTACTGTACTGCACTGCACTGTATTGTACTGTACTGCACTGCACTGTATTGTACTGTACTGCACTGTACTGTACTACAAATGCACAAAACTGTA
>JAOVVH010000059.1:17381265-17391649 GCA_028566435.1 Scorpiodoras heckelii | reverse complement strand
AGAGAGAGAGAGAGAGAGAGAGAGAGAGAGAGAGAGAGAGAGAGTATGCAGGAATCCCTCTGTCTTAATTTAAACAGTTACTGTTTTACCTCCTGTTGAAACAAACTAGAAAGGTAAAAATAACAAATGCGTTTTTGTTTAGTGAAATTAGTCCCAAGTGCAAGACAAAAATTTTATTCTGATAAGACCATGAGCTTTATATTTCATGTGCATGGTATTCAAAATTGTAAGGTGCTGTTAAAAATATACTCAAAGGAGTATGGTGTATTGTTTATTTAAAAACTCTCTTACTTGCAAGTAATGGGCAGAAGAAGTGAAATACCTACAATTATTACGCTTCTGCCACAATCTGCCACAGCTCTTCTGGACACTGTGACTGTCACACGTACTTCTTTTTTTGCATGCAAAACCCAGCAGCCTTCATTATGTTTTGTCTGAAAAGTGGTCTGTTGTGTAATGTGTTGCTTTCATTACTGACATACAAACATTTTTGTCTAACATTTAATATTTTTTCAGAACAGTAACATTTGGAAATATAAAATCTTTTTGTACTGACTCAGTAATGCAGAACTCAAAAAAAACATCAATAACAAAAGTACCTAAAAACAATTGGGTTCACATTGTTGTCATTTTTGCAATGCTGCTATATAATTTGTGTTAACTGCAGCACTCTTTATCCTTTCCTCAGGTTTGTTCTGCCCACGCATGTTTGATCAGTTTGCTTGCTGGACAGATGGGCTACCCAACACCACAGTCAAAGTGCCCTGTCCCTGGTATTTGCCCTGGTATGATCAAGGTACCTGCTACTTGCTATTGCATTATGGTTTAATGTGTTTAGTGACTTTTTTTTACCAGTAGTGTAAATAACAGTCTTTAGCAGAATAAGACATGGATATAATAATTGAGTTATTACATATAATGCACACCTCAAACAGTGCGCAGTGGATTTGTAATAAGGGAGTGTGGTCCAGATGGCCAGTGGCACAGCAGCAACACCAGCCACACCTGGAGAAACCATTCACAATGCTCTGCAGATAGCAGCAATCACAAAAAACAGGTATGATTTCATTTTACAGTCATTTCACAAATAAAAACACCCAAACAAATTGTCCAGTTGTCAAATATATTTGCTCCTTGCAGTCCAATCACAGTAACAGCTTAAATATTGCTGAAATATTAAACTTGGATTGAACTGTATGCCTTAGGACCAAATTAAGAGCAGTGTTCCACAACTTTAAACGCGTCATTACCATGTCATGTTCTTTTTTGCCAGCGGCTGACCATAATAGACATACAAAATGCTAAATTATTTCAGTGAAATGGGTTGTGCCTGGCAAGATATGAAGTTATGACATCAAAACAGTGTGCCCATAGCCTGCAGTCATTTTCTTCCTCTTTCTGAATTAACCTCACTTCTCTTTATACAACAAAAAGTATCCATGTATAATGTATATAGATATACATGCTTTTATTCCATTAAGCAACATAAAGTTTCTCCAACTCTACACAAAACATAGAGAATGTTGTTCAGTAGTAATTTCCAGATCATGCCACAGACATACAGTTGAATTTAATTCTGTGCTTTGACTCAGCCATTCCAAAACCAAAAAAACTTTGTTTTCTATCTATTCCTTGGTTGTTTTTGCCCTGTGATTTGGCTCATTGTCTCTAAACATATACACTGATCAGCCATAACATCATAACGACCTGCCTAATATTGTGTAGTTCCTCGTTATGCCATCAAAATAGTTTTGACCTGTCAAGACATGGACTCCAAATGACCTCTGAAGATGTGCTGTGGTATCTGGCATCTGTCCTGTAATAAGTCCTGTAATTTGCGAGCTGGGACCTCCATGGACCTGACTTGTTTGTCCAGCACATCCCACTGATGCTCAACTGGATTAAGATCTGGGGAATTTGGACTCCATGTTAACACCATGAACACTTTGTCATGTTCCTCAAACCATTCCTGAACATTTTTTGCAGTATGGCAGGGTGCACCATCCTGCTGTAAGATGCCTCTGCCATTAAGGAATACCGTTGGCATAAAGGGATGTACTTGGTCTGTAACAATGTTTAGGTAGGTGGTACATGTCAAATTAACATCCACATGAATACCAGGACTCAACATCTCCCAGCAGAACATTGGCCAGAGCATAATATTGCCTTTGCTGGCTTGCCTTCTTCCCATAGTGCATCCTGGTTCCATCTCTTCCCCAGGTAAGTGTTGCTCACATACCCAGCAGCCCACATGATGTAAAGGAAAACATTATTCATCAGACCAGGTCACCTTCTTCCATTAATCCATGGTCTATTTCTGATGCTCATATGCCCACTGTAGGTGTTTTCAGCAGTGTACAGGCATCAGCGTGGGCACTCTGACTGGTCTGCAGCTATGCAGCCCCATACACAGCAAGCTGTGATGCATTGTGTGTTCTGATGCCTTTTTATTATAACCAGAATTACCTTTTTCAGCAGTCTGTGCTCTAGGAGCTCTTTTAGGGATCAGACCTGATGGGCTAGCCTTCACTCCCCATGCACATCAGTGAGCCTTGGGTGCCCATGACCCTGTCGTCGGTTCACCGGTTCACCGGTTGTCCTTCCTTGGACCACTTTTAGTAGGTACTAACCATTGCATACCAGGAACACCTCAAAAGATCTGCCATTTTAGAGATGCTCTGACCAGTCATTTAGCCATCACAATTTGGCCCTTGTCAAAGTCACTCAGATATTTACAGTTGCCCATTTTTCCTGTTCACTTGCTGCCTCATATATTCCAATCCTTGACAGGTTCCACTGTAATGAAATAATCAGCATTATTCACGTCACCTGTAAGTGGTTTTAATGTTATGGCTGATCAGTGTATTTTCACCCTAAATGCTGCTGTGTGGCTGACAAGAATGTTGGTACCTGGATTTTGGTTTGTGACAAACATTATGCTTTGGCTTTAGACCAAAGACAAAACAAGACAAGACAAGATGAGACTAGACTAGACTAGACTAGACTATATTTTACTGATCCCTATGTATAGCAGCACATGAGAGGAAGAATGGATTGAATAAGTGAAGGAAAAAAACTAAAAAATATAAATTCAAACACCTATCCAATAAACTCGAATATAGTAGTAGTAGTAGTAGTAGTAGTAGTAGTAGTAGTTATAATAATAATAATAATAATAATAATAATAATAATAATAATAATAATAATACACACATAGTGTGTAGCATCACACTAAAAATTCTTGGAATTTCACAGAAGCTTAATGATAGATAATGATAAATAAATATGCCACTTGCCTGAGATATATAAAGTAGCTGTGATGTTAAAGTGATGGATGATAGTGGCAGAGACAACAACAGTGTTATAATATTGAAGTAAGTTATTTAAAGTAAGCAAGTTATTTCTGACTACTGACAGGATGAAGGACCTGCAGTAGTGCTCCTTCATGAGGGTGTAGTAGTCTACTGCTGAAGGAGCTGCTTAAAGCCCCCACAGTCTCATGCAGGGGATGAGAGGTGTTGTCTGAGATGGATGACACCTTCACTACCATCTTTCCTCCATACTCTGGTCTGTTGATGAGATAATTGATGGTCCATGCAGCCAGGTGGCAGTCCACTCCGGCTCCCCATAGCTTCCACCTGAGCAGTGATGGCTATACTGAAAAAGGCCCTTGACAAAGGCACTTAACCCTCAACTGCTAAGCTGTATAAATGAGATAACTGTAAATCACCCTGGATAATGGAGTGTGCCAAATGCTATAAATTGAACAGAATGATTGGAAATGAAGGTGGTTGAGTACAGTCCTCAATTGTAGTCTTATCAGACCACAGAATAATTTCCCAAAGCTCTCAGACTTTGTAACATGGCCTTTCTTATAATTGGCTTCTTTGTGGTCCTCACCCCAGACCATTGAAGATATTGTTGAGGTGTGACAGGATTTCCTACTTAGCCAATGAGCTCTCTAACACCTTCAGTGTTGTAGCTAGCAACACTAACAATTCTAACAATTTTTGCTCAAGAGATTTTTCATGATCTTGGTACCATTTGGGTTGTGCCGTATTTTTTCAATTTGTTATAATGGATTTCACAATGCTTCTAAGAAGATTAAAATCTTTGCTGATCTTTTCATAACTTTCCCCACCTTTTTTCCAACCTAACAACTTCATGACAGCAAGACTGATCTGATCTGCAATTTTAGCTGTAAGGCCTCACAAAATCAGTGATGTTAATTGTGTAAGCATACAACTGGACATGTGGATTTAAAATTAATGCATAGCCTGTTTAACATGTTTAATTTGGGCTCACAAAAGTTAAATACTAGTTCTAATTTAGACTGCCAGAATATACAGGGAAGTATAGTTGTATACTTTTATTCTCAGGACATCTAAATAGATTATTTTATTTTATTTCTGTAGATACTCATTTCAGAATGAGCTAAAATATATCCCATTCTATTATACTTACACTTGATATGATTAAATTTTGCAATACAGCAAAAGAGAAATAATCACTGGGGGCTGAACTGCCAAATTGATACATTTGACAAAGAAGCTTTATGAATGTAGATGAGCCCCTTACTTAGACTTTGAAAAAGACATTTGGCCATTTGCATACAGACCATTTGAAGACATACTCTTTTTGCTTTTTGCTACAGGAGAAGCAGATTCAGGTCCTAGCCTTCTTCAAAGTGATGTACACAGTTGGCTACTCTTTGTCTTTTGCCAGCCTCACTCTGGCCCTCATCATATTACTTCTATTTAGGTGAGTCTAAATTAAATAAGTCTAGTCTGCTGAAATCATATTTATGAAGGAAAAGGATAACTTGTCATCTTCTCTACAACTGGCATGGGAAATGTCTATACAGAACATTTAACCAGCTACTTGATCAGTCTACCTTGCCAGTGTGACACTCAAGAGTAAATACTACTCAAGAGTAAATACTACATCTTCATGTGGGTCTTCTGCATTGTGAGAATGCATTATCATTTGCACTGTGCTAATGCTTTACAATAAATACTAATCAATAGAATGAATATAGCCATTAGGACCATGAAGTGCTATGTAGGGGTTGTTTTATTTTTTGGAAGAGTTTTAGCACATTCTTTTAATGATTCTGCTGTCTTGCTGCTAAAGCCTCCAGCTATGAGGTGATATGTTTTGACTGTGTGTAGTCAGCTTCAGTGTTGCCATTCATAATGGCCATGGGTGCTAATAATGACATTTTCTATTAGGGTCTTTTTGTCATTTGGCACATGCTTATGCTGCATTCACTGAGCTCCTCTGTGAAAAACAACTGATCGCTCTGTATTCAGTGACAATAAACATACACTATATAGATAAAAGTATTCAGACTCCTACACATTATATCTACAAGAGCTTTTATGACATTCCATTCTAAATCCATAGGCATTAATAAAGAGTCACAGTGTGTCTGTAGGAATTTTTGCCCATTCAGATGGGACTCTCAAGTTCTTAACCAAACGCACCCAACTGTGCCTTCATGAACCTTGATTTGTGCACTGGGGCACAGTCATGCAGGTACAGAAAAGGGCCTTCCCCAAACTGTTCCCACAAAGTTGGAAGCATACAGTTGTCCAAAATGGCTTGGTATGTTGAGACCTTAAGAATTCCCTTCACTGAAACTAATCTCCCTTGCCCAACCCCTGAAAAACACTTCTCCACCAAACTTTACACTTGGCACAATGCAGTCAGGCAGATAATGTTCTCCTGGCATTCGCCAAAACCAGACTCATCCATCAGACTGCCAGATAGAGAAGTCCATAGAACACGTTTCCACTGCTCCAAAATCCAGTGGCTATGTGCTTTATACAACTCCATCTGACGCTTGGCATTGTGTTTGGTGATGTAAGGCTTGCATGCAGCTGCTCATTCATGGAAATCCGTGCCATGAACCATCCAGTGTACAGCTTTTGTGCTAATGTTAATGCCAGAGGAGGTTTGGAACTCTGCAGTTATTGAGACAACAGAGTGTTGGTGACTATTATGCACTATGCAGTGGGTAGCGCTGTTGCCTCACAGCAAGAATTTGGGTCCTTTCTGTGTGGAGTCTGCATGTTCTCCCCGTGTCTGCTTGGGTTTACTCTAGGCACTCCGGTTTCCTCCCACAGTCCAAAGACGTGCATATTAGGTTAATTGGTGTCTCTAAAGTCCCCATAGTGTGTGAGTGTGTGTACCCTACGATGCATTGGCACCCTGTCTAGGGTTGATCTTGCCTTGCGCCCTATGGCCCGGCTAGGCACCGGCTCTCCCGTGACCCTGGGGACAGGAATAAGCAGTTAAGATAATGAATGAATGAATGAATGAATGATAATTATAAAAATTATTTAGTCATACTATGTGCCTATATGTTTAGTAGCGTATCAGTATTGGATTTTTTTTAGCTCATGTGATTGGATGATTCTTAATGAATCGTTGTCAAAAGACCCTTTCACAAGGCATTCAATTTATAAAAAAGCAGTATAAAGCAGCGTGGACTGATCAGATTTAAAAATAATTCAGCAGCAGGCAAGTGAATGAGGATGAACTTACATGTATTTTTGTTATAACAGGGTATAAAAATGTCATAATAGACATTAAATTGATCTCAAAAATTAAGGTTTTGACATTAAAAAATCTTAAATATGAAGCACTGTGCTGACATTAAGTATTTTCCTTTGAGTTTTAAAACATATGCATTCCAATTGGTAATTTTATCATTTGATTTACTTTGGTTCTTTAAATGTTGTATTTTCAAATGTGTCATATATTGTTGATTAAATATTACTTTATGTGGCTTTGGTGTTTTTACGCTTCAATATTATCAATAATAAACCCACATTAATCTCTAATTTACTGATGGTGGTGCATTATTACATTTACATTTACATCTACATTTATAGCATTTAGCAGATGCTCTAATCCAGAGCAACTAAAAGTGCTTAGTCATTAACTTGAAATATCCAAAGATAATGCTGGTAGACCCAAATTCAAGGTAGTCTGAGCTATGATACTATTAGAAATTAGCAGTACAATACCTAATAAAAATTACAAGCAAAACAAGTCCTATAAACCAAAACTACACAAAACCAGTGCTGTAAGTGCAGTAAAAGCTTTTAGTTAGTGCTCATTCAAGTGCTTTTGAAAGAGATGGGTCTTCAGTTGCCGTTTGAAGACCACAAGTGACTCCGCTGTTCAGACACTCAGGGGGAGTTCATTCCACCTCCTTGGTGTCAGGACAGAGAAAAGTCTGGATGCTTGCCTCCCATGTGTCCTGGATGGCATTATTTTACAACTGAATTTTAAACTTTTTTTTTTTTTAGCTAAGCAGCAGTGATACATATTTTTATCACCTGGCAAGTGGGTATTTAAGAATAACATTTAGTCCCACATTACTGACAGTGTGAGCCCCCCCAATTCTTTCACTATGTACTTGTAGCTATGTAACATTATACTTGTATGTCATGCAACAGAAATGAAAGTCATCTCAAATGGTTATTTTGTGTTTGCTCTATCATAGGAAACTGCATTGTACCCGCAACTACATCCACTCCAACCTGTTTGCTTCTTTCATCCTGCGTGCCGTGTCCATCTTTGTACGTGATGATCTTCTCCAAAAACTAACTCCTGACCTCCAAGACACCAGTAACTTTCCCAGTGTTCACAGTGACCAGGTCTCACCAAATATGAATAATATTTTATGACTATTTGGGGACATTAACTTACAAGGGGCCAACAGTTTACCTCAGACATTATATCAAAAGTCAAAAGTATGTGGACACCTGACCATGACACCAATATGTGCTTATTGAACATCCTATCCAAATGGCATGGGCTTAATACAGAATTCCCCATGCATGTGCTGCTATAACAGCCTCCACTGTTGATTATGGACCTCACTTTGTGCTCAGGATCATTATCATGCTGGAACATGTTTGGACAGGGCCTCTTAATCCAGTCAAGGGAACTTGTAATGTTAAAGCATGATACAAGGTCATTCTAGACAATCATGTGCCTCCAACTTTGTGGCAAAAGTTTGGGGAATGCCCACATATCCAGTTCATGGTTTGGTGTTCACATACTGTACTGCACTTTTGGTCAAATAGTGTATCATCCTACTTCATTGGCCATAACACATCCATCCAATTCTTACAGCACCCTGATCCTCAAACCCTTTATTTGTGTTTTGATTACAGGCACTGTCAGGCTGCCGCATAGCCCAAGCAGTAATGCAGTACTGTGTGGGAGCCAACTACTTCTGGCTGCTAGTGGAGGGCCTTCACCTCCATAATCTTCTGGTATTCTTGGTATTCACTGAGAACAGCTACTTCTGTGGTTACCTTGCCCTTGGCTGGGGTCAGTACCAATTTGGCTTCAAAGGATTTTGGCAATTGGTATAAATGCGTAGCATTAATGTTAGTCCTGTAAGTTATTGACTGTTAGTTCAACTATAACAATTGTACACTCAAATAAATACTGTAAGTATAAAGATAAAATCAATATATCGATATAGGCAACAAGATATATTGATATATTAAGCATTGGTTTTGATTTCTTTCCTCAGTTACTCCTGTACTTTATGTGGTGCCATGGGTAGTATTGCGCCACCTGTATGAGAACACTGGGTAAGCCTTATCAGCTGTGTTAAAGAACACCAGTTTGTACTATTATATTTTGAAGATTGCAAACAAATTATATCTTTGTCAAGGTGCTGGGAGAAGAATGAAAACATCATGAATTGGTGTATTATTCAAGTTCCTATCCTCCTGTCTGTTGCAGTAAGTGTTTGTTCTTAAATATTGATGCAACTCAGTATCATACACACCTTTATCAGACATACTCATTTAAAGATGTTTTAGCTCAAAATCATGGGAAAATGTTATAATATATTTGTTATTATTAAAGAATATATTATACCAGTACAGATAGTCCTCTACATACAAATGGGTTCTGTCCTGAGAGCTCGTTCACAAGTTCAATTTGTTTGCAAGCCCAACAAAGTGAGCCTAGGCATCCAACATTGTAGTTAGCCAATGGCATACAGCACTGTATGGAAATAAAGTTTTCTGTGAGGATGTCTTGGCCTTTGTACATGAAAAAAAGTTTATATATCCTGCATATTATGCGAGTTCCATTTTTGCTAGATTAGGCTGTGCTTATGAGACAGCCAGTCATTCTCTGGATGGCCCCCCCATCCCCCAGACTTCAACTCCTACTGAAAACGTGTACGTATAGCTATTTGTATAGAAGAAAATGCTTTTAAAAGATTTATTGTATTATTTGATATTGATGTCAGATATTTATTTTCATCTTTGAAAGTTTGCAAGTTGAACGTATGTAGAGGACTTAATGTACTCTCATTTGATTGTACATGCAGTGTTCCAAGAGTGCTGATATTCAGTATAACAGCACTGGTAAATTTTTCTGTTTGTGTCACTCTACGTGTCTGTGTTTGCTACATAAAAACTCCAATTTACATTGATTTTTACACTGAAATATTTACTGGACTATTAGCTGTCAGTCAGTCTGTGTGTTGCATGGCAATATGCAACACCCTATTCAGCTGTGCCTTCTTTAGGAAAATCTTTTTATTGATGGAACAAAATTGAGCAAACTATTTGGCCATACAGTGTCTGAAATATCTGGTATTCGATATTAATTACTTATTTAAAGGTAACTTTAAACACAATTCATTTGAAAGCAACAGTTCCAAGAGTTGAACGTCAGCATGACTGTGATTATCTATGACACTTGGCCTGCAGCCTCCTGCTTGTGGCCAAATCACAACCATCTGATATTCAGTACAACAGCACTCATGCCCAGGCAGTATTGCTTCCACCGATCAGGCATAACCTTATGACCACCTATTTTTCTCTACACTCATTGTCCATTTTCTCAGTTCCACTCATATAGCTGCACTTTGTAGTTCTACAATTACAGACTGTAGTCCATCTGTTCAGCACTGCAGTGACACTGGTGTGGTGATGGTGTGTTAGTGTGTGTTGTACTGGTGTAAGTGGATCAGACACATTAGTGCTGCTGGAGATTTTAAATGCCTCAGTGTCCTGGAGTCAGCATCCTGTGAGCACTGATGAAGAATTAGAGGATCATAGTGTTTAAAAACTCCAGTAGCACTGTTGTGTCTGATCCACTCACACCAGCACAAAGCACACTAACACACCAACACCATGTCAGTGTCACTGCAGTGCTGAGAATGATCCACCACCCAAATAGTATGGGGGTCCTGAACATTAGAGAACCATTAGAGTAAAGGGGACTAACAAAGTATGTGTTAGGGGCGGTCGGCTCCACCTTTGACCACCAGGGGGAGTCGACCTAGTCAACTGTCCTGCCCCTAGGTGTCCCCAGAGAGCCAGTAATGGCATCT
>JAOVVH010000059.1:17364946-17376093 GCA_028566435.1 Scorpiodoras heckelii | reverse complement strand
GACGTCCCGGCAACCCACCGAAAAATACCCCCAAGACAAAAACAAGGAACGAAACAGAACAGTCCTCAGTCCTGCAGATGACGTGGCGGCCTCCGTGTCCGCTGAGGCCAGGTGGAGGTAGGCAGGGGTGAGTTCAGTGCAGCATATCGTACACCCGCTTCTGCTTTGCACTAGCTCCCGACTGGTTCTCCCTAGTGAGTTGATGCACCCTGTGAAGAGTAGAGAGCAGGTCAGAGACAAATTTAGGCCCAGGTTTGCAACCCCCCTCCACACTAGGAGGCATGCCAAATTCTAAATCAACGGGCGTGCGCAGCTCACGACCAAACATGAGCAGTGCTGGAGTAAAACCCGTGGTCTCCTGGACCGTGTAGTGACATGCCAACAACACGACCGGTAGATGTTTATCCCAATCATGCTGGTGTGTGCTCGTGACCATCGCAAGCTGTGTAGCCAGGGTGCGATTGAACCGCTTTACCAAACTGTCGCACTGCGGGTGGAGCGGGATAATTCTAGTTTTCCGCACGCCCAGGATCTGGCAGACTTCGCCCATGACCTCCGATTCAAAATTTCTGCCCTGATCGCTATGTAGCTCCTTGGGCATGCCAAAACGGCAGAAAAACTCGTGAACCAACTTTTCTGCTGTGGTGACCGCGCTCTGGTCCGGAACCGCGTACGCTTCGGGCCACTTTATGAAATAGTCCATCGTCACTAACACAAAACGGTTGCCCGCATCAGACACTGGAAACAGCCCTAACACATCGACCGCCACCCGCTCCATCGGGCTGCCCGACTGCAAGTGCATTAATGGCACCCTAGCCGGCTTCGCTGGACCCTTTCACAACATCACAACAGTGGACAAACAGCTGAACGTCCGAGCGGCAACCCGGCCAGTAAAAACACTGGCGCAGCCTCTGTAGAGTTTTCGTGACCCCGAAATGCCCAGCGCCTGGAGCCCCATGAACAGCCCACAAAACCACATTGCGCAGCTCACGAGGAACCACGTATTGAGTGACAGACTGCCTGAGCGCCGGATCGTCCCATACGCGACACAAAACGCCCTGCACGAATTACAGACTGCCCCAATTTGAACGCAACTCCTTGGCAACCGGCCAAGCAATCACGACGCTAGCCCAATCTGGCACCGCTGATGACTCTAATACGCGAATCACTCACGCAACCTCCAGGTCCCCCCTCTGGGCTTCCCCAATGTCAATCGGCACACATGCGATTTCGACCTGCTCAGGCACGGCGCGCATGACCGCGGCACACCGTCCGATGTCGGTGGAAACGTTCTCTGCGCATGAGCAGTTTTTGGACCCCAATTGTTCACACGGCCTACGTGAGAGTGCATCTGCGTTATTATGACCGCGCCCTGGGCGGTGCTCGATCTCAAAGTCAAACTCTTGCAGCCTGGCCAAGCACCTCGCAAGCTGGCCCTCCGGCTCACGGAAACGCAATAACCACTGAAGGGACGCGTGATCAGAGCGCAGCAAAAACTGCACCCCGTACAAATATGGCCGAAAATGTTCCAGCCCCGCAACTACAGCCAGCAGTTCCCTGCGGGTGACGCAGTAATTACACTTAGCTTTATCCAGCTGCCGGCTGAAGTACGCGATCACACGCTCGGCCCCGTCTTGGACCTGTGAAAGCAAGCCCCCCAACCCGTGATCGCTAGCGTCCATGTCCACTATGAACCGCTCATTCAACTTAGGATACGCCAAAATTGGTGCACTACAGAACCGCTGTTTCAATGCGCCGAACGGTCGTTCAGTGTCAGCCGACCACTGGAATTTCACACCGCCCTTTGTCAGGTGGTGAAGCGGGGCCACAGTATCCGCAAAGTTTTTAACGAAACGGCAGTAGTAGGATGCGAGTCCGAGGAAACTGAGGACTTGTTTGGTGTTATGCGGTGTCGGCCAGCAGCAAATGGCTTCCATATTCTTTGGGTCTGTTTCGATACCCGCCCCACTCACAATGTGCCCCAGAAAGTTAACGCGCTTCTGTAGCAGATCCAGGACGAGCTCTAAGTTAGACAGCGTGGACTCGAAGTCCGGTGCATGAACCACATCAGCACATCGTCCAGGTACACCACACGCGACGATTTTGGGGCCCCCTTAAGAACACGCTCCATTAAACGCTCAAATGTGGCTGGAGCGTTACATAATCCGAACAGAAGAACGGTGAACTGCCATAGCTCTGTGCCAATCGTGAACGCGGTTTTCTCCCTGTCCGCCTTTGCCGCTATGTCCAGCTGTGCTTTGAAATGCGCCCAGCCGGCGCTCCCGTCGTAGCTCGGCAAGCGAAGCGGCGCACCCACGCAGGCTAGAATGCGGGGCGCCGTTGTTACAGCCGCGGCATCCATGTCTTCGGCCCTCTGCGCAGCAGCTGTCTTTCTAGCCCAGCCATGGCTCTCCATGCTGACCTGAGATCACTCGCCGCTCGACTACGAGCCGCCACTGCTTCAGTCGTCGTTGGCAGGGAGAAACTGCATCCCGCCGCGATCTGCCGGGGCTTCTGTCTGCATCCCAGTCCTTGCTGCAGCCGCTCGACCGCCTCCGTCATCTCCATGAGACAGTCCCGGAGGCTTACTTCTGACACCAAATGTGGCAACTGGTGTGGAGCATAAGGACCAGGCAGAAGCCTCTTCTAGGGTCTCTTCACTAACCCATTTCCCAAAACAGCCCTCTCACTCATGGTGAGTAGAACACTGCCACAAGGCATGCTGGGAACACACACAAACGCATAACCCCACCCCCAAACACACACACACAGTGACAGCCGTCACACAGTCATGAAAAGAATTGAGGCTTATATTGGTAATTTGGAGAGACATATACTGCCACCAAAATGACATCTTTTTCCAGGAATTCCGTGTCTATTTTAGCAGGACAATGCCAGGCCTCATTGTGTATGAGTTACAACAGCGTGGCATGACTGGTCTGCCTGCAGTCCAGATGTGTCTCCTATTGAAAATGCATGGAGCATCATGAAGAGGAGAATCAGACAACAGTGACCACAAACTGTTCAGCAGCTCAAGTCTTGTACACAGCAATAATGAGCAAAAATTCCACTTACAAAAATGTAACAATTAGTATTTTCATTTCCCATATGATTAAAAAGTATAATTAGAAAATGTGATGTGACGCTCTGTCCAAACTATTTCTGAGTGTGTTGCAGCCATCAATTTCTAAATTTGTTTATATTTAAGAAATGGAATTAAGTTCATCATTAAAAACACTAAAAAATGTAAAATCTTTTCTTTGTCCTTTTGTTTGTTAAATAAATCTTCAAGGGAATGAACAATTTACAGTTTTCAGTTTTATTGCATTTTAAGAGTGTCCCAACTTTGCTGGAAATGAGGTTTGTGGTTAGTTACATTTGTGTGTAGAATATTACATTCTGGACTGGCCCAGGAATCAAACTCGCTTTTTGCTGTGAGGCAACAATGCTACCCGCTGTGACACCGTCCTACCCAGATTAAACATTAAAAAACAAAAAGACAAATATATTGATATATGAATCCGAAGATGGCAAGCATTCCAATATAACTCTAATAGGAATCTAGTATATTTCCAAAATATTACTGCATGTATAGTCATAGTTGTTAATATCACATTAATCAACAAAAATTTGGTTTAGTTTGATATGTTTTTTTTGTTGAAATATGTTTACATTCTTGCACATGTATAATAGAAAACATAATCAAGAAGCCATCCAACTAAAACAGTTGTTTATTTCCTCTGTACAGCATAGCACTCATATGATTAATGTGACAGATTTCTACATCTGTATAATAGCAAAATTGCATGTGTGCCATTCTAGATCCTAGTTCTACGCACTGCATAACACTCATAGAAACGAGGCATACGGCCAAAGCTGCAAATGGCAGGAGTGGTGTCAATCTCTTCCAGAGGCTGTGTGGCCCTGAAGGTGAAGCACTGGAGGAGGGAGGTGAATATAATAAAGATTTCCACTCGGGCAAGAGCTTCACCCACACAGGCCCGCTTCCCTATGCAAAACAGACAGAAAGAGGCATGAATGTTACAAATAATTAAATAAAAATTTACCACATAGTGATGTTTAATGTGAACATTAACTGGATCTGTTGACCAGAATTTAAAGATTTTATGCATTTCACTGATTCTACATGACTGGCTGATTTGATAAGTACATGAATGAAAATGTGTCCTACATTAAATACTGTATCTATTTTTCTGTCAGTATAATTTTTGGAATAAAATCAATATATATAGTACATACACTTTATAAACAAAAGTATTCGGACACACCTCTTAATGAATTCAGGTGTTTCATGGAGTCACATTGCCACAAGTGTATAAAATCAAGCACCTACTCATGCAGTCTTCCTTTACAAACATTTGTGAAAGAATGTGGTACTGTAATAGGATGTCACCATTGCAAAAGTCAGTTTGTAAAATTTCTTCCCTCCTAGATATTCCACAATCAAATGTGAGTGAAGCATTTGGAAGTGTGGAAGCACGGAAGCATTTAGGAAACATAGCAACTCAGCCATGAAGTGGCAAAACACAAAGTTACACAGCGAGGTCACTGAGTGCTGTGGCACATAGTGCATAATAGTCACCAACACTCTGCTGTCTCGATAACTGCAGAGTTCCAAACCTCCTCTGGCATTAACATCAGTACAAAAGCTGTGCACTGGATGCCTCATGGCATGAGTTTCCATGAACAAGCAACTGCATGCAAGCCTTATATCACCAAGTACAATGCCAAGCGTCAGATGGAGTGGTGTAAAGCATATAGCCACTGGATTCTGCAGCAGTGGAAACATGTTCTGGGTTTGGTGAATGCCAGGAGAATGTTACCTGCCTGACTGCATTGTGCCAACTGTAATGTTTGGTGGAGGTGGGATAATGCTATGGGGTTGTTTTTTTGTTGTGTCTCCATATTAATGCCTATGGATATAGAATGGAATGTCATAAAAGCTCCTGTAGATATGATGTGTAGGTGTCCGAATACTTTTGTCTATATAGTGTATTTTGGAATAAAATAACAAAATAGCAGCATCACTCATGGTCAGTTCTAGAGGGAGCCACTGCTCCATCTTTTAATTATCTTTGTTATCTGGTCCTGGGTCTGGCATTTTAGAAAAAAGAAAGTCTAATATGGCCTTATGTCAAAGGGTAAGCTTAAACTACTACTTACACAAGTGTTTTTAAATGATTTCTCTTTAAAGGCCAATTAAAAGCAAAGCCTTTACATTTGTATAAAATTATAAAAGATAGTGGTTCTAACCAAGTGCTAACTGAGCAGAAATTCTCAAAACATTAATTGTACATGAGGGGGCAAAGGGGCATGAGGTCCCTTGTCGATTCATGATGCACATCCAAGGTTTGAGCTCACCCATTCCAAATACAACAAATGCATCATTTCTTTTGAATTGTCCTGCTTCATCCAGGAAGTTCTCTGGGTCAAAATTGTCAGGGTTCTTCCACAGATCAGGGTCAGAAAGCACAGAAGAAAGCAAAGGAAGAATAATGGTTCCCTGAATAAAAAAATCAGAAGTTTCAGCAAAGAAAGTGGGCAAAATTATTAAAAAAATTATTTATTGTACAATAAAATATACAAATAAAGCTTTGAATCCACAATATGCATAAGTCAGGGTACCTTGGGTATGAGATAGTTCTTAAATTCAGTGTCATATAGCATTTTATGTGGAACAGCAGTAGGACTAAGATCCATGTGGCGCTGAATTTCATGAATGACTGCATCTGTATATGGCATCTTCTGTCTGTCATCAATGGAAGGGCACCGGTCTCGCCCTACCACCTCATCAATCTCCTTCTGGACTTGTGCTATTCAAGACAGGTATAACAGCGTGTCACATGTATCAGATACCTACATATCAAAGATCCACAGCACAATGTCTTAGGAACATCATACTGTAAATTCATTCCATAGTCAATAGTGGTTGTTCCAGCAGAAATGCTGATTGGGGTAATACATCTTCAATGTCTAAAACAGAAACATGAAAAGTGATGTCAATCTCATTTCTTACCTTGGATATCTGGGTGCTTCATCATTAGCAGCAGGCTCTGTCTGATTGTAGAAGAGGTAGTCTCAGTGCCAGCACTAAACATGGTCCATATCGTGCTCAATAAGTTATCGAAATGAAATTCTGTATTAGGGTTATGTTTCTCCTGCAAAAGAGACCTAGTTTTAGTCATATTACAGGGACAGAAACATGCTGCCCTCTCAAATATGTTTGTGTACAGTGCAAGAACAAACCTGATGTATCGTATAGTGCTATTGGGTATAAGTGAAAAAAAGAGCACAAATAAGTGAAATATGTCACTTTTAGTGCCCCCTGTGGACACAATGTCACAAAATCTGGCATGAGTCTAAAGAATGTGGTTGTGAAGCAGGTTGTGAAATTGTGCAGCAGGTTGTGAAAAGTTTGAGCCTTTACATCACAAGATATTGGCTAGTGAGGTGCCAGACGTAAAGCAATAAGGTAATGCACTGCCCAGTGGCCAACTTGCGATAAAACGTTCATAATGTTTGGCATTAGAGGGCATTTTTTCATATGTTGTACTGTAAGCATATATAAACCTCTGGGTTTACTGCTTGGCTTCAGAGAATCCATCATTTGGCAGGATCTCTCTGAGCCTTTATACTGCTTGTATTGACTGTCATTTATTTGTAATAAACTTGTTTATGCATATATAAGATGTGTCAAAGCGGAGATTTCTTCAGCATCGTTCTCAGCGTGGCATCCCAAAAATAAACCACAATATCAAAATTAGTCTGCCAACCACAGGACAGCCAGTGCCATTATGGTCAGGTGCCAGGATAGCCAGTTATTATGGTGGTTTGACAACATATACTACAAGAACATAAATACAATGCAAAGAGGGATTTTACCGCTTCCATCTCTAAAAGGAAAGCCTCAATGAAATCTGTAGGGGGTGAAGAACGATCCAATGTCTTCATCCGTGCTTCTGCTTCAAGCTTGAATAAACTTTTAACCTCTTCCACTTTAGTAAACAGGTCATGGAGCTGTCCAGAAAAAAGGCCCACAATTTTGGGAAAAATATTATAGGCCTGTAAGGGGAAAAACAGATTGATGAATGGAAAGAGGTTGATAGATATTTTAGAAAAACCTTGAATTCATTCCTCTTAGGGCATGGAGTCACATGAAGTCAGAGTTCAGAGGCAGCTATCTAACCTTATTTAACCTTGCCTCACAAGAAAGAGAGGAGAGAGAGGAGAGAGGTGCTGAGAGAGGCTGGAGAGGAAATGTCTGTTTATTGCAATTATAATAGAGGCGAGAACAGGAACTCCTGTCAGTGCTGCTTTTACAGGTGTTTTCTTACATGTGAATGAGACATGAGATAGTTATGGATACAGTTGCCAATGACAACAAAACGCTACGCACACTCTGTCTCTCTTGGATTCATCCTACAGCAGAGCTCACCCATGTGTTTTAGAGGCATGGCTTTCAAGGGAGACCTAAAGGGAGGGTTTGGGATGTTTTGTTTTAATAAAATCTTGCTTACTCTTAATGGTTTCTCAAAAGTCACATACACTACGTTTACAGTTCAGGTCCCTACTGGTTTTCTTTACTTGGAATTGCAGTTTTCTTTCTTAATTTTGTTTTGTATACAGTACCAGTCAAAAGTTTGGACACACCTTCTCATTCAATGTTTTTCTTTTTGTCCCTACTATTGTAAATTAATACTGCAGTAATCCAGACTATGATGGAACACATAAGGAATCATGTAGTAAACTTAAAAGTGTTAAACAAACCAAAATATTTTTTCAGATTTTAGATTCTTCAATGTAGCACCTTCTGCTTTGATTACAGTTTTGCACACTCTTGGCATTCTTTCAAATCAGTTTCACGAGGTAATCACCTGAAATGGTTTTCCAACAGTCTTGAAGGAGTCCCAGAGGTTTATAGCACCTTTTGACTTATCTGCTTATGGTATTTAACATGTATTCTAAGAATGAAAGGTTATGACACAGTACCTGTCCTATTGGGCTATTTAGAACTCCAAAGTAGGCATCAACAGCTCCAATCATACGTTTAAACTGTGGGTCATCAGAATCAAATCTCTGGCCAAATATGATTGAGCAGATCACATTGCACACTGCATTATGCAGCAAGTGTCTTGGATTGAAAGCAGAGTCTGTTAAAAAAAAAAAGTTGATCTCACTTACTGTTTGCAGTAATCAGGCTCCAAGTGTATGGACAGGTTGAGCTAGAGAGGTCTGACAATTTCCATATGCTTATATCTCAGACACTAGTTTGATTAGAGTAGTGACTGCTGGCGGAAACAGTAGCTCAACTGATGCTGTTTTAGACAACATGAAGCAGTGGTCAGCATAACATTGCACGTTCTTTGTTGAAACGTTTTTTTTTTTAAATGGTGACTCTGATTGCTACTCAACAGCTATTTCGCATTAAATTCAATATTCCATGTTTGGACTATATGTGGCTTGCTGATTGGCAGAAGCACTGTTACAAAAATTTTCAACCCATTTGTAATTATTTTCCAAGAGGGCACACAGTGACAGCACAGCTTAAGCAGTTGCATTTTGCATCTCACAAAATTTTGTTAGTGATGTGGGATATGAAATTTTAAGAAGCCTTTACATCACAAGGTATTGGCTAGTGAAGTATTTTTGCTCTGAATCTTATTCACTCAACCTGTGCACACAAGACAACACACAAACAACTTGCACCATGATGGATTAATTTAAAAATACAGTACCATGCAAAAGTCTTAGGCACCCTAAATTTTTGTACAGATTTTGTATATTTTATAACTTCTGCATAAAATGACTTAAGACTTGAGTCAGTACAATATTTTATATTTTGAACGTTACTCTTAAACATTACAAAAACAATTTGTATATCAGTAAAGAAAGCAACATATTACAAATAGTACAAATTCAGTTTTGCTTTCTGCTCAAAAAAAAGAAATTTGATATAAATCTAAATGGCAATTGTAAGGCAATACCTCCAAATGTGCTAAAGGATTGCACGAGACAGCGGGCTTCCTCCTTCACCTTGGCCTCAATGCTCCGCTGACCCATCCCAAAGTTCTTCAGGGTTGACAGAGAGAACCGTCGAAGCTGCTTCCATCTTTCCCCACTGCTGACCAAAAGACCTGCAGTGCAAGCAAAATCTGTACAGAACTACTCTGACCACAGTCTAACGAGTGTATGTTTAAACAAATTATCTACATGCACTCATATTCATTCTTTTTAGTAAATTAAGCTGCTTTCCTGTTTAACTAGAGAATTCAGTAATGTAAATGGACTCACCATATCCATTAGTGACCTTCATTAAGAGAGGGTAGTTTAACCTGCCACTAAACTCATTACCCATGCCAATCATTGAGTCCTTCAGGGCTTGGTATCCAGAGATCACCACAGCAGGTGTATTGGCAAACCAAAGAGTGAAAACAGGGCCATGCTTTTTACTGAGCTGATTGAGAGAAATTTAAGAAATTTAAAAGTACAGATGTTGAGTTATTCCTGCATTTCGGAACAGTTCCCAGATGTTTGACAGCCTATGAGAAAATTATCGGACGTCTATAGTTATAGACGGTGTGGAACATAATAGAACTACAACAATGCTGTGTGCATTTTCTTCCAGATTATTCACTATATAGCTAAAGGTTTGTGGACACCTGACCATAACACCCTTTGTCACACAGTTCCCATAAATTGGAAGCACACAATTATATACATAGAAATTCTTTGTATGTTGTAGCATTACAATTTTCTTTTACTGGACTGAAACTAACCAAACTTGTTCCAGCATGACAATGTCCCTGGGCACAAAGCGAGCTCCGTGAAGACATGTGTGCCAGAAAACCTTGAGTGACCAGCAGTACCTAGAGCTGCATTACAATCTCTAACGGAAAGCCCTCCTAGAAAAGAAAAGTGGAGGTTATGATAACAGCAAAGGGAGATTCATCTGAAGTGGGATTTTCAAAAAGCTCATATGGATGTGATGATCAGATAGCCACAGACTTTTGGCCATATAGTGTAGCTCATATCATTCTACATCATTTGAGCATCGTTCTAGCATGTTCTAACAAAAGAGCGACCAAAAAATATATTTTATTATTATTGTTAAGTTATTCGTGTGATGAGTTAGTCTACTAACCTCAAGGTAATACTTATATGGTTCTTTTACATGAACCTGAAAAAAATTCCCAACCAAAGGTGCAGGAGCAGGACCTGGAGGCAGCCTTGCAAACTTGCGCTGGTGTTCTTTACCCCAACTCTTCCATACAAAAAAGAAAACAGCAGCCGTAATAAATACAGGCCAAAAATGTGCCTGTAAAACAGCAAACACCTCCATAAATCCGGTTTAAGAAAGGCAGCGCGGCAGTAGTGTATTAACTGCAGGGCAAAGCCCAACAATCCGTAACGCAGTAATATGGAGAGGTGAGCAGCTGCAGCTGGTTTTGTATCTCACCGGGGCGGAGCGCTGAGATCGACCCTGAGGGACCTCAGTGTGAACCGCGGATAAGACGTCTTTCCGTCCTTTACTCCGACTAAAGGTTTTACTGTAACCTGCAACAGATGCTGTTGTCTCAGCAAGCAAGATAATACAGTAATAGTGCACAAGGAAACTGCTCTTAGATATGCGTCTATTGTAGAAATTGACTATCTAAATTATTATGTCATTCAAGAGTGATCTATCCGTCAATGTTTATTTTTAGGAAGACTAAAAATTTTTACCAGCCCTATCTTACTAACTTTATACAATAAAAAAACACCAGCTATATGGGTTTCTCCGTTACAGGATATAGAGGAGGTCTAAAAGCCCTGAACTTTAGTGCTTTTTCGTTAAGTTTGGCGTTTTGATTTTATTTTAAATGGCAAAAAATCACTAACAATGTTTTAAACAGAAAACGATCTTATACTCCATATAACAATACCTTAAGGAATAGCAGGGGCATTACTCAGACTAATATTGTGGGCTGTCTGGATTGTTCCTTGATTCTTTGATCTCAGACTGTGGCTGTGATTATACCGGATCTTGCTACACAATCACCTGTATGCTTTTATATATACATAGCACAAAAAGTAAGGAAATTTGTGTTTGGTAGATTATTTCTTTGTTGTAACAATGCTTCTTGGCA
>JAOVVH010000059.1:17344681-17359850 GCA_028566435.1 Scorpiodoras heckelii | reverse complement strand
ACCAGTGATAAATGGCATCAACATTTTCAATGGTCCTACGATGCCGACCTGCATGTACAACACAAATCAAAATGTGCGTTAAAAGCGTGATTAACGCGCAATTAAAAAATTAATTGCACGATTAAATCGATTTAAAAAATTATCACATGACAGCACTAGTTTTTATACTTGTTATTATTGTGATTATAGCAAAGAGCACAAAAATGTAAAACAGTTATTAGTTTCTGATTATCTGAGTTTGAAGTTTGTTTTCATATTTATTATTATGGCAAATTTCATAAAATCAAACCATATGGTCTTCAGTCACTTCTGTAATACTAAGGCTGACACTTGGGCTGATGTACCTCTGAGGGAAAAATTTGACAGACAAAACTTATTTTCTTTTTAACCACCAACATCAAAAAACAAGCTATGTCTAAGTGGTATATGCATGGCATCACCACTCACTGAATTATTAAAGTGGTTACACCATGCTGCTGTCTGATACAATGTGGGATCTATTTTCAGGCCACAATCACATCTTGAAAAAATGACTAAAGAGGACACTGCTGATGTGGAGGAGGCCCAGCCTACCTCTGAGTTTACCAGTCCAAAACATGAATCTCGCAAGAAACCCATAGTCCACCCGTCTGCCCAGGCCCCACTCCCCAAAGACTATGGTGCGTGTCTGAACATGTTTTACTCTTACCTGTGTAATGAAAGAAAATGTTTGTGCTCTGTATACTCTTTTTTAGACTAATGATGAAAATCTTGTAAATTACAATTTAACTAATTGACTGTGTTTCAGTTAAATGTTATCACTGAAAAATCCTACTTATGTTTAATTTCTATTTCAGCCTTCACATTCTTTGATCCGAATGACCCAGCCTGTTTGGAGATTCTGATGGATCCCAGCACCACCATCCCTGAGCTGTTTGCTATCATCCGTCAGTGGGTCCCACAAGTGCAGCACAAGATTGACATAATCGGTGAAGAGGTGGGAGTCAGTCCCTGTGTTTTGCACACAATATGACAATCAAACTACAGGTTGAAGTGTATTAAAATCCATGTATGCAGTGAAACAATTTAGGGAAGCAATTTAATACGGTCTAAAGCATGTCCATACCAGCAGTGTAAGGAGCACCTTTTCTATTCTATTCAAAATAATGCTTGTCAGGTTTAAAATGGATCAAATTGCCATGTATTTTCTAGTTAATTATATGGTTTCACTTAGCTTCAGTGCCAACTCGTTTTTTTATGCTGCTTGTGTCAGGTGCAGCTTGCCACGTACTTCAAATTGCATGCATACTATCAAATACTATCAAATTGCATGCATCAGTGCCTTCATTTGGTTTTGTATTACAGGGAACAGAGGGCAGGAGTTTTAGGTTTATAGCAGTAGTGCAGTAGGTGTGATGTTATCGAATGTTTAGACTGTCTTTATAAAATTTAAGGTTCACTCATTTATTTCCTGACACAGATTGCGAACTTTTGTCCATATGTTTAGTAGTGACTTTTTGTGAAGTTGTGGTTGTTGCAATTTTGGAACAGAAGGATGGATGTATTTATCTTGCTGCTAAGACAGGTCGGGTTCATTCCCGGTCATGTTGCATTCCTGGCCATTACGCATCCCTAGCACATACATGTACATTAGGCCATTAGATATATAAGACACTACTATCAGTTAAAATATTTGATGACTAGAAAAAAAACTAAATAAATATTGTGTAATTTTTCTATTTCTACAACTTTTATCCATAGCTCATCAACAATTAAATTGCAATTGATTTAATAAACTTCAATCCAGTGATGACCATAGTACAACAGACCAACTGCAACTACTTGATTGTAGAATCAGCTCTGTTAGATTTGAGATGGAAATGAATTCTCTGTCACATTAGATATCAAGTAACAGGGTTGCTAACCACTGCACTGACATTCGTTTGATATATTTTGATAATATATGAAGAGGTTAAAATACTGTCTAAAAAGTGCTTACTTGCCTAGTGCAAAGGATTCATAATTAATATTATGCCTCAACATGTTCATTTACTGATCTGGATAATCATGCATGCTTAAATATGTGTTTGTTTTTCATTTGGTGATATTGGGCTTAATTCTTTGTTCATTCCTAATTCTGTATGCTAGTTTTCAATATTCACTGTTAAAAATTTGTATTTGTAATGTGTGGGTCTCTACTCTTCAGCATGTGTTGGCATTGGCATTTGGCAGACACCCTTCTCCAGAGTGACTTACATTTATCTCATTTATAAAATTGAATGGTTGAAGGTTAAGGGCCTTGCTCAGGGGCCCAGCAGTAGCAGCTTGGCGGTGCTGGGAATTGAACTCAGGATCTTCTGATCAGTAGTCCAATATCTGAACCACTGATCTACTGCTGCCCCCTCTCTACCACTGACACAATCAACGACTTCTGTATTATGAGGATCAATAAAGATGTATGGATTTGCTTGTATCTCTTGAGACTCTCTAGAGTAGCTGGTGCAGGGATTGATGGCTACAATGATAAGCCTACTCCATTATACTGTCCTCCAAATTGAGCCTTGCTCTAAATCACTCCTTTGGACAGATCTGTGAGAGTAGCTACTCTTTTAGAGTGGCTAAGAATTAGACCCAGCATTATGATAGTTACTAAAAAAAGTCATTCATTACAAATGACTAATTACTTCTACTAAGTACTTGAATGAGAGCTAGTAGTTATTTCAGTGCTCTATTTAAGAAACTACCAGTCCTAGTTACAGTAAACATGTTTTAAATGAATTTTCACTGTCTCTGCATTTGCTTTGAACAAAATCAGTTTTAACCAGTTATATTTAATTAAAAGTTAACTAGTAGCAACATACAGTATAGTCTAAAAACAGCTGCCTTTAAGTAAAAAAGTTTACAAAGTAGTCACAGCTATCTTGTTTAGTATTTGTTAAAATGAAATCATTTCTCCTTCATTTGTCCCTGAGTTACCTTCACTCCAGATGCTGAGACAAAATGCAGTTTAACTTGTTTGGGTAAGATTGGGATAGGCTTAGGGATCTTTATTTAGATTTGTTTTAACTTAAAGGTCCCATGACATGCTATTTTTTTATTCTTTTATATAGGCCTTAGTGGTCCCCTAATACTGTATCTGAAGTCTCTTTTGCAAAAATCAGACTTGGTGCAGAATTACAGCCACTTCAAGTCAGTCCACATTGAGCTTTCCTCAGAACGCGCCATTTCTGTGTCTGTAGCTTTAAATGCTAATGAGGAGGAGAGAGGCGGGGCCAGGTGAGGGTGGGGGCGTGGCCTTGACCAGCTGGCATGGTACCATGCGCTAATGTTTACCTCGGATGTATGGCGATGGATCACAGACACGCAGCTGTTCAAGTTTGACGCATGTTTTCAGTTTGACCCAGAATCTGATCCCGACGCAGAAACACCTGAAGAAGCTGAAACTCAGCGGCTACAGCAGGGCGTCTCCAAATGGTTAGTTTAACATATTGTGTGTGGATACGGTAGTGTTACTTTAGTCTGTTTGTTTATGTACGCTGTTAGAGGTGTACTGGTTTGTAGTAAGATTCGGGACATTCCCTTCACATCCAGGCAGCGGATGTAGCCCCGTTACTGTAATTTCACCCATTCTCATCTCATCAGCTGGTTTACAGAGGCGCTCACTCAGAGTCATTTCAATGAGGGGAAAGGCAGATATCACACACCTCATAACACTAACAGCACAACGCTTATCCAAATAATAACGTGTACAACACTCGCGTTACAGTGTGTGTATTCACACACATACCTGATACTATCTAGTTAACTTTATATTAGAGACAGTAGCCTGCTAACTGGGCTGTTAGCTGTTAGCTGCAGAGCTAATGCTAATGTTACAGCCACATTCTAAGGGTAACAAGCTAGCGTTAGGCGGCGTTAACCAAGTACAGCAAAGCAACACAATGATATAACACTAGCATTAGTTGACTTACTTGTCTGAGGTTTGTAGCTGAGTGAAAGAGAGTTGGTTCTGATCCAGACTTAACATTCAGACGTTCTCCAAGTCCAGCTGTGTATTCGCCCAAGTTGAGCAAACTGTCGCCGGTGAAATGTTTGGAGCAGACATGGGTTAGCTACAAAACCTTGGGAAGTTGTTGGCACATTTCCAGAGAAAATAAAACTAACACTAACCCACTGGTTCTTTAGAGGCTCAGATGAAGGCAGTAAAAAAAGACTTTTGTGTTCGTTTGTACATCCAAACACTGTACAGCTGCCATGTTTCACTCGTTTACAAGCCATGATGCTCGCTTTAACAGACGGTCTTTAGCTGCATTTTTCATGTGCGGGACAAATTCATCTGGGCGGGGCAAAGCAGAGAAAGGGGCGGTAACCTGTTTCATATGACATCATACGAGCAAGATTCCAGATCGGGCCATTTGAGTTTCGTTTTCTCAAACGCAGAGAAAGACGCCCAGAACTCGCTTTATACTTATCGAAATGTTTAGCCACTGGGGAAACCATAATCAGGCTAGGGGAACTCACCTTAATGTTAAAAAACCTCATAAAGTGAAATTTTCATGCCATGGGACCTTTAAAGTGGACATAACTAATTATGGCCATTTTCCCACAAGTTAATATAGTTTCCTGGGGTCTTAATGAATTGTCTGTGTCATTCTTTGGTCACAATACAACATGGATCAAATGGTACTGTCACGCAAACGCTCACGGCACTTCTGCACTCCAACTCCCAGGCAGGCCAGATGGTCCCTCTTTTTCACAAGGTTCCAGTTCACCAACTCCTACCGACCTTGATCCAAGAATAAGAAAGCAGATGCCCTCTCCTGCATTCATACTGCCGAGGATTCTCCTGCCCCTCCAGAGCCCATTTTACCCCTGTCCTGTATCGTGGGGTGATAACCTGGTCCTTTGATTGGGAGCTTGAGCAGACCCTATGCCAGACCAGGATCCCAACCCAAACCCCAGCTGGTAAGAAGTATGTCCCCCCAGCTCTGTGAGAATACCTCCTCACTTGGGTACACACCTCTCTGTGCACCGGACATCCCTGGGAGACCAAAACCCAGCTATCAATCTTCCGCAAGTACTGGTGGGAGTCCCTGGCAGCTGACACACACCGCTTCGTCATCTCATGCGCCAACTGTGCCCAGACCAAGTCACCACGATCTTTGCCCGCCAGCAAACTCATGCCCCTCCCTGTCCCCATGCACCCTTGAATGAATTATCACTGCCCCTGCATTTGCTTTGAACAAAATCAGTTTTAGCGAGTTATATTTAATTCAAATTTAACTAGTAGCAACATACGGTATAGTCTAAAAACACCCTTGGAGCCACATAGCCATTGACTTCCTCACTGACTTGCCCGGTTCTCAAGGCCAGACCTCCATTTTCACTGTGATCGACTGGTTCTCCCATGCCATTAAACTCATTCCCCTCCCTCCCTCAAAAACCCCCAACCTTCAAGACAGCTGAGCTGCTATTTGAGAAAGTTTTCAGCACTTTGGCATTCCGTAGGACATCCTGTCCAATCAGGGCCCCCAGTTTACCTCTGAGGTCTTGCAAGTCTCCATCAAGATTCAGCCTGGATGACTGGAGTCCTTTCCTCCCCTGGCGGAGATCGCACAGAACTCTCTCGTTCACGCCACAACAGGCATTACCCCATTCGAGGGCATGCTTGGCTGTCAGCCGCCATTTGTGCCCTGGGACCCCACGCTCTCCAGTGCCCCAGCGGTGGATGAGTGGCTCCATCGGAGTGAGGCTGCTTTGGGGGCAGGTTCACCAACACATCTCACGAATTCTGCAGCAACACAAGAGATTGGAGGCGCAACCACGTACCACAGTTACAGCCAGGGGACTGGGTCTGGCTATCCACCAGAGACATCCAGTTCAAGCAGGGCAGCAAGAAACTGCACCCCCGCTACATTGGGCCCTTCTGCATCACCAAGCAGATTAATGAAGTAACATACAGACTACAATTACCCCACTACTTGCTCATCTCTCCCTCGTTCCATGTATCTCTGCTTTGAGAGGGCTACAGCCCAGAGGAGCAGTCCTGGGTTGCAGCATGGGACATCCTGGAAACAGATCTTATCTGCCAGTTTCAGGAGGAGCACCCTACCCACCCAGCACCCCGCCCTCGCAGTCATCCGTGGAGCACCCAGCACCCTGCGTGTTTCTGACCTGTTCTTTCATCTTCCTTCTGCTACGCCGTATTTCGACACTTTCGGAGCTTAGGAGCATTTGTTTTTTGCTCTGCCCTTTTTGCTCTGTTTATGATCGCTAGTTTTGACTATGGACAGTTTACATACTCTGTTTTTTGCTCTACCCTTTAGCTCCCTTTATGCTCACTGATTTTTGATCCTGGACTGTTTACTCTTTTTTTGCAATTCCCTTTTTGCTCTGTTTATGCTCTCTGGTTTTGACTCAACTGTTTACATACTCTGTTTTTTGCTCTGCCCTTTTGCTCCCTTTATTCTCACTGGTTTTTGACCCTGTACTGTTTGACACTTCTACTGCATTCTTTCTCTGTTCAGTTGTACCACCTGTACAACTCCTTGCACTCCCAGCCGTCTTTTCTGCCATCATGACAGGTATAGCTGTCTTTTCACCCTGTCTGAAATAGCTCTTTCCAAATGCTTAGTTTTGGTCCCTGATGCTTAAATGATAATGGGCCACTGCTCACCCTGGGTCTGCCTACAGGTGTATTACATAAATTCTGAGTTGGCTGATGGGACTGAGGTCTGCGCACTGACCCACGCGTCCGCCATTTTGGATGCATGAAGACTGGCCGTTTTTACAGGATAAAAAGAAATCTAAAAAAAAACATTTCTCAACCAATTTTAGTGAGTCATTTTTATATTCTAGGGATTATGATCTGTGTGGAGCACAAAGAAAAATTTTGTCTCAAGTTACTTGAAATCTTGATAGTTAGGCTATAATTGCTGCTGGTATACATTCAGTCTATATCAAATATAGAAACTCATAGTTGTTTACTCCCATGACATCCTGCATTGTACTGAGCCAGGTTGTAAAAGCACAACCTTTTTAAGCATACATGTACAGGTTGTTGCTGACTGGTTTTTTTTGGATATTTCCATCAAGTTTATCCACTCAGCTCTTTTGTTCTCATTTCCTGTTCATTTTCCTTTAATTTCAACTTAATGCTCTAGCAGATGCAACTCACAAAAAATAAAAAAATAGTAGTAATATATAATAAAATAATAGTGCCCCTTCACAAATGTGATTCTCAAGCAGTGGGTGGAGATATTCAGATGGAGGGGGTGATGGCATTCCTGTGAGTTCGTTTGTGACGTAGGATGGGATACCGATTCTGAACTGAGCATTTGATCTTATGTTTTCTGAAATAGACAGTGGACACAGAACTGGCTGGGTTTTCATGTTTCAAAGTTTGTGAGTTGGTAAGTCTCCAGAGTTGCCACTGTATGTGCACAAAAACTGAAAAGGTACATTTTTCATTATTGGGTAATTTATTTAATCTATTGAGATAAATTTCCTCAGGTTCGATCTCGAATAATCAAATGGTTTATTTCTCTCTCCCTCCGTCCTGCATACGAGCGCTCGGAGAACAAAGACACACAGACACATTCATGTGTGCACCAAAGTTCTAGATTACCGAGTGGAAAACACAGAGTAAAAGCCAGTGAGCGAATTATGATTGGCTAGAATAGTATGCCATGATGGGCGTGTAAAAAGATAAGGAAAGTTCATGTATTGTGATTGGATAAATACATGATTTAACATACCTAGAGCTAAATGATAGGATACAGGTGTTGAAATGGGTGGAACATGTCCTGATGAAGCACCATTTGTGCTCCGGACATGGGAAATGTAAACACTGAGAATACAGGAAGTGCAAATACGAGGATGCAAGGATTTTATGATAACATTCATAATATGTCTCCTTTAAATCATGATTAGTTGGTGTTTTTCAAGAACATTTTAACATATCTATAGGGAAATGAAACTGAAAACATTTCATCTCAGAAACAGGCAGCCCCTTGTGTTTATTTGACACATGTGGGATGGATTCACAGGGTCAAGGGGGTTAGTCATCAGCAATTTCTAGAGGGCACATTTGTATGATCATACATTTTATATTTCACTTCATGTCGCAAGATTTAGCACTGCCACCCTCTTAAACAAAATAATCCATGTACACACACACACACACATACATGCACAAAATGGCTGCCCATTCTAAGTGGAGAGCTCTGGTGCCTGCTGAAAAGTGAAACTGATACAGCTGTGTGAATGACTCAGCAACAAAATTCCCATTTCATCCATCATACCTGCTCATTCATCAAATCCTTCATTATTAGGAGTAAGGAGCAATCCTGCTAATGGCCATTCCAGAGTTTTTCCAGCATGTAGTTATGAGCAGCTGTTGTTCTTTTCCTAACCCATCGCTCAGCACCGACACTGCAGTCGTTATGACATTGGAAGGTGAGGAGTTCAAATCTTAGCACCGCCAGCTGCAGGGTCCTTGGGCAAAGCCCTTAACCTTCAACTGCTCAGGTGTATAAATGAGATCAATTCAAGTCGCTCTGCATAAGGATGTCTGTTAAATGCCATAAATGTAAATCTGAGCTCTTGCCTTCCAGATTTTAAAACGTGGATGTCATGTTAATGACCGCGATGGGCTGACAGACATGACTCTACTGCACTACAGCTGCAAAGCAGGGGCTCATGGAGTGGGTGAGTAACAGGCCAAGGTCTCAGGCTCTAGGTCCTCTCATATCAGGGTTAAATTATTATAAATTAGGGTTAATTTAGTTCTTTTATTTAAATAACTAAACTTAACTTTAACTTATTAAAGAATATAAGCTTAAAATTCAAGCACTAATTTGGGCACAGAGGTACAGTTGGTGTTGTGTGCCATATACAGCATTAGATACTGCAGTATCCCTTGCGAGATCAAGACTCTGTGGACACTTGTACCTGAGGAATTACTGTATTTATAGTGTATAGAAAGGGATATCAAGACAAACTAACAATGAAGTAGAATGGCTGCAAGCATGGAAGTGTGAAGAAGTACAGAAACATTAAAGTAAATGAACAAAAAGACAGTAAGATAATACAAGAATGAAATAAGTAAAAGCTAAGGAGATACATAATTTAAATACAAGACTAACAGCAGTCTTCTGCAAACTTAATAGAAGCAAACATTCAGGTTATCATAATGTTAAACCTTTTTAGAGAATTTGGAGAGTTAGGTAGATTCTGTAATCCTCTTTTTCTATTTGGATTTAGAAACAAAATTATTCTGTAATCAGTCTTGTACTAAATGGGAAATGTAGTTCTCATGGTTACAAAACAGACTACATATTTACAGTTAGGACTTTTCTGCAATGCTGTCACAAGTCTTGTAAGAATTAAAATGGCCAGAGTGAACAGACTTAACTATAAGGATCTGCTAAAGTCTTTTGTAAGTAGTTGTGTTTGGTGTGGGCTAAATCATTATGAACAGATGTGGCACACCATTGTCATTTATTTTTGGGAAATACTGCATTTTGTACTAAGTTTGTATACAATTGTGTTACACTGTCAATTATTAGGGGACCCTGAGGCAGCCCTCAGGCTGACCAATCAGCTGATTGCTCTGGGTGCAGATGTCAGCCTGCGCAGTCGTTGGACCAACATGAATGCACTCCACTATGCTGCTTACTTTGATGTTCCTGAGCTGATCCGGGTTCTGCTTAAAGCATCTAAACCTAAAGGTCAGGTTACACACATTCACAATACTTAAACACTGTTTATCTTGGAATTGCTCTATTAGAACAGTGGCAAATTGTCACCTTCACCAGGTCTCCATATCTGAATGCTTTACCAGGTAAGTTCAGTAAAGAAGCCTCATGGGCTACCCAGTTAAGCAGTATAGTGATTACACTGTTCTATAAGTCCATTATTATTCATTGATGTTAAGTTTGAACATATAAGGTCATAATTTAATTGCAAATGTCACACATCCCATAAAAGGCTGATAATAAAGCAGCTAATGAGCATTTAAAGCTGTGGGGCGTCTCATTAGTCTTAAAATGTGCCTGCTCATCTTTTTTCTCTGCAGTACTCAACTCTGCCTGCAGTGACTTCTGCTATGGTACTGCCCTGCACATTGCTGCCTCCAACCTCTGCCTGGGAGCTGTCAAGTGTCTTCTGGAGCATGGAGCCAACCCTACTGTCAGAGTACGACACGTTATTACCTCTCAAGTCATTATGAATCATTTTAGATCATCTTTTCTCCATATTCCAAAATCCCTATTACTATACAGTACTATACATTACACCAAATTTTCTTTTCACTAACTTCACCAGAATGATAAGGGCCAAGTCCCTGCTGATGTGGTTCCTGATCCCATGGACATGAGCCTGGATAAAGCAGAAGCAGCCATGGTGGCTAAAGAGCTAAAGCAGCTACTGTTAGATGCTGTGCCCCTCAGCTGTAACCTTCCCCGTATCACCTTGCCCAACTATGACAACATTCCTGGCAACCTCATGCTGTCTTCCCTTGGCCTGAAGTTGGGAGACCGAGTGGTTCTGGATGACATGAAGGTGAGTGGGAAACACTAAAAGGACAAAAAAAGGGAGGGATGGAAAATTTACAGTGATTAGGACAGTAGCATAGTTACCAGCCAAGCAGCAGGTTAAGTTTCCCTTATTTTTTTGAAGGGCAAAAATCTGTCAGTGTCAATTGAATTCTGTCTCGCTCTATTAACTGTTCACTGTTTATTGTTCATTATACAGAAGGAAGTAGTATAGCATATAACTGAATGACTTCACACTGTTGAAATTTTCAGGTACGGGAGGCACTTGACACCTTCACGGTAGGTGATGCACTTAACTTGTGGGTCAAGAATCTGTCAGTAAATTCTAGTATGAATAATGCTGTCAAGACAAATATCAGTCTATCTGGCTAACATTAGTTAAGTATATATTGACCAGTAATAAACAAATGAAGTGACACAATAGGTTGTGAAGAAAAATTGTGCAGTGCAAAATTGGTTGATAAGTGATTCCAAGCAATCTCTTCTGGAGATGTTATCATTCATCTTTGCTTCTGTTTCTGTAAATAAATCAAACAGCTTCCATTATGTTTTTCTACAAAAAGCAATCAGTTGATTAATGTGTTACTTTCTTTAATGACATATAAACATTTCTCCGTAACAATTAGAATTTGGATGCTTACAAGCATGACATTTATATTAATTTATTTAAATTAATAAACATAGCACTAAAAGTAAGGAAATTTGTGTTTGGTAAATTATTTCTTTGTTGTAGCAATGCTTCTTGGCAATACATCTTATACCATTAGAAAGCCTGGTAATTTCCTTTTTAGATGGTGCCACATTTGTAAGGAACATGCATTTGTGGGTTGAGCAGTAGAGCTGAGTATGTGGGTTGCACCCATGAAAAATTTGCCAAATCCTCTCTGCCATTTCAAAACAGCTTATTTTGCTGTTGCTATTGCCACTTGTTTTGAGCTTCTGGTATCCCCAGGTGCTGATTGGCACCTGATTGGCAGCACCTGTGAGCATGGGCCCTGCTACAGTGGTCAGTAGGTGTCTGCTCCAAGAATCGGCATGCCACGGTTGACTGCTCTGGATAGGGCCCGTGCGATGGGGCAACTTCAAGCTGGTGTTCTGCAAAACCAAGTTGTGGCATTATTTGGAGTGAGCCCTAGTATCATCTAGAAATTGAAGGCCAAGTTCCATATTGCAGGGGATGTCAGAGACAGGCTGCGAAGTGGGCGTCCCAAGAAGACGACACACCAAGAAGATCGTTTCCTCATCCTCTCAGCACTTGGGTACCATAGGCTGTCTTCTACAGATTTGCAGTCAAGGTTTGCAGGCCGATATGGCCGATGGCTCTCTGCCCAGACTCATCGGGCTGCCAGGAGGCCTGCCTTGACTGCCCTTCACCGTCAGGCCTGTTTGCGCTGGTGTCGGCAACACGTGCACATTAACCTGAACATGTGGAGGAATGTTATGTTCAGTGATGAGTCCAGATTGTGGGGCGGCATCTCCCTCACTGGAAAAACAAGGCTTGTCATAATTGGAGGCAATCTCAATGCAGACAGATACTGAAATGAAATTCTGCAACCAGTGGCAATCCCATATCTCCACAGTCTGGGATCGAACTCGAGATCGAGATGACAACGCTCGCCCCCACAGAGCAGGGTTTATCAGAGACCTCCAGAATTTGGGAGTGGAGAGGATGGAATGGCCTGCCAGCAGTCCTGACCTCAACCCCATTGAACACTTGTGGGATCAGCTTGGGCGTGCTGTTTGTGCCAGAGTGACCAACAGAACCACGCTGGCTGACTTGCAACAAATGCTGGTTGAAGAATGGGATGTTATCCCACAGCAGTGTGTGACCAGGCTGGTGACCAACATGAGGAGGAGGTGCCAGGCTGTTGCGGCTGTGTATGGTTCTTCCACACACTACTGAGGCTCCTGTTTGTTAAATGAATTAATTGTTAAATTGCCAATTTGTCTTGTTTCTTCAATCATCCAGTCCACCAAACATCAAACGAGTCAATGGCAGAATAAGCTGTTTGACATTGGCAGAGAGGATTTGGCAGATTTTTCATGGTTGCAACCCACATACTCAGCTCTGCTGCTCATCCCCCAAATGCATGTTCCTTAAACATGTGGCACCATTTAAAAGGGAAATTAACAGGCTTTCCAATGGTATGAGATTTATTGCCAAGAAGTATTGTTGCAACAAAGAAATAACCTACCAGACACAAATTTCCTTACTTTTTGTGCGATGTTTATATAAGAACTAGTGTGTTTATACTAGGGGTGTAACAATAGATTTGTAATGGTACACTCCAGTCTGGATTTGGTTTGACTTGATTCATAATACTGGCTTCACAGTGTGATTCAATGTGATTCTCAGAATATTTTGACAAATTTTGGTTTAATACTGTAAACAAAGAGTACTACAGGTTCACCATGTCTTAAAAATAAATATAATTTAAAACTTCTCCTGAAACTTTTATTCAATAAGCCTCAAAATGTTTGATGGAACTGAGGAGTGTGGAACTGGAAGTGTGCCTGAGGCATCATTTTAACTGGAAACAGAGCTCCAAAGTAAGCTAAAATGGCCGAGTTCTACAACCTCTTTCTCAGCAACTGTATATGTACAGGGCTTGTGTTGTTTGAAAACTACTGAATAGCTCTTTTTAGCTTTTATAACATGGTTGTGTTACCGTATGATGGTGGAATGAACTCCTCCTGTCCGAATAGTGGAATCATCATCAGTTCTTTCTTTAAACGCCAACTGAAGACCAGTGATGGCATAGTTACCTCGAAAAAGTAATCTGATTACTGATTACTGATTACTCCTTTAAAAAGTAACTTAGTTACTTTATAGATTACTTGATTTTAAAAGTATCCAAGTTAGGTTACAAGTTACTTTATTAGTTACATTCAGCAGCTCCCGAGACCCCGCCCCGCCCCCGCTGCCTCAACATAAAAAGCCGTGCTACGACTCCAAATGTTTCTTTTGATGTAGTGGTTTTGAAGCTAGATAGCACTTTGTCACCAGCACAGAGTGTACAACGAACCTTGATATTATCATGTTTAGCTGACACAAACTCAAAATAGTGCGTGTATTTCCAGCTAGAAAACGCGCATCTCTCTCCTCCCTCCATTGTTTACGTTTGTGTCGCTAGGTGGTATTACACGTGAGTTGTCCTCATGCTGAAAACGTGACTTATTTGTCACATAGGCCAGATGTCACTCCCCGAGACGCAAGAAGAAAGCAAAAATATATCTTTTTGTGTTGTACGTGCAGGTTGGCATCGCAGGCCCATTGATAATGTTGTTGCCGTTTATCACTGGTCTATTTTAAGAGAAACAACTGTTGAATGTTACCTCATTATTCACATTACTCTATTTCCACACAACTGACCCTCGCGCGCTCTTTTTGGGAGTTAAAGCTTTGCCACTGCTTTCATTTTTGTCCATTGTTGATTTACTCACAGTTGTCAGAGAGGTAGACCTGAGTGAGCATGATAAACGTGCTGAGAACTTCTACAGCGGCACACACAAACAATAGCTGTGTCCCATTTCAGGGGCTGCGTCCTTCGAAGCACAAGGTCTACGCTGGTTTACGTAGGCATGTCCTTCGAAGGCTTGTAGACCGCAATGTCTGAACTGAAATGAGACAGTCTGCACTATGGCAGATTTGCATCACAGCACTGTTGTTCCTGCCCTTACCGTTTTGCTACGAAACATCACCTAGAAAGCACAGACACTGAACATGGAGAAACTTTTATTTTAGTCTTTTATTTATTTATTTTACTGCTGGGGATGCTTCACTGGCAGCCCATGATGTAATTAGATTAATGAGAGAGGCCCATCTTGAAACTACGTACTGTTAGTAACATTAACATTACGCGGTTAAAAACCGGTTAGTGTCAGTTTTACACATATTTAAAATGGTGCTGGAATGTAAATAAATATTTACTCATGAACGCCGTTTGCTCATTTGCAAACGCCGCCGTCGTAATCAGCGCGCAATGAACCTCAGGATATATCGGCTGGTGAAGGATACATGCGGCAGGGCAGCGTGGCGTGTGCATGAGAGAGGCAGAGCTGAACAGGACATTTACGTACCGTTTTAAATTTACTCCAGACGTCACTCCCCGAGACGCAAGAAGAAAGCAAAAATATATATTTTTTCTAAGGAAAATGACAAAAAAAGAGCACTTGAATGAGCACTAACTCGGACTCTTACCACATTTACAGCAGTTATTGCATTGACTGTGTCTTGTTCGTCACAAGTTTTGCATAGTGATGAAATACTACAGGAAGGATGTTAATCCTGGACATAATACCTGAGTCACACACAGAAACCCTTCCCTACCTCCATAATAACCTGTCTGCCTTTATCCTATGTTGCTGTGGCCATTTAAGATCCAGTCAGCAGCTGTGAGAGAATCGCGCAGCACTCTACACAGTCCCAGTGACTAAGCTCTATTAGCCCACTGGCACCATATAATGCATGCTCAGTGCCACCGGTCCCATGCAGATACTACTCACCACCTCAAAGCAATTATACTTAGCACTGCAATGCCATACATACTCCAACAGTCACAATAGCGTAGACATACTGCAAGTGAACTACAATGCAGAATAAGATTACGCAATCCTACACTTATTACCTGAGT
>JAOVVH010000059.1:17319633-17334284 GCA_028566435.1 Scorpiodoras heckelii | reverse complement strand
ATAAAACTCACATACCGGTTAATAAATTGACTTTTTCAGGATAAAACTCACATACCGGTTAATAAATTGACTTTTTCGTGATAAAACTCACATACCGGTTAATAAATTTAATTTTTCATGATAAAACTCACATACCGGTTAATAAATTGAATTTTTCATGATAAAACTCACATACCGGTTAATAAATTGACTTTTTCAGGATAAAACTCACATACCGGTTAATAAATTGACTTTTTCAGGATAAAACTCATACCGGTTAATAAATTGACTGATTTGTTACCTTTACTTTAGCATTGTCAATTATAAGTTAGTATTCAGCGCCATCTACTGTCTATGTGGCAAATTGCAACTGCAATTCACAACATTTTTCTTGGGAATGTTTATGGTTTTATCGTGTGTTTACAGAAACCTTTCGCATAACAAATTAAGCAAATAAATTAAGACAATTTATGTGAAGTAAGCTGCAATAAAAGATCACATAGTTGAGGTTTGTAAGTCCCTTTGTAAGGCAGTTCTCTTACCCGGACTGTCTCTTCGCTAAGGCCCGTGTTTCTCGCCAGCTGTGTGCGCGCTTCTGCTGTGGGATAGTCGGTGATGTTGAAGAGCTGATCGAGCTGCTTCACTTGGTTCTCGGTGAACACTGTTCTAATGCGGTTCCGTTGCCTGTGCTGAGGACTTTGCTGACTTTCCTCTTTGTCGTAATCTGTATTACATTTTAAAAATGAAAATAAATTAATTAGTTAAATAAGTACATTTAAATAAATCAATTACTTCAGTCATATCCAGCATGCATGGCATGGTGATGTAAGCTCATTACTGTGATTACTATCTATAACTTAGTTTCAATGTTTTTCTGAAATGCAACTACAGCTACACGTGGAAACATACTGGTACCTGAATTAAAAGTATAAGCCTTACCTGGGTGAGCATGAAACCACTGCTCCCCGCCGCGGTAACCCATGTTAAAGTTGGTCTGATAGTAAGTGACCGGTCCACAGAAGTGGAAAGCGTTGTAACAAGCCGCTGTATCGTAGATCCCCGGGCAAGGCGCAGGGTAACCCATCACTGCCACCCCGCTAGCCTGAGGTAGGCTCACTTTAGTAAAATCTTCCTGAAAGCTCTGCGATGCTGGTGAAAGGTCTGCAGCTGTGTGAGGTCCCGTCCTTTCCCCCAGAATGTAATCAATACTGAAGTTGGAGAACTTCGGTGCATCCATGTTCATTTCTCAGTTATCTTCTAATCAGGAAATCCTGACACTGGTAACTGTTGTTCTGTCTGAGTCTGAAGTAAGACTGATATTTATTCTCTCCACCATCTTAAGTCCAGTGTTAGGATTAATAACTCCATTATTGGTCAATTATCACCTCTCTGTTCATAGTGGAAGTACAAAGGTTCATCAGAGGCCCACTACAAGGCAATTATCTTTTGATATGATACTTAAAGGAGCTTGATGTCCTTTGTACTTCTCAGTTTTGATTACTTTGGCACTTTTCTGTTCAAGGGAAAATGTTAAAACTAAAACAACTCTTAACTACAGTAAGCCTATAGGCCTTTAAAAAACTCGAAATCTGTAATGTTAAATACAATGTACGGAAAATAATAAGGAGATTTGTACTTTATAAGTTGTAATACTACTCCATGTTCTCTAGTATGATTACACAACCAAAGAATAATGAGGGCTTATAGGCTATAATCAATTGCATGTAGCCAATCATGAAGACTATAAAAACCAGTGCAGTTATTGTTTACAGTTTCCCCTCGTTTACTGTCTATTTAAGAATATTGACACATTATTGTGACCCATTGTAGGCATCATAGCATGTGGAACCATTAAAACAATGCAATAACCCAAGTCATCTCTCACTATGCGATGACATGAAACAAACCAAATAAATAAACAAAACTAAGAAATCTTAGTACGGTGTCAATAGCCTAATTTAAAGCAATTAAAATTTTTTAACTAAGTTTCACTTTATTTGAACATCAAATAGGTCTACATTAAATCATACATGTGGCCTTGTTTCGTGACCTCAGACTCCAGTGGGCTTTGAAGTGATGACATCACGCATTGATGTGAGGAGTTCAAAGCCCAAACGCGAACGAAGAGCAGCGAATTTCTCTGAAGTTTGTTAGATGAAAGTCGACTTGCTGTATAGACGAAAGTCTTCTGATCACCTTGAATAGATGGGATCTGGACTTAATCAGTTTTATTCTGTAAAGGGTGTTTGTGCAGGTTAAAACATATTAATTGTTGCTTATTTCATTCATTAAATGAACTACGGCACACTGTAGCTCTGAAGTCTCTACAGTCTCTCGTTCCCAGTGGAATATAAAGTGTGACAATGTCGCCATCTTTTTGTTTCACATGGGGGTGCAAATATTTAGTGATAACCTGTAATTTATTTGTTTGGGTTTTTTGTTTGTTGGGGGGGGGGGGTTGTATCTTTTTCAAAAGTAGTTTAACGTAAGTTATATGCATAACTAATCAATATTAGGCTTTAGAGTAATTTACAAATAATTACAATTTAAACCACTTACATATATGATGATGTACTGCATCTCTGACTGATAAAATTTACATAATTAAATAAAATTTGAGAAGCCTCCTACAATTAAAAGACTCCATTTATTGTGAATGTGATCTATTATCCTCTAAAGTGTGCCAATAAATTGAGATCAACTTAAAAGTAACAGGTCTTTCCCACAAGGACTTTATTACATTGCTTTAAATGTCACATTAATAATACCCACCGACATTATCAACTGAGAATCTGTTGTTTTGCAAACGTTATGTATGCATGTTTGGAATTAATGGAAAAACTTAATATTTTTTATCATGACACTGGCTATAGTTTTGGATGTTTTATACAACTAAATTATAGATCTGCAGAATAGATAAGAATACAGTATTAACCTATGATTCACCTGGAATTAAAAGATCAAAGGAACAGCAACTCTGCCATGAAAAACATCAACATCAATCAAAGCACCATTGGCTAACAATAAAAATAGCACAGCACAGCACCACGTGGTGCAGAGAAAATCTCTCTGAGCATAATAGTGAATTATGAATTGATGTGACCCATTTTCAGTTTTCTGATACACATTTCTGTGAGTAGCAAGCAGACATGAGCATGAGCATCCATCACTGCAGTCAAGATTTGATTCGGGCCAACAGGCAATTAGCCAAAGCATAACATCTTTCAAGCAGAAATGCATGCTTATAGTCAAGCAATGGCTCTGAACTGAGCATTTAACATAAGGTTCACTAAACCTGACATGAATCTAATAATTGCAAAAATAGATGTGCATCATCTAAACAAGTTTAAAACAAATGTAGACAAATTGGGAAGGAGAAGTCTGTTGTGATTTAATGTTTCATATAAAAAAACAAACAGAAACAGGTTGATGCTTATTGAAAGATGAAGCTCCTATTCAGAATATATTCAGTCCATGAGTCACAACCAAGAGTCATATAATATGATGCAAAGGGAAGTAAATACACTGAGAAAATATACGACAATGTCTATAAACACCATTCATCATGTTTCACACATTAGTGTTTAGGAAACTGCAACTGTTCATAACATACGACATCTTATTTTGTCTTGATGCTCTCTACATCCCAGTAGCTTAGCCTAGATAAAGCAAATGTACTAAAGAACAAATATTTCTTTGGATTGCCCCTTTTTTTTTTTTGGTTTTTGCTTTTAAAGGTAATTAAATTAAATGTAAAACATAGTTTCATCTCTGGGACAAGGTGCCAGCCATAATGTGGTCCCATGAATGTTGCCCCTTACATAGACAAAAAAAAAAGGATATCTTCTAAGTAAAGATATAATAATACATTTTTGTATTTGGGTCAACCTAATACAGTGTTAACTGATTATTGGTTTTGGTTTGCATTTTCTTTACGCATGAGAAAGAAGCAATTTCACAAATCTAGGAAAAAATGTACTTTTCTACGAAAAGACATCATAAGTTATTGCATCCGTTTATTTGAGTTCAGTACACATATGAAAGATGGTTGTTGTGAGGACGTGACACTAAAGCCTGTGTGATAGGTGTAGTACAGAGCACTGCCAGAAGAGGGAGCTCTTATATTAAAATAAAAGCTTACAGGCGACCGATTAGGAAATGACACTGAAACACTGAATGATTCATTGTAAGAGTGGGGCTTTTGAATAGACTATGTGCACAACCCTGGTCATGAATTAGGCTTATTTATTTATTTATTTATTTGTTGGTTTGTGTCACGTTTTGCTGAATTTGTGCTTTAATGTCGACGTGGCCATGATATAATCTGATCAGGCTGATTGTTTACATTCATTTCATTGAGACGCGTTATGGAGCCGTAGTAAGAGCACGTGCCATTTCCTTAAGCGGATGCTAACGAGGATGTTAAGTCTTTGAATAGTTTTTCGGTTGCAAAGCAACGAGAGATTGCACAGCTATAGATGGATGTAAACGCGCAATATATGAATTTCATTCTTAATGAATTTCATTCTTAAGCCCTCAGTAACATCCCAGAGCGCGCCGTGGACGCGTTATCCTTATAGGAGAGTGCAGATTTCCCCAGAAAAAGGCACAACGGAGTCTCTTGCCAAAAACACACAAACCTGAAATCAGTCGTGCTTTGTGATTGCGTGACCTTGAATTAAATCGTGTGCACTGTTTAGTAGCCTACATCGTGCATACGAACCAAATGGATAAATATTTTGTCGTAGCCTCTCCAAAGGTCTATAAGATTTATAAGAGTTATTTTGTTAACCGAGAAGCTGATCTGATTTTTTTTTTAAATGAGCAAAAAGAGCACCAGTGCACCTGTGTTATAGGAGAAGGGCTCCCAAATATACCAGTTCTTAAACACATACATTTGTGTACACACATGCACATTATACAAACCAACATCTACTGACACGGTAATGTTCAGTACTTGTAATTTTTTCATGCTAACTCCGCCATCCAGAGCATTTCTCTATGAACCTAATGAGTAATCTTCATAAGCCTATAAGACCAGGAGGCATCCAGTGTGGATGTGATTGCTATAAGCATTTACATAGTGTTGGGTCAGTGATATAACCACATTATTCGTTTTTTATAGCCTATGTGACACTGACAGAGTATAAACTTCACCTTTGTTTAAATTCTGTAATGAAGCCTGTGACCTCCTGACCTTTACACCTCATTGGACACATGTGCTGTTGTTTTTCTGGATGGGCTATTTTTGGGCGCTCGCCTTCGTAATTAAAGCAGGGGTACTGCAAATAAATACAGTTCATTGCATAATTACAGTGTGTTTTGTTCATAATGAGCAGAGTGAGTAATCCTTTCAGACGGGTGCAATGAATTATCACAGAATAAACACTACCCATGCAGGGAACCAGTGAGAGCTTCCACTTTCTATCTTTGTACTGACTGGGTAAGGAGGAAGATTAATAGAGGCTATCTGTGTGAGTGATACATGAGTGAAGGTTGTCTGGCAGATCTAAGAGACACTGGTGTATTGGCACACTCTCCTCTCCAATTCTGATCAAAGGGGATAAATGGTGTCACTCTGTCTTGCCATGTTTGGGACCTGTGCTTGTCACAGTGTGGGGTATATCCCTGAAGGTTTCAGCTTTGTTCGTCTGTAATCAGCAAAACAAAGCTTCTGGGAGGGTTCCCTATTAATATACAGATATACACCTCTCCATGCCCAGAAAAAAAATGTTTTAAACACACATACAAATTTCTTAGGTGGTTAACATTAATGAAGAGCACAAAGACCACATGTTTTTTATTTATTGAAATGAACAATTTCTATATTTTCACAATCCATGTTGTAATACAAAGAAGTTATTCTATGATTCAATGGAAGTTCCCTGGCATTATGTGCTCTCATTTCAGATTTACATTGCATGCCTTGTAGGCCTATCAGCAAGTCTTGTTGATGCAAATAAACCTGTGTATAAATAGGCAGACCTACTGTGTCACTAAGTTTAGATTCTAGTAAATGAAGTAAATGAAACGTTACTGATCTACTGATCAAGTCTGTCGAATTAAAAGGCCTAGCCAATTATTTAGACATACAGAACTGGGAATGAAGAAGAGAAATGTGTATGTAGCCTGTTGTTATAACTCATATAATAATTGATAGAATTATATATTTTGTTTAAATTACGTAGAAGGAAAATCATACCATACTTTTGTGGGCAAATTTAATGTTTACTGGTTAAATAAAGTTTTATAGCAATCCTACTAACTTTAACTTTCTGACTGCACCGGAAATGAAAAAAAAACAAAAACAACCACAAAAAACACCTATGATTAAAAAAAAGATAGAAAATCACGTGAGCCGGGGGCGTGGTTTCAGACTACCTGCGTCAGGTGATGTTTCGACTTACCTGTAACTCCATGAATTTGCTTCCTTACCTGTGCTTATAAGGTGTGGTTTGAGGGTTTTTAAAAGTTTCAGTTTATAAGGTTGTGTTGTTCGAGAGCAAAGACAAGATCTCTAACATTTAATTTACCATTATTAATCCTATCCAGGATAGTATTTATTTTCGTTATCAAGTCGTATGGAACTTAATTAGCTTCTGCAGGAAGTCGGGAGCATCTACAAGTAAGTGTCCTTAGCGATAATATCGGAACTATTGAGCTAACAACTAAGTACTTGTCGAGATGGGCTGCAGAGTTTGCTTGTGTACATTAATTTCGAGCCGAAACGAACAAGTTCTGTTGTCAAAAAACGTTTTGAGACGCGCTCCTTGTTCTACATTCATAAGCCTTCCTTTCACAGGGCGATCTTATATACTGTATTCTTAAATAATATGTTAGTTAGAGCTTGTTGTTCGACCCACGCTTGCATTTTATCGGTTGTTTAAGACTGTGTTTTCAAACAACAGCCCGACTGTGGTAAAGATATCCTTAGTTAGTTGCCTCCTGGGTGTCTTGTAGTCTGTTCATTCTTTTTACCTTGTGAAATGTGATGCTGAAGCCCCTTTTGTGTGACTTATGAAGTGCCACACTGCCCTGTATTCCATTACAATTAGACTTTACCGACGGTTTCATGTATATCATCTGATATATCTGATATATCTAATATTATTATATTAAAGAAAGACTATTAAAAGACTATAGAAAAGGTCATTAACTCCATGTACTCTTATTCCGTATTCGGGCTTTTCTCTTCATGTTTCAGGCATTACACTTTTGCTGACACTTTTTGTTACTTTGTTCAACACCCCAAGCTCATTGAAACAGGACCCTTGGCATTATTTGGGGCTTTGATGATTTTCAGTACCGATCATATATTTTCTGCACCTAAGCAGTCTTAATTCGGTTAAGCGAGGCACAGCAGAAGTCCATGGCATTTTGTGTAATTATGTAATTTTACCATACTTAGACTCTATATGCTTCAGATGTCACATCTTACTGACCCCATCAGCATAATAAAGCTTCCTGCACTTCTCTTTCAGTCCTATCAGCATTTAAGAGAATAGTAAGAGTGGTAGATATCAAACGGAGCTGGCGTTACAGAACAAACAGTGTGGGCAGTTTGTAAGGTCTCTAAAATGATCCGGATGTGCTTGGTTTAAACCACTACCATTATCTTACAATGTCTTAAACCTTCAATTTAAAGGGTGAATACTCTTGCAGTCCCACAGTTTCTGTGCTCTCCATAGTTTATAGCTTATGCAGGCTCAAGAGGATAGAGCCATTTACCTGCTTTTGCCTAAATCCATCAAATATGTTTTATCCAGTCTCTAGGAAGCAATGGTATGTCAGGGTCTATTCTATCCAATTTCCGCTTCTATAATTGGTTTGATTAAATATTTACAATTGCTTCGGTTCATGCTTCTAATTTAAATCTAGTGAAGAAATTATAGAGTGCTTATTAGGCCTTGGCAACTAAAGCTTTTCTAATGGGCACCTTAAGCTTAAGAATTTGTGCTTAACATGGAGGTGTTGTATGAAACAGGGGGGTAATGACCATGTGAATAATAGAACTCAGTTGTAAATTATTTTGTATTTAACCCAGGATACCATAGACTGCCCTCCTCTTTCAGAGACACCCTTCCTCCAACTCTCTTCATGAATGTTGTCCTATACCAGAACTAATTGGCCTTTCAGTTTCATGTTCATGCTCTTTGGTTCTATTGACATCCAGTAGAGCCTGAGTGAGTACCCACTTCATTGTGATTATCAGCCAGTTTCAGGCCTGTTTTATGAAACTCCCAGGCCTCCTCCACAAAAGAAACTGGCTCTCAGATTTCTGAGCATAACTCTATGGTAGTTACTCACAAAAACACACGCATACACACACACACACGCACACACACCTAACTTGTAAGGTTGCATGCTGAATAGTGTGTTGATACAGCTTTACCTCTAGGCTTTAATAGTTGTGTTATCTGAGCATTTTAGGATTCTGCTGTATTTAACTAAACTGATTTGAGAAGCACACACTAGATCTATAACTGTTTGCCTATCTGCCTGCGTCTCTGTCTGCCTCTTCATCTGTCTGTCTCTCTCTGTCTCTCTCTGTCTCTCTCTCCCTCCTCCCCTCTCCAGAGAGAATGCCCTTGCTTCAGGGTATGATGGTGCTACGTCACAGACAGACTCTCTGCACAGAGAAACATGCTGTCTGTCCTTGAGTAAATCCTTAGCCATCAGGTGAATGAGGCTCAGTTATTTTCCCACAGCTCTACACTCTACATACAATAAATCTCATCTTATGAAGTTCGGTGCAAATAGGGAAAGCTTGTGAATGTCTGTGAGATTAAGAAAGAAATATAAAACCTATAACCTTACACCTGCATTTACAGGTTTGGCTGGTTTTACAGTTTTATGTTCGGTTAATGTATAATAATTGTTTGGTGAATGTCTGATTTTCTTCTGGACTTCATACAATTGCTAATTTCTATGTATGCTCCACATATCAGGTAATCAAGTGATCCCTCTAACAAAATCCAAAGCATTCTATTAATATTATGCACACATAATAAATACTGTAAGTAGCTATTCTATCCTATACTTTAGACTCAGTCTGTGCATTTAGACCAGATAGTTGTATAGGAGGTCTGTGTTAACCATGTAGGACCTACATTTTCTGTAAAGGGACAATGATGTATTTTAAGTAGGACCCATGAGGCACAAGCTGTTGAAATGAGTTTGCTCTACTTGTTGCTCTCCCCAATGTATCTTCTTCTGCATAGATTGGTCTCCATGGGAATTGGTGGGGGAGGAGGAAATCAGGTGTCCTGGCACTAACCTCGTCTCCCTGTCCGGACACTGAGAAAGGCCTGTTTGTTCCCCATTTGGGCTTGTGGCAGGGAAGAGACAATGAGTGCACTCTCTGTGAGGTTGGGAAGGGAGGACTGATGTGTGGGCAAGGAGGGAGGTGGATGGATATGGAGGATGGGTGAGCCATTGGTTCCCAATTCTGCCACCTCTCAGAGCCTGTCCCCAGGAATGCAGATGGGTCCCCTTTAAATTTCCTCTGCCATTGTTCTTAGTGGCACAGGCAGGAGTGTGTGTGGTACTCTGTCACCTTGCAAAATATATATACATACATCTCAGATTAAAATACTTCTTCAATGTTTATATGACTTTAAATTGTCCAGTGGATGTGAATGTAGCACATCCACCTTATCTATATTAATCAGTGGGTCCCAGCATAAATACTCCATTCAGCAATTAATTCAGTACTCTGTATGGCCAAAAGTATGTGAACATCCCGTCTCCTAATTATAGACTTCAGGTGAGTTCACAGGATTTTTAACAGGTGCATAAATTCGAATAACCTTGCAATCCTCATAGACAAACACTGACAGTAGAATGGGCCGTTTTCATGAGCTCATTGACTCTAAACATGGCACTATCCTAGTATGCCACCTTCCCCACAAGCCTGTTTATAATATTTGTGCTGTGCTAGATCTGCCATGGTCAACTGTAAGTGCTGTCATTCTGACATGGAAACATTTAAGAGCTTCAGCCATGGAGTGGGGCTGCTGAATGCTTAAGCCTGTAGCATGTAAAAATTGAAAATCCTTTGTTGCATCACTCATTAAAGAGTTCCAGACTACCTCTGGAAGCAGCATCATACACAAGAACTGTTTTTGGGAGCTTCATGAAATGGGTTCCCATGGCATGCACAAAAACCCAAGATTACTATGCACAATGCCAAGTATAGTGAGCTGGCAGTCTGGTATTCTTAAATGTAGACATGCTTACAGCTCTAATACACAAACTGATCAATATAATGTAAATGGAAACCTTAGCATACATCAAAATGCTTGGACACTGTGATGGTCATGGTTTGTCAGGCAGTTAAGGATATGCTTATTGGCTCTGAAGTATAAACATCACCATTAATTAATCAGTTAATAATTAAACTCTATGAGTCAGCTCTAAGCTTTTACTAGCTTTTTTTGTTTAAAGTTCCTTGCTATATATACAACAGTGACTAATGCATATTGTCTTTGTCTTCTGAACAGTCACATTAAGTTCATGTGTTAGGAGGTTGTTTCAAAGTCAGAGTAATTAGGTCATTTTTATATGCCATTGAGAAGCGATAATGATATTCCCTGTTAGAGGCTCTCATTCACTGTGTGTATATATGTGTGTGTTCTGCACCAGTGAAGAGTCATCTGAGACATTAGCTTGGTGCCAAACCATAAAACCAAAATAAGAGTCATGGAGTGATTTGGACTTTATTGATGCACTGAGGCCATCATTAGTTTTTATTTGTCTCGCAGACTTGAGTTGAGTCATCGCTGTTTCACCTTTTGTCCAAGGCTAGATCCCCATCAGTGTGAGTGTTTATTCATCTGAGGCTCATTCAAGTGCAGTCTGTGCTATGGAAAAGTACCCACATGCACCTGCCTTACCTAAGCTATCCCCTGGACATTGTCTAAATGACTGATAAGATATCCGTTTTTGTTTGCCTATTACAAACTGTACAGTGGTCTAATATTTATCTTTATTGTTATATGCGTATATTTGAAGAATCTGGAAGGAAACAAAAGATGCACCAAAATGAGCATGGGAATGAAGGACTGATTTTTGCCTCCTCCTGTAGTCTTTAAGCATTAAGCTTTTAGCATTAGTAAGGTGGGATAGCATCCATGTTCCCCAAAGGAATGCCTGGAAGAGCTACTGCAGTTCAACATCTGTCTTTTACCTAATGGTGAGGTTAAAATTGACATGTAGACAGTGGTCCTATTAGCACTCAATTTTTCTCTTCGGCTTGACCAAGACTCTTCACAGGTTGTGGAAAAAAAACAATACCACAGACTCCAATTTTCAACTCCAGCACCTCAAGACTCGCTCCAATGGCTTAATGGGTTCCACTGTGGGATGCTTGCCGCATATCTGTACTTTCAAACCCTGAGAAATGAAAGTAATTTCAACAGAGCCAGAAGTCTGAGTATACCTGAGGTACAGGTGACTGAGGTGAAAAGCAAGATTACAGATAAATTATAGCTTTATGTGATCGACTGATGGGAGCTGAAGGCTTGAAGAAACCAAGTTATGATAGAAGACAAGTCTGTTTATAAACCCAGACATAGTCTGTGCTATTATTCCTGCATTGGGTGTGACTAAGAGAGGGGATTAACCTTGTGCACAGTCAGAGACACTCTAAACTTTCCTGTGTGCTGAAAAATAGGCTGTGACTTTAGCCATAGACACTTGATTACAACACTTTTGATTGACAGAGGCCATGGCCCTGTGTGGCCCATCTTGCTCAGTCTGGCATGTTTTGGAGGTATGAAAGCAAGGAAAATCTATTTGGTGCTTTCTCCTTCCAGGGTTGAGGTGGCAGCCTTGTAACTCTTTTGGGTAATGGATTTAAGCCTGATTTATGGGCATTCATGGTTGAAGTTGTATCCCAAAGTCCAGAAACATTTTTCTATCTGTGGTGTCCAAGTCTTTGCACCAGGATCAGTCATGCAAAGACTAAACTGTTATCTGCTCATACATTGATTTTGTTTTCCCAAAAAATACATCTCTTATGAGTCACTAGGTTGATAGAAAAATAGTCAATCACAACTCATGGGGTTATGATTGATTTTATACTGTGTACTAGTGAGATTAACATTTTTCTATTAAATTCACTGCTATGCAAGAGGGGGAGAGAAGAGGAATGAGATTATTAAGTTATTAGTACACATGGCCTTAATGCAGTGTAGCCCTTGCTGGCCTGACATTTGGCCTTAGTTGGCCTAGGTTATCTAATGGGCTAAAAACTAAAGATATCTTCTTAAGTGGCATTTTATGATAATGTTAATATGAGAAATTGATCTTCAGCCTTACCTGGCATAACCAGCTCCTTTTTTAATGCCTCCAAGTCAGTATAGTCTGTTTGACTTCTGGGTAACCAAGTCCAACAGTTAAAGAAATATAGTTTAGTAAGATTTTTTTTACATAGTGTTTGAAGTCTTAACAAAGCTCACATTTCTTCTAGGGAGCTCAGAACTTAAGACAACCTGGAAAGCCAAACATGCTTGCATTATTGTTTTGCTGTTATTCCCTGACTATATGTCTGGATGGTGGTCAGTCTTGAAAGGATAGAACCATGTCTATATCCCCACAAAGAACATTGCTCCATATTCATCAAATTTACAAAGAAACAAGTGAAGTAATGAGCAAGTAGTTTGATTGTACAGACACATTAAAGATTCCATATTCATTAATTTTATCAGTGGAAATGCACACAGATTGACATTGATAAGAGAGCTGAACAGAATGTCCTTAAATATAAGAGTAAGTTATTAATAACTTGTAGTTTAATATTTGACAGTTAAGTCAGACTTATTAAAAGGGATTGCATAGCTTTGGTACAGTGCCATGACAAAGTATTTGCCCTATCCCAAGTTCTTCTATTTTTGCTAATTTGTCACATTTCAATATTTCAGATCATCAAACTACAGTAATTTGAATATAGGATAAAGACAGCATGAGTAAACAAAAAATGCTGCTTTTAAATGACCATAGCATTTATTGAAGTTCGAGATTTATTCAAAACCTCGATCACTCGTGAAAAAGAATGTGCCCCTTAGCTAACAAATCAACCAGTTAATTAAATTTAGTTGACCACTAGGTTTAGTTTCTCAAGCCACACCCAGGCATGATTACTGCCAGACCTCTTTAATCTAAACATCACTTCAAAAGAACCTGTCTAGCAATGTGAAGCAGGCTAGAAGTTCTCAAAAGCAGCACGAGGCCATGTTCTAAAGAGATTTGAATGCAGACGCTAAATCTCCCAGTCTGGAAAGGGTTTTAAAGTCATTCCTAAGTCTCTGGGACTCCAGCACACAACAGTGAGAGCCATTATCCACAAATGGAGCAACTTGGAACAGTGTTGAAGCTTCCCAGGAGTGGTCAGCCTACCAAAAGTTCACCAAAAGTCATTGACAACTCATCCAGATGGTCAAAAAATCAGAAAAAAGAACTCGGACAAACAATTAGAGACCTCCATCCCTCACTTGCCTCAGGTACAGTCAATGTGCATGGTTTCACAATAAGAAAGACAAGGGACAAAAATGGCATCCATGGGTGAGTTGCAAGGTGCAAACACTGCTGGCCAGAAAGAACACAAAGGCTCATCTTATATTTGCCAAAAAAAACATCAGGGAACCCAAAAGACTTTTGGGATAATATTCTGTGGACTGATAAGTGAAAGTTGGAATTTTTGGAAGACATGGGTTCTGTTACAGCTGTCATAAATTAACACTGCATTCCACTATGAGAACATCATACCTAAAGTCAGACATGGTGGTGGTAGTGTGATGGGCTGGGGCTGCTTTGCTTCTGTGGGCCCTGAACGTCTTGTCATAATAAAGACTCACTGCAAATCGTCACAAACATTTGATCACAAAAGGTGGCACAACCAGTTATTAGGTTTAGGGGCAATTCGTTTTTCACATGGGTAATACGGGTTTTAAATAAATCTTTATCTTCAATAAATGAAATGATTTAAAAGCTGCATTTTAGTCATGTGCTTTTTTATCTTGTATTAAAATTAGTTTGATTATCTGAAACATTCAAATATGAAAGATTTGCAAAAATAAAAGAAATTGGGAAGGGGGCAAATACTTCCACAGCACTGTATTTGTATGCACTTAATGTTCCTTACTTCTAATTACTCTTTTTTTTTTATTATTCCAATTGACCCAGATAATAGAAAGAGGGAGTGCAGACCATATTTGTTTTAAACCACATCACAGAAATCTGTATGTTGCTCTGCGTTTCTTCTTACTGATCTCACATCTTGGTATTTTTTTGCCATCAGGTAGCACTGGGTGATGCCAAGGAAAACGGTGCTCAATGCCCCTCCGATTTTGCTCACAGATAATAATAAAGGGAACGATAAGAAGCACAAGCACATTAGCAGCATGAATACTCAGAAGACTTTAGGTCGGTACCCTGAAGCATTCAACTTGGTTAAAGACCACACAGACTATGATGATCTGCAGGACTGGTTTTCACTAGCAGACTTAAGCCAAGATGACGCATTCTCTCTTGAAGGCTGTGTGCAGTAAGTAATTGTATCTAGAGAAATACACATGCTATGTATTGACTATTAATCATGTACAGGGGTTAGACAATGAAACTGAAACACCTGGTTTTAGACCACAATAATTTATTAGTATGGTGTAGGGCCT
>JAOVVH010000059.1:17308194-17319533 GCA_028566435.1 Scorpiodoras heckelii | reverse complement strand
GGTCCAATTTAGCCATGAAACCTCCCACACTAAAATGACAGGTGTTTCAGTTTCATTGTCTAACCCCTGTATCTGTAATCATAATCTGTGTGTAGATTGCTTCAAATATGTTGAAAAATAAGCAGTTATGTGTATTATTTGGCTGTCCAAATCTAGTGTTTTGTGTCTTATTGGTCTATGTACACGTGCATTAGATTGGAGAGGAGGTGGATGCTCTGGCACAAGTTTATGAAAGAATACTCTTATTTGGATGATTGGTTGCGACTGGCTGAGAAGTCAGCTGCTTCCCCAAACTCCAGCCATGTGCTATACACCGCAGCAAAAGAGGAACTACAGAAGTTTGAGGTGAAATGTCTGCCATACTAACACTTTTCCAACATTTTTACCTGAGTATACCTGACCACAGTGTCTGGTTTTTTTTCTCTTTGGAAGAAATCTGGTAAACATTTTAACTTGGCCTGCAACATTACTTAATATTGTAAGAGCCTACAAATCTAGGATCAGTTGCAGTAAAACAAATAATCCCAAATCTTGGTCATGGCACACATATCAATGAGTGTTGAGCAATGGTGAGTGCAAGAGCTCATTGAAATCCATGCCCAGCAGCATGATTCCTCCCAAATTCATATGCAAAAATAGCCTTATGTGTTGGTCTTAGATGGGATCTCCATTCATATTGCATTTTTATTCATAACCCAACTGTTTTTATTCTGTTCCCAGAGTCTGCGCAGTGAGGCTAGGATGCGCTTGGCCCAGCTGGACAACCTGAGCCAGACAAGCCGCACCTTACTGGGGCTGTTCAGGGGCTCTATGAAAACCAGGCTGATGGATATGACCAAATCGTGCGGGCAGCGCTGGGACCAGCTCAGTACCACTTTGGACATTGTATGTCGTCGGTTAAAGGTAAATGGGGCTACAAAACCTTTGCTTAGTGGGGGATGTAAAATAATCTGCCTTATGTATCTCTAAATGCCTAATGAGATCCATGTTAAGCCCATTTTAATCTCATTAACTTTCTATTAATCCTATCCTTTACTACCCATTTCTGTTCAACATTTTATCCACAGTCCCTTCTGAATACTGTTAGCCTAATCCAAATCTAACCATATCAGATCCACACATGTTCTGTAAAGATCAGTAATCTTTTTCCCTCGGGTGTAATACATTGAATACACTACATAAAATAGTATGTGGACTGTCATAGTGCCATATACGTGCTTGTGTTTCCTATAGCATTTTGTGGTCCAATGGGAGGACTTTGAGAGGCAGCGAGAGGAAATGGCCATCTGGCTGGCTGACATGGATCTGAAGCTGACGGAGGTGGAGCATTTTTCTGAAATGAACACCTGTGCCAAAATGCGACAACTTCAGGTACACCTAAATTTTTTAACAAATGTCTCTTAATTACCAAAGTTACACAGAAGCAAGCACAGATTTAAATGCACTCAATGACTTTTTAGCAAATCTCTGCCTGATTCATGAAACAACAAAAACGGTGGTGATTGGAGCACACTTGATAAATGATCTTCAGCTGTGTGGATGCAAGCTCTCACCCATGAGTCCCTTATTTGTATGCAATATGCATACCACACACCCCAGTGTATCATCAGGTACATCTAATTTATATGAAACATGCCCTGATTTATGCAGATATTGTGATGGACAAAAAAAGGAAAGCATTCATAAAGCTACTGCTATAGTTTTGAGGAAAAAGGAGAAAGTACAGCATTTCAGTGAAATCAAGTTAGAGCTGCTTGTATCTGAGGTTGCTGAAAGTGCAGATGTTATTTTTATCCTCTGAAATTGCATAAATGGCGAGCACAGAATGAAAATTTGATGTAATACAAAATCAACTGTTAACACAGTTTGAAGGTATGAAAGTGCAAGAGATTTGTCTTTTGTGAGCCTTTGTTTTAGTAAAAAATATATACAATGGGTCTCATTTATCAGGCTGGATACAAACAGATTTGTTTGTAAACCATTTGTACAAGGGTTTGCAAAAGAAATTGGTATTCATGAAAATGTTGCAAATTCTGAAAAACTTTTGTATCCTGCTCCTGCTTCTGAGTGTGTGTAAATGTATACATACGATTGTGTAGGATGCATTTACATGCTGTAGCTCTTCCATTTCCCTTCACTGCAACTAAGCATGACCATGCCTCTGTGCTCAAGGTGAGGTCGACGAAGACATAGTGTGCCAAGGTTGGAGTGGAAAAACTCAATCCCACTGAACACAGAACATACACCAGTCATCAGTCATAACATTAAAACCGCCTGACTAATATTGTGTAGGTCCCCCTTTTGCCACCCACTGAGGCACAAACGCCACAAGACCTCTGAAGGTGTGCTGTGTTTTCAGGTACCAAAAGGTCCTGTAGGTTACGAGGTGTAGGTTGCAAGGCTTTGTGGACTTGTTTGAATTTGGAGGTCAAGTCAATACCTTGAACTTTTTGTCATGTTCCTCAAACCATTCCTGAACAATTTCTGGAGTATGGCAAGGCCCATTATGCTGCTGAAGGAGGCCACTGTCAGGTGACGATATGTGTGATGTGGTAGGTAGTATGTGTCAAAGTAACATCAACATGAACACCAGGACCCAAGTTGACCCAGCAGAACATTGCCCAGAGCACCATACTGCATCTGCTAGCTTGCTTTCTTCACATAGTTCATCCTGCTGCCATCTCTTCCTGATATAGAAGCAACACACATGCACACATGATGTAAAAGAAAACATGAGTCCTCACACCAGGCCAGTTTCTTCCATTCCTCCATGATCAAAGTTTGATGCTCACATGCTTACTGTATGCAGTTTTGGCAGTGGACAGGGGACAACATGGACACTGACCAGTCTGCAGTTACACAGCCTCCTACACAGCAAGCAGCGATGCATTGTGTGTTCTGGCACCTTCCTATCCAGATCTTAATGTTCCTGGGTCCACTGTGTGCAATGTCTTTAAGAGGGAGTAGCTAACCTCCCAGGATGTGGACAGAAGAGAAAAATTGATGGAAGAGTGTAACAAAGGATTGTTTGAATGGTGTCTAAAGAAACTCAGTCAACTTCCAAACAATTTCAAGCTGACCTGCAGACAACAAGGTAGAACAGGGTCAGCTCACAATATGCATCACCATCTGAATGAAATGGGATTCTAGGGTAAGATACCCAGGACTGACCCCAGTGTTGACACAGAGACATAAAAAAGCCAGACTGGAGTTTGCCAGAACTTAGCTGAGGAATCTGCAATCCTTCAACATCCTGTGGAAAGATGGAAGATTGGCAAATCAAGATGTGCTATGCTGATAGAGTGCTACAAAAAAAGACTGAATACTGTCATAAAATCACAAGCTATTTCAACAAAGTATTAGTTAAAAGGTGTGCATATTTATGCATGTTATTGTTCTGAATGATGCATCTTGATTTTCTTTTTAACATCACAAAAACCTGGCATTTTACAGACAGTTATAGAAGTGTGCTTAATGTTTTGAGGGTTGGGTTCAGCGAGATATCTGCTTCCAACTTCACCTGTAGTTGTTATTTTTTTAGCTTCACTGAAAGCTAGATTTTGATTTATATAAACACTCAAGCAATCAAGTTTAATTGAGCCTTATTTCTAAATATAGACAAGTTCCTGTCCTAAACCCCCAGAGGGTGCAGCATGTTTCAAGGTGCTAGACATAGTGGCATGACTTAGAAAAATTTCGAATGAGGAGGTGTGAAAAGGAATATACTGAAATGATATAATGGAACAACAAATAAGAAAATGCAAAGGACCACAAGTCTTCTCCAGCACATCCCAAAGAGTCTAAATGAGGTTCAGGTCTGGACTCTGTGGTGGCGAATCCATGTGTGAAAATGATGTCTCATGCTCGCTGAACAACTCTTTCACAATTCGTGCCCGATAAATCCTGGCATTGTCATCTTGGAATATGCCCGTGCCATCAGGGAAGAAAAGATCCACTGATGGAATAACCTGGTCGTTCAGTATATTCAGGTAGTCAGCTGACCTCATTCTTTGGGCACATAACATTGCTGAACCTCGACCTGACCAACTGCAGCAACCCCACATCATAGCACTGCCCCACATGCTTGTACAGTAGGCACTAGGCATGATGGGTACATCACTTCAGCCGCCTCTCTTCTTATCCTGATCGCCCATCACTCTGGAACAGGGAAAATCTAGACTCATCAGACCACATGACCTTCTTCCATTGCTCCAGTGTCCAATATTTATGCTCCCTAGCAAATTGAAGTCGTTTTTGCAGATTAGCCTCACTAATAAGTAGTTTTCTTAAGGCTACACAGCTGTTTAGTCCCAATTCCTATTGTGTATGTGGAAATACTCTTACTTTCACTATTAAACATATCCCTGAGTTCTACTGTTGTTTTTCTACAATTTGATTTCACCAAAAGTTTAAGTGATCGCTGATCACGATCATTCAAGATTTTTTTCCGACCACATTCCTTCCTTGAAGATGATGTTTCCCCACTCTGTCCTTCCACTTTTTAATGATGCGTTGGACAGTTCTTAATCCGATTTTAGTAGTGTCAGCAATCTCCTTAGATGTTTTCTCTGCTTGATGCATGCCAATAATTTGACCCTTCAGAAACAGATTAACATCTTTTCCACAACCACAGGATATGTCTTTCAACATGGTTGTTTAACAAATGAGAAGCTATTCACTGCATTAGGGTTAGGTTAGGGTTAAATAACTTGTTGCCAGCTGAAACATAATCAGCCATGCAGTAATTATCCAATGGGAGGCTCTTACCTATTTGCTATATTTGCTCTTACCTATTTGCTTACCTATTTGTAAATCCAGGTGGTGACCTTTTTTTTGGCCAGGCGGTGTATAATAAGGATTATGTCTGAACATTCTGAGGAAAGTTCACAAATTACATATCGACACTAACGTAAATTACCTATATTTTAATATGATGTGTGTATGGTCATTAATGTTACTTGCTATTTCTCTTATTAGGCCTATTACCATACTTTCTATCAATATTGTTGCTGCTGATGTTGATTTTACTTATTTAGCTAACAATACACAACCATTTTTTCAGGTTATAATGTTATGCTTAAATTTAAACACACATACACACACCAGCCAAACATGAATTAAATCTTACAGATACACCAAAAATGAAACGAGGAACAAGGAAACTGGCAGTGGAATTTACACTGATCAGATTTGACCTTCGATTTCAACTTTGAATAATAAGGGGTAATGTGTCAGATACCTTCACACCACTGCCTGAAAATTTCATGTGCATGCCTGTGTTTGTTTATCAGGGTTTCCAGGAGGCAGTGGCTGAAAGTGCAGGTCGGCTAAACGCGCTGCTCCAGCAAGGGGAAGAGCTGATCCAGAGAAGTGAGCCAGCTGATGCCCAGGTCATCGAGGGCCAACTGCAGGAATTGCTCCTATACTGTGCCCGTGTCTTCCAGGGCCTAGGTCGTCTGCACACACGGCTTCTTAGCATGAGGCTGGTGAGCATTAAAACACTGCTGTCACAAATTCACACATTTACAAAATAATTTGGCTTATTATTATATATTAATATAAAAATATTAAATTATTGAAGTATTAGAATTTTGGGTAATGGTTTGTATTTTCAGCAGTTAGACTCTGATGTAAAGATTTTAGGGTCTTTAAAACCCTAGAGATATTTTGCTATGCTTTCCTATTCTGTATATTACCACACATTTTATTGTCACTATTTTAATAGATAATTTAACTATATTAAAATGTATAGGTTCTGGGAAGGTTTGTCTGAATGGGTTTCCAATTTTGTAATTGTGCTCCTGTAAGCTGTTCTAATTTTACAAATAAGTAATTCACCACAGTTATATGATAATAAACATTCATGATGTCACATGTCCTAACACATTTCCGAAGAAATTCATGAAGGCACCCTGAATAGTTCAAATAGCTGCCTTGTAGCCAAGCATGCCTTGTACAATGCATGTACTGTCTATGTGAATAAGTGTCCTTTGTAGGGAATTGTCTCTGTAGGCTGAGGCAGATCCTGCTGAAAATGTTCTGCACTGATGCTCACTTTACAGCAGCCATGTAAAGGTTACGGTGTCACACACCGGACATCCAGTAATGAATTGGCCGTGTGTTTTTCCCACAGCTTTCCAGCTTTTGCGTGAGAGATTTTGTCTACTAAATACTAGAGCAGTGTTTGGAGGGGTGGTTATTTGAATACTTGAATCAAACCATGAATCACAGCTACTTGCTTTAAAATAGAATAAATAGAAATAAAGCCATTAAATTGGCATGATGAAAGAGGATTTTAGCTTCTGAATAAAGTAATCAGTCTTATGGTTAAATTATTCACCCTCACAGTGTTCTCTCACAATTTATAATGTGGGCTGTCAGATGTATTCAACTCTTATTCTATGAAGAGCTCAAAATGGAAACCTCAAAGAAAGGCAGTGCCTAAATATTATTATAACAAAGAACAAAATTTTGAGTGGAATTCTTCTTTGTCCTAGAAGACGGAGAGCAGGGAGAGGGTTAGTGGGACAACAGTGGGGTCCAGAATCATTAAGAACAAAAAGTGAATTTGTGCATTATATATTGTACATGTAATAAATGTTGTTGGTGAAGAAGGAATCATTTCAGTCTTTCTTGAATGTAGTGCTTATTCATATATTTATGGGAAACCATAGGTTTCTTAAGAAGAATCTCCAACCACTAAAATGGTGAATCACAAGTTCTGTTGAAACAGGAAGTGTGGGTGTTGAGTCTCCTTCCTGTTATAGGTGTTTGAGGAAGACTGGGTTCTGTGTCCAGACTCTGGCTGTCCCTCTGAGACATTGCTAGAGGAGGAAAGTATTAAAGACCACAGCCTTTCACCACCAGTCCAGGGCAACCCCTCTCAGATTTGCCCAGAACAGCTGGTCCTGGAGTGGGACCCCTCAGTGGATATTGGAGGCTCCATTTCGCATGATGATGCAGATTCTTCCTACCTCAGTGCGGGTGCAGGTGGATATTGGGCTTTAAAATATTATATACAATACCCAAAATGAGTCTAAAATTACAGTTCAGATTGCTCTGTCAGTCTGAACTGCAATTTTAGTTTTATGTTGTTTTGCCCCATAATCTCTTTAATAATCTATTTTGATGCATGTTTTGTAGGGCCATTGCATAATATAATCTCCCACACAGGATTTTATTGTTTATAATTATATAAATTGAGCAGCATATCTTTCTTGAAGCATTAGGGACCTTAAAGATAATCTTTCATTCCTAGGAGTTTACAACACAGATGAGCTCATTAGCAAGGATCCTTGGAGTAGGAGAGCTTACCTGAGATCTGCGGAGTCATGTCCAGCTGCTACTGAGAAACGTATACAACAAACGGTGAGCCTCCTACACTTGGTAACCACTGTTTGACGTGAACAGCTTTTATTTACATTGTGTACAGCCAGACAGTTAGTCAGAGATATTTAATAATCAAATGGTAATGCATAGTGACATTGTATGTCACAATGTAATGTGACAATGTAATGTATGTAAGCAACAAATACAGTTGAATTGCTGAATTAAATGGATGCATACTTTGAATTTCCATGCTGAAATGTAAATGTTTGCAGTATGGTGAGGAGGCAGGGGGTTGGGGGGGCATATTTGGTTTTTGCATCTATGCATTTATTGTGTGCCTCATTCATCCAGAATGAGATCTCACGTACAGTATGGTACTGACCACAACTTCTTCATGCATGTTTTCCTTGACATTTTTGGTCATTTGCATGTATTTAATCTGATGAAGTGCAGAAGGTTGTTGAGCCAAACAATTAAATTTTGTGACACTGAATATGATCTCTTGACCTTTGTGAGGTGTTTGACTGTTTATTCAATGATGGTGAAATCAATTAAATCTACGTTTCATTTAGTCTGTTCACTGTCTGTAGTACTTGTGTTTAAAACTCTTTGGTTTCATAGGAAATGAAAATATATATTCTTGTCCTCTTATATTAGCTCTCTTCGAGATGATAATTTGAGCAATAAATGCAGTGTGAATACATATTTTTGCCATAGAAGGCTTAAATAAGACTCAAAACTTCTTGTTTTCTTCCTCAGGTCACTGAAGGTAGCTTAGATGGTATTGCTCCACCGCAGAGCCCTGTGCTGGGTAAGACAATGTCATCAGGTTGGTCCCACTGGTAACTCTTTGTCACAACTTCAGACATGATCAGCTATATGTTATGTGCTACTCTCCCTCTGGCCTTAACACGAAAATCTAATCAAAGTGGTTCATCATAGTTCTCATCTAAGATCATGCTGCATCTGACTCCAACTATCATGAACAGCATATATGTCTGAAGCTTATATATTTATTGAACAGATCCCAGGACACATTATACAAAGGCTTCTCCATTTTATAACATTTGTTTGTCTTAGCAGATGCTTCATTTTGGAAGACTTCCACCCCAGACCCTCACTCCCCTCAGCCTATCACCTTTAAATCTGACCGCATCAGTGCCTGGCTGGTCCAGACACCCCGGCTGTGCTCTAGAGCTGTCCAGACAGAGCATGCACCACAGGTATTGTCCATAGACTCAGCCAAAAAATCTACAGTAGATTAATTACTTCTCCTTTATTTCATTTATAAAATAAGCATGCTTATCATAAAAGTTTTACATATCATACTGGAATAGTTATAGCCAATAGTCATATATAGCCAATAGCCAATAGTTATATATATCCTATATAATCTGTATAGCATATTAACCGATTTAAAAAAATCTTTTTATTGGTTTTATTGTTATCCCATTCATATACTCGTATACCAGGAGCTGAGAAATGTATCTATAGAGCCAGCATGCAACATGTATCAAAATACAAAAGCATGCTAGAGCATAGGATATACATAAAATGTGGGCAAAAAACTGTGCAACAGTGCACAATTTTACAGAATCATGTGTGCTATAGTACATGCAGACTAAACAGAACAATAGGAGCAACAGGATAAAGGCTGTGTTGTTATGAACGCTGCAGCCAGCTTTTTCTTTTTTCAACAATATTTGGTCAACAATATCATATACTTCACCAAGACACCTAGTATGGTTGTAGCTCCACAATTCTGATACAGAGTATAACGTTCGTGTCTCTGGGTGTCTATTTTCCTTTCTTGCTAGCACCCCCAGAAGTGGAGAAATCGCAAAGCACTTTTTGGGCAATAGCTTGAAAACCATTTTGCCAAAAATATTTTGTGATGTAGAGGCTCAAACTTCACAAAATTCCATGCCCATACATCAGTACCATATTCTTTAGACACAGGCCAGATTTCATCCATACATGGCACTGCAACTGACAGATTTCATTTCACTTCCTTCTTGCTCTTTTTCTCGCTTTATTACCAGCTATGCAGTACACCAATACTTCTAACTATAACTGTCATGAATAGCAGAATATGAGATAATGTTTACACCAATCAGCCATAACATTAATACACTGCCTGGTGAAGTGAATAACATTGATTATCTCATTACAATGACAAATGTAAACAGGTGGAATATATTACGCAGCAAGTGAAGTCAGTTCTCGAAGTTAATGTGTTGGAAGGAAGAAAAATGTGCAACCAAAATGATCTTAGTAACTTTGACAAGGGACAATTAGTGATGGCTAGATGACTGAGTTGGAGCATGGCAGGTCTTGTGGGGTGTTCCCAGTGTGCAGTGGTTGGTAAACTACCAAAGGTGTCCAAGGAAGGATAACTGGTCAACTGGCGACAGTGTCATGGGCACCCCTGGCTCACTGATGTGCATGGGAGTGGAGGCTAACCCGTCTGGTCCGATTCCACAGAAAAGTAACTGTAGGACACATTGATGCAAATGCTAATGCTGGTTATGACAGAAAAGTGTCAGAACACACAGCATATCACAGCTTGTTGTGTAGCTGCAGACCAGTCAGAGTGCCCATGCTGACCTCTGTACACCACCAAAAGCACCTACAATGGGCACATGAGCTTCAAAACGGGACCACAGACCAATGGAAAAAAAAGTGGCCTTACTCACTGCAAATATTGTTCAGGAATGGTTTGAGGAACATGAGAAAGGGTTCAAGGTGTTGACTTAGCCTCCAAATTCCCCATATCTCAATCAAATTGAGGATCAATGGGATGTGCTAGACAAACAAGTCTGATCGATGGAGGCCCCAGCTTGCAACTTAAATGATCTTCCGCTAATGTCTTGGTGCCAGATACTACAGTCTTGTGGAGCCCATGTCTCACTGGGTCAGAGCTGTTTTGATGGCACAAGGGGAACCTACACAATATTAGTCAAGTGGTTTTAATGTTAAGGCTGATGGGTGTATGCTGGCGATAATTGTTTAGTCTTAATTGTTTAAAAATGTAATTAAATTAATAATTACTTTAAAACAGTGCAAGTTATTGTTTAAACAGGAACATGTCTTGCAAATTAATAATTAAATAGTAATTCAATTGCTAATTATTAATAATTACGAGTGGTTAAACTTGCCCTAACATCAGAGTCATGACAGCACAAAAATCAAGTGTTCATCAGTTCATCCCGTTCATAACAACCTTTTAGAAAGGCCCTTTGAAGTCATTGTTTTTGGGCACTTGAGTTCAAGATGACCTCATCCTGGGCATTTCCCCTGTCGAAGACTCCTGTGTGGGATTTATCACTTCAGAATGGTCCACACAGATACCGTCAGTGGTGTGCTTCATTTCACAGTGCTGCAGAGACTGCAGTCTAGCTGTAAATGCAAATGAAGATTTTGCCTTAAATCACGTTATAGTAAAGCATACAGCAATACCATGCGAGCAAAATGCCTGTGCTTTATTAGGCTTTCTTCTGCCTCGTTTTTATGCATGTGTTTATGCATGAGTCATCGCTCATGTTTGCCTGTAAACACCTTAATCTGTAAAGGTTTATATGAGGTGGAAGCCATGTTGTAGTGACTTTGTGAAAAAAGTTAAGGAGGACTCCGAGTAGTTTTTCAGTCCCTTAATTAAGCAGTCTGAAAGAAACTACATTTTTTATTACATGTGGTGGAAGAAGGGGTAGGGGAAAATTCCCTGGAATGAGAATTTGTTGTCCACTTGCTGCAGCCTTGGAAAAAAGTGAGAAGCCAATTCAATTTCAAAGCAGGTCTCCTAATTTCTCTGTGCTGGCAGTTAATTGGCAGTTTTACATGGCTGGAAAAGAGAGCTGTGGTACTAACTGGCTCTTTAAAAGTCTGCTGTAATTGTGGGAACAAACATAAAACAAGACACAGCAATGGGCCAAAAGAGAGAGAGAGAGTGAGTGAGTGAGTGAGTGAGTGAGTGAGTGAGTGAGTGAGTGAGTGAGTGAGTGAGTGAGTGA
>JAOVVH010000059.1:17268552-17280590 GCA_028566435.1 Scorpiodoras heckelii | reverse complement strand
AACTCATGAAGCTGATTGAGAGAATGCCAAGAGTGTGCAAAGCTGTAATCAAAGCAAAAGGTGCTACTTTGAAGAATTTAAAACATATTTTGGTTTGTTTAACACTTTTACGTTTACTACATGATTCCTCATGTGTTCCTTCATAGTCTGGAGGACTTCAGTATTAATTTACAATGTAGGGGAAAAATAAATAAATAAAAACATTGAATGAGAAGGTATGTCCAAACTTTTGACTGGTTCTGAAAGTACTGTGTATGTTACTCAATTTGTAAAGCAATTTGATGCTGCTGCTTTGATAAGCAGTGGTCATTTCAGTAAATAAGTGTGTTCTTTTTTGTTTTGTCACATCATGTTCCGGGCTACTCAGTATACAGAAATGAAAACTAAATCACTGTATATATGCAGCTGGATGCACTGTGTGAATTTATAATGACAGTCATGGCACTTACTAAGCTACCAAAAGTACCTGCTGCTAGAGGTGACAAAATAGATCATTTCCCAAAGGGATTTCCAAGATACAGTGATTTGCATCTCAATATATATATTTGCTCACAAACTGCAGGTATACATTAGTGTTGCAGTAAAAAACAGTGAGTGTAAGAAGAGCTTTTGATCGTTGTGTAATTAAAAAAGAGCAACTAAATCTTCCTAATCATTAAATCAATACTGCATATTTGACCCTAGTGCAACTGTGCAGTGGCACCGCATAAAATAATATTATATCAAATAGTTTCAACGGACGGCTAACACAAAGGATATCCACCACACAATGCAAGAGTCAGTGACAGCCAGAACAATGTCACACAGTAGTCTACTGGAGCTCCCTTGCTCCTGTGAGGAAAAACAAGTTTGCTTTCAGCAACTTGAACAGCAGCACCACATTAGAATCCTTTAAAACTGTTGCTCCTGAGATCAGGATGAAAAATCTTTAAGAGATTGCATGGAACTTCCACATACGTCCTTGTTGTGCTGAAACTTGGAAGTGAACTGCTGATCATATTTACAGTCATAAATGGTTTAGGGTTAGAGTAGAAGGTGATTGATCTCCTAGGGGAATTCTGAAATATAAATATTCTAAGCCACGTGAATGAGGCACTCCTTACCGAGTTGACTCTGAGAACCCCCTCGACCACAGAGAAGCCGAGATAGAGCAGACCTACTCCTACCACCCTGTGCAGCAATGCTCCAAGCCTTGGTCTGAAAAAAATCAAATGGCAATAAATAAGGGCTATCCTGTGATACGATCACTTACACTGAAACTTATCAATGAACATGTTCCCTCAAAACAATTAACATAGCTACTCTAAAAAGCTAGTAAAAAAATTAAAACAATGTCACTATAGTGAACAGCTTAAGCCACTTACTTGACAATACCATAACCCAGGCTGGCAATTATGACAAGCACTCGAGCCAGAGTTCTCTTCACAGCAGACAATACCTCAGCAAACACCACAGCACCCTGGACTACAAAACAAAGCAAAACAAACAAAATTATACTAGCAATTTAGCTTGCCAGGATCTACTGCTCAGTGAACCAGGATGGGAATTTTTATCAACTTATGAGTTTCTGTAATTTAGCAACAGATGATATACTTAGTGAAGTATCTATAATGTGGGAAGCCCAAGTTTCAAAACTTTGATTCAGTTCAGAGTAATTCAGGCCATCGCTGGTGACTAAGCAAACATTTCATTTTGTTAGAAAAATTTTAAATATATATCAGAATGCATTAACATACATGCATCAAATAACTTTCTCCTTATTAAGCATCAATGCCATCCAATAACAGGACTGTCAGACAGAACCTTATCATTACAAGGCATTAAGATTTATTTTGCTGAACAGACTCCGAGTCATTTGGAGATAAACAGGTTTGAGTGTTTACTCTTGGACAGGTTTTGTGCTATGATTACCATACATACTATAAACACACCCATGAATGTAGCTTTGAACACTGGCCAACTGCTGATGTGCCATGAACATCAATCTAGATACTCTGCTCAGCAACCATTTTAATCAAGCAGGCATGTAAATTATGTACATACACTTGGAAATTATGTACATACACTTGGAAATTTTGGACAACTGTCACTGCATTGTACATCTCATTAATCTATGCTTGCTTACGTTTTTTGTTGTTACGTAATCCATCATGACTTACGAATTACTATAGTTCATTTTTAACCCTGACACAAATGTGAGTATGTATGTTAGCGTTGCTCTGTGATCTCAGAATTTGCTACAAAATATTTTACTAAATAATGTTTGGTGCAAAGGACTGACAAATCTCAAATATTGTAATGATCCGATCTATTCTCCATCAAATTTCAGTTTTAGCCTAAAATAAGTCAGATGTACAGATGCAACTTTTTGGAACTTGGGTGAACTGACATTGAAAGTCCCATGAACAATTAACTAACATTTCAATGTTTTATTTAGCAAATGCTGATATGAATAATGGTTTGGGTTTTTTTTGCTTTTCCCTTATGTGAAGTTTGATCATTTTTGGATGACAGAATAATATAATCTGAAAGAACTGAGGACGTGCAGCTTTCTAATAGTTTTAATTTAAAAAATGCAGTTTTTTTAACAAAAGTTACCTGAGAGGCCATCATAGCGGATGCTCTGAAACTCTGCATAGTAGACAGCCTTCTCTAGCATGCCCAGGAGAATAACACCTCCTATCCAGAACTGGATCCGCAACAGGTCTCTCCAGTAGCAGGCAGAGAGAGCAAGCCATAGCACACCCAGCAGTACGTAAAGGATGCACATCACCATGTAGAACTGAGGGAGGAATCCCACATAATACATGGATTTTATAATACAATGAGGGTGAACACACTACATTTCAGAACGGCATGCAAAATTTGCAACAAAGTACGAAGGCCATGGAAAGGAACGATTTTACAGACTTACAATCATGAGAGGCCACTCCGAGGCTGAGATATACTGTTGAGGCCCATGCATGCTGACTTCCACTGTGGATAGAGTAAATGTACTCAGCAAAAAATCTAACCAAACGTGTACTTCTCGGTTATCTGTTGTGTGTCTTACATTTAATGCTCCATTTTGTCTCTGCGCCTGGATCTGCAACTTGGATAATGAACATGTAAGGGCTGTCCTCCCATGTCTGTGCTACTGTGTCATGTGTAATACTCTGGCACAACAACAGAAAAATGGGTTAAATAACAAGAAGCTCCTACTTAAAGGCTACAGAATGCTCTAATGTGTTAAATGAACTCACCTGAACATTGACACCTGATGGAATCTTGTCTTTGTTTTCCACAACACTGCTTGACCCCTTTTCACTGGCATCTGAGACCTTCAACGGCTTATTACAGATCAGTGGATACAGCATTAAGCTTATATCAATAGCGCTGGGTCATATGACAAACATAATTAAGTCTGTCAAAAACATTTAATTTATGTGTCTGCCATACACATAATTTTGATTAACAGTGTAAATGCAGATTCTCCTGCCACCTTTAGGATATAAGCATAACAGTCATGCAATACAATTACAGTACAAGACTGTACAGTACATTTTACACTGTTAGAGTGTAAAAATTGCAAAGGATATTGATACTGATAACTTAGACTTAGTGAAAAGAGGAAACACAATAAAAACTTATCATCATGACTTTTCATTTTGATAACATGCTGTGCTGTCCTTCAACTCCTTTACCTCCGTGTCTCTCCTCCTCCGCGCTGGTGTACTGTGCGTCTCCTAAAACACAGGATTTATTCATTTAGTAGCTGTCTGGAATAAGCTTGAATACCATATAGCTTTTGTCATCATCAAATAAAATGACCGAGTTAACATGCATATCTCACCAGTTGTTTCAGAACCTTTGGATAATCGTGTACAGACACCGCCAGCTGTCAAACAAACATCCAAGGAACTCCAAATGAGTCAAAGGATTAAAAGACAGATCACCGTACAGTATGCAGACTATGCAGTACCCTATCATGTAATCCTTAGCACACTGATCTACGATCATTACAAAGAAAATATTCATCGTTAATAATCCATTAATACTCTGCTGTCATGCTGCTAATATTTTAGAAAGGAGTCAGATTTAGATCTTCACATAGTAAAATAAAAGCTGGCATACCGCATTTTTGGTCATGGGCTGGTGGCACTCAATCAGATCATAAAAATGGGTGATGTAGTAACCGCTGTCGCCGGTCTTAGACACTGTTTTTTTATCGAAGTACGCTTTCGCCCGTTGAGGCTGCCAGATACAAATCACAGAAGCAAATTCATACTTTAAACGTAGTAATAAAAGCATAATGAGCATTCTGTAGTAGATAAATACAGCAGCGTACTGACATCTAGACTAAACGCTTCTTCAAAGCACCGGCAGCTGCGTAGATACCATGATATAGTCAGGTTTACAGGAGGATTGCATTCTTCCTTGAGCCCTGAAACAGCATGTAAATGAAATAACAGCTTAAATAGTTTATCATCAGTGTAAACAATGGTTTAACTTTAAAAAAGGCCAGAAATTCTTGTAAGAATGTTGACAGGGGAAAAAAATGTAAGGAATAAGGGGAGACACATTCAATGCGTACTTACATTTGATCTCAATATGTGAGTTATTTAACATTGTCTTTGAGAAATAGAAGAAGTTTTGTTTCTGGACGATTTCCTGCAACGTGGAAAGCAGAAAGTGCACTTTAGCGGATCATACTGGTGTGAAAAGCTACTACTACTTCTACTACTTCTACTACTCCTCCTCCTTCCTACATCCAGCTAAAGTAACATAGTTCACCTAATATTAAAAGTGTAACTACAGCTCTCAGCTACCAGTTTGCAAAAAAATCTAGCATTACTAAACAGGAAAGGTAGCTAATAAACCACAAGGTGGCACCTAGAGTCGTTTTTCTTGTCACACGTAAATAACATAAGGTCATGTTTTTCGCTTGCAAACAATTTCCACCAGTAGTTAGTGAACAGCTTGCGAAACAGACACTAGCTTCCCAGTCTGCTAGCATCAGGAAATTGCTTCACATTACAAATGGTGTGAAAGTGCTTTGTTGGTCTGTCTCGGTGTCTTAAAACTTATATCAAATCACTGAATTACATCATACAGCCTAACACTTAATAATAAAACGTTAACCTAGCTAAGCTAGTTACTGAGCTACATGTAGCAAATCTCTGGCTAGCCGAATCAGGAAGGCTACTCAACTTACGTTGTCCACATTGAGAATCCATTTCCCCTGCTCTAACACGGCATTAAGCGGCGGAATGGATATTAAAATAAAGACCAGTGTAAGCAGAGTGTTTCTCCGGTGTGGTGAAAATACACAGCGACTCACGAAAGTTGCCATTTTCTCTCAGATTTCAGTGACAACTTGACCGAGGCTGACTACTTCCCGTATAAGCATGCCCTCCTGAGACGTCACATAATGGGCGGGGCATGTTTGTTTGTTAAGAGGCGGAAGTGCTGCAGGATATGGCAATATTAACAAAAAGAAAAGAAAAGAAAAGAAAAAAATTCGGTGTATGGTTAACTAAAGTCACCTCCGAGAAGCAGAAGGAACCTCAAGAAGCACGTGTATGTGTCCTTGTCGTTGGATGTGAATCATATAAGTTACATGAAAGCACAAAACTCTACTTTAAAAAAGGAGTCACGTGGGTCTTAAGGTATTATGCAGTACTTGAAACAGCTTGGTAATACCTTTAATAGGAACTTTTAATAGATCATATTAATACTGCTAATAGCATGTGGAATATATTAACTGATTGCCTCTTCAAAAAGGTTTCATCTGCATGTAGTTCGTCAGATTGTCGTAGAGCGTCGCTGATTTATTACAATATAATCATAACCTTTCACCTCAGTGTTTGTTATTATATATGGAACAGAAAAGTTATTATCCAGATAAATACATGTCTTTTTTTTTCAGTCAAGGATGGAAAGCAGAATCACGAGAGTTATCCAACTACATAACAATAAAAATGACATAAAGACAATCTGACAAGACCTTATTAGGAACAGTACTGGGCAGGGCCTCCATGTGCTCTCAAAACAGACTAAATTGTGGCATATTTTCCACAGGCTGTTGGAAACATCCCTTTACAATTCTGGTCCATGTTGATGTGATTGCATCATGCAATTTTTCAGGTGCACTTTCATGCTGTAAATCTCCCGTTCTACATTTACATTTATGGCATTTGGCAGACGCCCTTATCCAGAGCGACTTACATTTATCCCAAAGGTGTAGACCAGAGTATAACGACAAAGGTATACATAAACCAATCAGCCGTAGCAGTAAAACTACTGACGGGTTACGTGAATAACATTGATTATCTTAGTACAATGGCACCTGTCAAGGGGTGGAATATACTGGGCAGCAAGTGAACAGTCAAGTCCTGAAGTTGATGTGTTGGAAGCAGGAAAAATGGACCAAACTGAGATGTTTAGATGACTGGGTCAGACCATCTCCAAAATGGCAGGTCATGTGGGGTGTTCCAGGTATGCAGTGGTTACTACCTACCAAACGTTTTCCAAGGAAGGACAACCGATGAACTGGCGACAGGGTCATGGGTGCCCAAGGCTCACTGATGTTCATGGGAAGTGAAGGCTACCCCGCAGAAGGTCTGATCCCACAGGCGAGCTACTGGAGAAAAAAAAATACTGGCTATGATAGAAAGGTGTCAGAATACACAATGTATCACGAAGCTGCAGACCAGTCAGAGTGCCTATGCTGACCCCTGGACACCACTGAGAACACCTACAATGGGCATGTGAACATCAGAACTGGACAGTGTAGCAATGGAAGAAGGTGGCCTTGTCTGAGGAATCACACTTTCTGTCATGTGGATGGCTGTGTGTGTGTGTGTGTGTGTGCGTCACTTCCTGGGGAAGAGATGGCACCAGGATGCACTATGGGAAGAAGGCAAGCTGGTGGTGGCTATGTGGTGCTCTGGGCAATGTTCTTCTGGGAAATCTTGGGTCCTGGCATTAATGTGGATGTTACTTTGTCACGTAACGCCTACCTAAACAATGTTACAGACCAAGTACACCCCTTCATGGCAACACTAATTCCTAATGGCATCGGCCTCGTTCAGCAGGAAAGTGCACTCTGCCACACTGCAAAAATTGTTCAGGAATGGTTTGAGGAACATGAGAGAGGGGTTAGGGGGATGACTTGGCCTCCAAATTCCACATAGAGAATCTGTGGGATGTGCTGGACAAACAATTCTGATCCATGGAGGCTCCAGATCACAACTTACAGGATTTAAAGGATCTGCTGCTAACGTTCTGGTGCCAGATACCACAGCAGACCTTCAGAGGTCTTGTGAAGTCCATGCATCAATGGGACAGAGATGTTTTGGTGGCTCAAGGGAACCTACACAATATTAGGCAAGTGGTTTTAATGTTATGGCTGATCAGTGTATGTTACACCTCAATGGACTTTGAACTGTGTCATCTCTATTTTATTGTCAGTGTAGTTTATCTTTGATTTCATGATTTTCCCCTTGACACATTAACTAATGAATTGATCATGCTGATTGTTAGCCATCTCTAGCTCAGGTGGATATGAAAACCTGGTTTCCAGTGGAGCCAGACCTCAACTCAGGTTCAACTCTGTATTACTGCTGAGGGAGCATGGTGGAACAACATGAGACAAACCAGGGTGAGTTACACTCCTGACATGAGCAAGGACATCAAAGCTAGCCATTCTTGCTGCATCCATTTTCCTGTTGAACCTGCCCAGTTGGCGACTTGCTGATCCAGCGCTTCTGGTCACTTCTTCTGCAACTCCTTTCATATTTGTCTGATTGTATTCATCTGTTCTTCTTTTGATCTGTGTTTTAAACTCAACATTTCCCTCCTCCTACTACATGTGAAATATGCTACCAGTCTCTGAACTGTACGTGTGTACTTTTAGGGTGGAAAGCCTCTGAAGATCAGATTGGCTCCACAAACCAGTCAGGTAGGTTTTTAGTTGAGTAGGTTTGTGTTTTATTTATTGAATCTTCTCTGAGCCTACATTCATATTTTGCCCACAAATAAATCAGATTACAACAAGCAGTGAAATATCGGTCGATCCCAACAGCTTTTTTACAAAGCTGAAACCAAGAGGCAATGTCACATTCCTTTCATGTCTTATTTAAACCCATACTTAATCACACAAACCTGCTGGTATCAGCATCCCCAGGCATGCCTTTACTGTTTCTCATAAGCATACACACAGTATAATTATTAAGTTTGTTTATTCCCAAATTTGCCCAAAAACAATATGACTTTATCCATTGCGAAGTTGTGAATCTAACACGGGTTAATATTGGTGCCTTAGACTACCTCAAACACTATACAGCTCACTTAGTTTTAAAATGTTAAAAAGTTTATGTCCACACTCTTACAGAAAATGTATTTCAAGTGGTCTTTAGGGATTTGTTGAATGATTAAGGGTTCTTGGTTCTTCTCTGAGCCTCTCATGACAGAGTAACACTCAGCTGTTGTGTTCTACATATAACCAAAAATTGTAAGCTTTCCGTCTGTACAGGATTTATTGCACTGCTGTTCACTGTATAGTCACTGTGTATAGTCACTGTGTATAGTCAGAGAACCCTGAGATTGCTCACTGTACACGTTTAGGGCGGGGAACATGTTAATGAGCGAGTTTGTTTTACAGGAGAGGCAAGTTTCTACAGCTGAAGTCGTACAGCACCAGGCTTAGTGGAGGAGCTTGACTTTCTTCCCTTATAGTAAGTCTTACTTTGATTCGACTGATCTGAAGTCTGAATGCTTTAAAGCGTTTTTGCTACTTTTTTATTATTACACATTCTGCTCTGTCCTGTTTGTTGATGCGATAGAGGAAGCTGATTTTTTTATGATAAAAGTCTGTCCTACACTCGTTTGTAGAGTTTTGCCTTCTCATGTTTATCTGAGTTTATCACAAGGAATTATTCGGTTAGTTAGCGTTAATGTGACATGATTACACGCGATCCGTTTGCATCTCAAACCCAAAGCAGCATTTTAAAAGTCTTTTTCCGATGTGGCATTATAACTACTACACTACAAAAAATTTGCGCTGCCTTAGAAACAGGAAATGAAACATTTAAGTTGGAGAGCAAACAGATTCTCGGTGTTTTACATAATTCAGCGAGTTTATTTACTGAAATCACCAATAATCAAAAACGTTAGGTTTATAAACACCAACTGATTCGTGGTTTACAGGTTAGACCCTGTACCTGTACCGTCGCCACTATGTTTATGGCCAAACAGCTCATAGGTGGGTTGCTGGATGTTGTGAGGTAAGTCAGCATGCATGTTTTGTGCTTATACCATTCAGGCTACTATAAATGCATTTTAAATCTTACTTTGAAATCCCTTTTAATGCATTTTAGTCTAACGTCACATTTTCTTTTCTTCCAAATATACATTCCACAGCAACATGGATCATTCCCAGTTTGCTCCTTCTGGTCCAGTAAGTCACTATCATAATCTATTCTTTTATTTCACGTTTGTCGTAGTCAATCTGCCATTTAGTTTTACCCCAGATACACCCATATAATACTAAAGTCACTATACTTAAGGAAACCAAATAGTCTGTCTATACTCCAGCTGAAAGAGTGTGTATGTGATGTTTACTGTGAATTTTCTCATTTTGTGCCCCAGCCTCCAGCCCGAAGACCCATATCGACTGTTCACGCTGCAGCCAATGAAAGCGATGAGGACAGGCAGTTCCGCAAAATTTTCCAGCAGCTTGCCGGAGATGTAAGTACATGCCTTGATTTAGGGATTAGAATCTATAGTGTGCAGACACAATAAATAAGGTTATATTCATTATTATCAGCCTTCCTGGTCACGTAAGCTGTGTGTGTGTGTGTGTGAACATGCCCTCAAGCCACACAGAGACAAGCTGGCCACTCATTTTCATACATGTAAAGGCAAGACTCACTGACAGTAAAATAAAAACTGACAACTTGCTTACCTTGACATGTTCACCTAGAAAGGTTTATGTTTTTTGGGTTTGATACTTATGATATAATACTGGTATCAACATTCGGTCATATTTTTTAATTGTCAGTACAAATGATGTACTATTTGTCCCCCTATTTTTATTTTTATTTTTTTAATCGGGTCACTATGACCGTCTTAGAGGAGGCTTTTGCCATTTAAGCCTGATTGACCTGACTTACTTTGTTGTTGAAACGCGATTTACGTTGTTGAAACAAGTATGCACAAGGGCGGTATCTGGCAAGATCATAAACATCCAGTGTGGGCTGAGGTGCAAGGAAAAAACATTGAAGTTGTCTCGTTGCGTTGCAAATTCTTTGCCCCCGATGGTGGTTCATCAAAACTAGGCTTGCCTAGTCATGTTTGCTGAAAGAATGATGTGAACCAAATGTTTGTGCTTTCTTTTTAAGTTTGTTTTTAAGTTTACTACTGATCTTTATCCTAGAAAAAAGGGAGTGGTTCGAGCATGTAAAATTTGTGGTTATGAAGCTTGACTGGTTTTTCTTCTTTAGCACGTTCCTGCCCCTGTAATGAAGAGTGACTGAATAGCACTGAGAATTTTATTGTTAAAAATGGGTGGGTTTGTAACTGGTGCATCATTGTAATAGCATGCCTGGCATCGACTTATTGATTCTGATTTTTTTTTTAATTTAGATTTTTTTTTTAAGTAACACACTGGAAGTTCTATTCATTTACAATGTAAAAACTTGATTTGTGATTTATATTTTATCTGGGCTAAATAACATTTGACAGACTATTAATAATTTCAGCCTTTCACAATTAATCACTAACTTTGCTTTAACTCGGATTAATTCAAATCTTAGTACTGGACAAAAATCACAGTCTTCTTAAAGTACCAAATTATTGCCTGCTGAGGTTCAGTTTTAACTGGGAAAATTATCCAACTTTTATAGTGCAGGGAGGTACAAAGCATGACGTTAACAAATTCTGAAAATTTTTTAAATATATTGAAATCTAGAGTACTGCTTGTAAATTCGATCATTACATGGTGTATATTGTCAGGTAAATTGTTTAATATGGTACATTTTGTGCTCCTAACGTATTGCATTATTATTTGATTTTGTTTCTTATCTTTCTGTGTGTAAACGGTCATTAAAACAATTTGTCTAGAGAAGAAGCGTTTTCAAGGAGTGGTTTGTGTGGCTTGATGGAATTTACTTCTTGTTTTTCTTGTTTTGTTGTAGGACATGGAAGTAAGCCCTAATGAGCTGAAGGATATTCTCAACAAGATTGTAAGCAAACGTAAGTGTAGTTTCAGTTCAAACCTGAATATCAGCCTTTATTACAGCCAATACTGCTGAGAAAAAATCCAATGTTAGAGTCCATAATCTTGGCAAATCCTCAGGGGAAAAACAAAGTATCACCAGGGAAAGATACTAAGTCCACTTGCACAAACACAATGGCTAAATCGCAAATGGCAAGGTGTGTTGTGTTGAGCCTGCTGGGTGTGGTTTGGTGTGGTGTGGTGTAGTATGTATATATCACCCATAATAACCCATAAAGGTTGCGTGATGATGTGACCAGTGTTAAAACAGTTTATAAAAGTGCTTAAAATTCTTTTGCAGCATGAGAATTCTCCTTGCAACAATGATTAAAATGATATAGATGTGCCATGGTCAACAAAAGGATTACTACTCATAATATCTTTTTATCCCCACCTCTAGATGCTGAGCTAAAGACTGATGGTTTCTCAATTGAGTCTTGCAGGAGCATGGTGGCAGTAATGGATGTATCCTTTTACAATATAGTTAACATACATATTTCAGAAGATAGCAGTGTAAGCAAAGATTTCTTTGTTTATTTTGGCAACAGTTTGCATGTTTTGCTACAGCAGGTGTGAATTGCCTTAACACTTCTCAAAAGGGTGACAGCTCTGGAAAGTTGGGCTTTACAGAATTCAAATACCTGTGGAACAATATCAAGAGGTGGCAGGTGAGCGAGCTGTATAATATTATTCCCTTTCAACCTGAATTCTTCATTTCCAAAACAAGTGGGACACAAGCAGTCTTGATACAGCAGATTAACATACAATCGTTCAAAAAAAA
>JAOVVH010000059.1:17235237-17248187 GCA_028566435.1 Scorpiodoras heckelii | reverse complement strand
AAGAAATGCTTTTCCTTATAGGTGCTTAACTGTTTCTTGAATAAGAGTCTTGATGTCCAGAGGCTGAGGGGGGCTACAAGGATGTCTGGAGATCCCTTTTCATCTACCGGATCAGCAGTTGTTTCAGCACACTTCAAGAAACGGAAGTCACGCTTCACTTTTACTGAAGTTCAACTTCTTCTGGCTGAGGTGAAGAGAAATCGCCACATACTGGTTGGTCAGTATGATTATTAATACTCAACCCCAGTTAAGCATCCATGGAATTGACATGTCCTTTCTTTGCCTTTTTGTAACATTTCTGATGTACTGGGTGTACACATGAGCATGCACGATAAACACTGTACCATATATACAACCCCAATTCCAAAAAAGATGGGACGTGGTGTAAAATGTCAATTAAAAACAGAATGGAATGATTTGCGATTGTCATAAACCCATGTTTTATTCACAGTTGAACACGTATCAGATGTCGAAGGTGAGACTTTGAGAAATATTAGCTCATTTTGAACTAGACGGCAGCAGCGTGCTAGGGTAACAGACAAGGTAACAGACGGTAACAGACAGCTGTAAAATTAAGTGATACTAATAAAAAAAACAGCTGGAGGAGCATTTTGCAACTAAGTAGGTTAGTTGGCAACAGGTCAGTAACATGACTGGGTATAAAAAGAGCATTTTAGAGATGCAGAGTCTTTCAGAAGTAAAGATGAGCAGAGGTTCACCAATCTGCGCAAAACTGTGTCTAAAAATTGGGGAAAACAATTTCAGTAAAATGTTCCTCAATGTAAAATTGCGAAGGCTTTGAATACCCAATCATCTACTGTACATAATATCATACAAAGGTTCAGAAATTTTGCAGAAAACTCTGTGCACGGCTGAGAGTCAATATTGGATGCTCGTAATCTTTGGGCCCTCAGGCAGCACTGCATCATAAACAGGCATGATTCTGTACAGGAAATCACTGCATGGGCTCAGGAACACTTCCAGAAATCATTGTCTGTGAACACAGTTCACCGTGCAATCCACAAATGCAAGTTACAGCTGTATGATGCAAAGAAGAAGCCGTATGTCAGCACGATCCAGAAACGCCACCATTTTGTCTGGGCCAAAGCTCATTTAAAATGGACCGAGGTGAAATGGAAAACTGTTCTGTGGTCAGATGAATCAAAATTTGAAATTCTTTTTGGAAAACATGGACACCTTGTCCAAGCATCCAGCTTGTTTTTAGCACACAGTACAAAAGCCTGCGTCTCTGATGGTATGGGGTTGCATTAATGCCTATGACATGGGCAGCTTACACATCTGGAACAGCACTATCAATGCTGATCAGTATATAGAGGTTTTAGAACACACCTTTTTCAGGGAAGGCCTTGCATATTTCAGCAAGACATTGCTAAACTACATACTGCATCCATCACAACTGCATGTCTTTGCAGTAGAAGAGTCTGGGTGCCTGCAGTCCAGACTTTTCACTAGTAGAAAATTTTTGCATCATCAAACGAAAAATCCGGCAAAGAAGACTCAGGACTGTTGAGCAGCAAGAATCCTACATCAGCTAGAATCCTACATAAGACAAGAATCAATTTGAACATCTGATATGTGTTCAATTATGAGTAAAATATGGGTTTATGACATTTGCAAATCATTCCATTCTGTTGTTATTTACATTTGACACAACGTCCCATCTTTTTTGGAATTGGGGTTGTATATATAAATGTGTGTGTGTCCTCCAAATAGGTAAATTTAACCAGGGTGTCTCCAGTGATGTTAAAAAGCGAACCTGGGCCGCTCTTACAGCTCGCATCAACGAGATCAGCGAATGCCACCGAGAGGTCATCGAGATTGTGAAGAAGTGGTCTGATCTCAAGTGTGACACCAAGCGCAAGGTGGCAGCCATGAGAGCTTCCGGCTTCTCTGCTGCCCGCATAACTAATGACCTTTCTCCTATTGAGAAAATGGTGCACCACATCCTCCAGCCTGGACCTGGGGAGAAGTTCCCACTGTCAGACAGCATTGCAGATGAGGATGAGGACAGCCAAGGTGCCTCTGGGATGTCACTGCACATCCCTGCTGTGTCAAATGGCAGGCTGGCTAGCAAGCCACGGGGCATGGCACACCACTCTGGGATGAGCAGCAAAGGAGACACAGATCTGCCACTGGATATGCTGTACAATTGTGAGTGCTTCCTTTAATCTAACTATTACTACTATTAGGACTGTGTCTGAAATCATTCACTCGTTTATTACTCCCTATTCACTATCTAGAGAGTTCTGTATTGAGGACAATATAGTGATCTCATCAAAAAATGAATAAACACTTTCATACATTACTCAGGGCATTTTCTCTGTGCCGCTAATTATCATTTTTGTCGCACAATTAAAACATACCAGGTCAACACTGGCTGGTGCGCCATCCATAGAAAAGGAACAAAATTAATGACTCGGATTGGATTGGGAACAAAAAAAAAACTTGATCGGGACATCCCTAATCGATTCGTCAATTTAAATTAGAGTAGCGCGGCACGTTGCAACCGAACAGTAAGTTTGCGTTCCAACCACAACCAAAACATACATTAAAAAGTTAAAATTCATCACCCACAGTTTATAGACGTTTCATCACATTTATTTCAAAAGTTCTTACAGCATACAAAATGACACTGAACAGTGTTGTTTATCATGTTATATACAGCCATCTTGTAGAGCACAACCAATGTAATCAAGGAGGCTGTTCGATGTTGATGATGTTGCAGGGCATCCAAATAGAGCTGTTTAGTTCCCTATGAAGAGCCCTTGGGATTCTGTACCCTGTACAGTGTGTAGGGAGCAGGGATACAGCTTAGGGACACTATAGGAATGCAGCCTAAAACGAGTAACGTAACGATCAATTTCGGCATGTTTGTGTTCACTGATGGCGCCGCTGGTTTGCGTAATTTAACTAATTTTTAATCTGCATTAAAAACATTTTGTTAATTTGAGAGCACTAGTAAATACATATTGTACTGAGTGTATTTTCCCAATTTAATAAACTCAGAGGGCATTATTATGGCCTTTTGTGTTGTGACGCTCACAATAAAACATGATTATGAAATATATTAATCTAATTATTTTCATGCTACAACTCAACAATGTAACATGCCTCTTGGAATGTGTCTGAAGGAAAAGCAATATATACTCCTTGGAAAATACTTTTTAATAATAATTTTCATAAAACAGCTTTTAGAATGTTGTGTAAATACCAGCCAATATATTTTCTGTGCACCATGTTTTTCTTTTCAGCGCAATGCATGATGGTATGTAGTGCTTGGTCAGTGACAGTTGGTTATACACAACTTTTCACCATTCATTGTGGGATACTTTGAGTCCAAGATATAGAGTACAATAATTCTCCCTGTATGTTCAGACAGCACTACAAAATGGCAAACTCAACTGTATATTGGACTGCATAGTGAGTAATGAGTGATTTCCGAGTGTGTACAGACTATTTCCAAATTACAGCGTCAGTAATGACATTAAATTTTATCTATTTTGAACTCATGAATGTGTAGCTTTCAATACATTTTACATTCAATGAAGTAAAAGACCAAACGACAGAAGGTAAATCTGCCCAGAAATCGGGCTTAATCTTTAATAAAAAGTTTGTGTTTGGTTACAGTAGCACTGGGGACAGAAATGTGCAGTCTACAGAAAGCACACAAATGGCTTTTCAAATCTGAGGCTTGAGCTTTTGCTAAAATCTGAAGCTGTTCAAAAGACATTACCCAAAAGCTATCCTCTTATTTGACAGCTTTTGGGCTGCATAAACTTATTTAGCCATCACCTCAAATTAAAACACATGTTGTGTAAAATAACAGTACCTTTGTGTTGATAATAAAATAAAATCCATTTTTAGTGCTAAGTTTGTTTGAGGATGCAGACTCGAGTACTTCACCTCTGTGGCTCACAGGAATATCCAATTCAAGTGCATTATTTGATAAGGTGTGTCTTGTTTTTGACTGGTCTAGATAATTCTGCAGTGCCTCTTACAGACCTCGAGTATGAACCTTCAGGCACCGAAGGTAACCTGGACACTTTTCTTCTTTCTTTCTCTAGCAGCAGCACTGTGCTTTATATTTTTTTTTAAAATTTATTTTTATATTTTACAGGTTGAAAATAAATGTATCATGTTGATTTCTTATATAATGTGCATGTTGTGTTTCCTCTTTCATCAGACCAGGGCCTACACATAAGTGAAGCAGAATTCCAGTCTGATCGAAACAAAATTCTCCCAGACCCACCAGCTACTGACAGAGACCAGATCAAAATCGAAACCCCGCCTAAGGCATCAAGCAATAATACAGCTCATGCAGGAAGCTCTTCTCGGGCAGCCGTTTGTCGTCTAGCATCACAAGACGCAGACATTCTGCAGGAGCACCTCGCCAAGAGCGCCTCCCTCAGCTTGCACGAGCAACAAGCCACTACTGTGCTGGTAGGGACGCTGTCACGTTCACTGGAGTCGGTGGCCGAGTCGGTGCAGCGGCTGGTGCAGACACAGCAGCAGTTTGCACGGGACACACTGCGTCTGCAAAGAGATGCACTGCACGTTCTACGTGACTTCTCCTCCAGTGCACTGGCACTAATGCAGGACAAAACAAATGGCCACCCATAGCACCTGCATCTCTCCTAAATGTAGTCGACACTAGTGATGGGCATTTAGAGTAAACTTGTTTTCAAATCTATAAAAAGTTTAATTAATTATTTGATCTTTACATGAAACAGGGTCATTTTATATGTATTTTGCTTCCCTTAATAGCACACATTTTATAACAAACATTTTTTAGGCTCTGTGGCAAAAATTCAAACACTCTTGGACATTAATTAGGTTCTGATTTTATATTGCTGCATTTGCAGTAGTGCCATGCTATACTTTGTACTGCAAAAATCTTGCATTCACGTGCAGTCTTTCACATTTAGTGATGAATATCATTATGTTACAGATTTGGTTTTATTTATTTATCCACAGTAATGTTTTCTTGTTACTGATATTAGCTAAATTTTACTTTTCCTACACGGCTGGAGATTTACATAAAACCGGCCTTTACCTTGTCTACGTGCACCTTCAAGGCCATCATTCAATAATCCTCCATTAAAACAGATCTGTTGTGCTAAGCATTTTAAACGGTGCATTGTAATAGTGTTCATTTTATGAGTTCATTTTCCAGAGATACTTAACCCAAAAAGAATGTGACAGAAGTATGGTTGGTATGCTAAAGCGAAAAACTGGTCAATTTTAATTTAATCAAATTTGGCACACTTAATAATCAGCAAAGTGTTAATAAATAATTAATAAATAATTTGAGAATACAGTAAGTCTCTTTATCCAAGGCGCTGTTTGTGGTACTTGAAAATAGTAACCATGTAAATCTTAGCATCTACATTTTATACTATTTCCAAGGTCTTTATGTGACTGTACTCCACTATGCTAGTAAATTTTTTTCAGAGGAGAGAAAACACTGTTGGTGCTGATGCGATAGTCATGTATAAATATTGAATCACGAAGTGACATGTTCTTGTGGGTTTGCTGTATTTGTAACATCTGACAAAATTTTGACTTGACGTTCTCTATTTTCTGACAGATTAAAGCATTTCTGTGCTTAGCTTTATCACCAGTGCAAGCTCTGTCACTTTTCTGCCTCATAGAGCTCCTACTGAAAATGACAGCACTTTTGATGGCTTGCTGCACTGGTGACAATGCCAAAGCACAGCAATGCTTTAATTGTTTATTTTTACTTTTAATTTTGTATCAGTCAAGAAAATCATTTCAGTTTTCTAAAGCATTTTTTAGTTTCTTTTTTATTGAATGAGTTGCCCAATGACTACTCAATTAGTGCCCATCACTAGCCTACACACATCAGCTTTAAACTATTTTAAGCTATTGAATGTTCTCTGGAGAACGGGGAGGGACTGTTGAACTAATGAACAATACAGTTATATGCCTCAGGAGTATGTAATAATAGTCCACTACAGCGTTCAGCTACCTCCCTCCCAGTGTTCATAGCGATCACAGGACTCATACATGCACTAATGCTGCTTACTGTGTGCAGGAGGATTTTAATTTTGATCTCCCACATCTCCAAAAAGGAGTGATGGAGAAACGTGAAGAAGCTGGTATGGAGTAACTGGAAAGTAGCATTAGTAGAGCAAACTGTTTCTCAGATCAGAGATATCTCTATGTTAAAAGTCATTGACTGTTTGGAGAAGTGGTAAGACGCCTACTCTAAATTGACAAAGCTTTATTTAATGATGCAATGTAAGTAAACTAATTTAAATATTGTGTACGTTTTAAATTATGAGTGAATTTAAAACAAGTCTATTTATCTGAAATGCTCAGTTTGTGGTATTTTAGACACCATTTAGATCACAGTGTCTTAATTAGATTTTTCTCCTTTCTTCTGTGTATGTGACTGATCAGCTTCTCAATGTTTCATTTCTCACCCAAATGTTATATTTCAGATATGAGCTGAATTATTAGACATTGTGTGATGCACATTTTTAGTAATTCTGTGGGGTTTTTTTTTTAACCTTACATTTGACATTTAATTACCTTTTAATTATTAAGCAGTTACTTTATTTTAAAATTTTCCTCTTTGTAAGTACAGGTGCCATATGATGCTTAATTCTGAACGTGCTCAATAAGGATACCTTTGATACAGCTTCCACTCCATTCCTTGTTGTCTGCTCTTCCAATAGTATGAACACTGTTAAATGTTTTCTGTAAAATTTTTAAAAAAAACTACTGTAAGGATTGGAATAAAGCAGAACGATCATTTTGTCTCGCGTGAGTGGATGTGTGTTGCAGACTACTGGTACTTTTTAAACCTGCTGCTATGATGCTCCAAGTCGTAGATAGTGGCCACTTTGTAATTTGATGAGTGGCTTTAATAAATAATGGAGCCTTTTCTAGGATCTCCATAACCAGTGTTGTTCCTGTTCACGCTGTGAAATACAGAGGCATAGCACTGCCTTGAGAAAAACAAAAATACTGCTTCTGTCATTTGGTACAGTGCCATTATTTGGTGTGAACATGAATCCTGAATAGTAAGTATTTGTATCCTTTTATTTTGGTCTGGGTTTTTTTGTTTTGTTTTGTTTTTGTTTTTTTTTGTGCCTTGCTGTGTTGTGCTTTATATTTGAGTTATATTTTCATCATGTTGCTAAAAGGAAATAAGGAATCATGGGTCTCCTTTACTGTGGGAGTGTAACTCCTTTTTAGCATTTTGTTTTTAACATGACACTTTACCTTTGTGTGTTTAATGAATAAGTATTTATTGTATAATACATGGGCAAAATTGTTGTTCATGGTGCAGTTGTAGGTGTGTGCGGATTTAGAAAACGTTGCTGTATGGTGTTATGTTCCTCAGTTGTTACAGTTTATGTCCTACAGTTTATGTTAGCATATGGAAAATAATTACAAGCTGCCAAAGGCTTGTTTGCATTTGTGTTATGCTTTCTCTTAGTGACTACTTATTCAAGCTGCTACTGATCGGAGACTCCGGCGTGGGGAAGTCATGTCTGCTGTTGCGTTTTGCTGTAAGTCAGAAAGTCAATAGACTGAAACATGATATTAGATTAGACTGGATGTCAGGTCTCATGCTGATAAGCTATACGTCAAATTCTCAACAAAATATCTTTTAAATGAATTTGTTGCATTTGGATGGATTGGATGTTTTTAATTTAATGTTTTTATTGTTCATGCATGCTAATGGCAACAGGACGACACCTATACTGAAAGCTACATCAGCACGATAGGGGTTGACTTCAAAATCAGGACTATTGAAATGGACAGCAAGATAGTTAAACTGCAAATAGTGAGTAAATAATTCACTGTGCTGTATCATTTTATATCACTTTTTAAGCTGTTTTGATCGTAAATTCTTTAATGGGTCTGTACAATCTGGCATTAAAATAACATTTTCCAGGGTTCTCATCAAAGACTGGCCACACAAGTTAAATAAGCTCAGCATCATTACTAATGAATTTCATAATAGTCAAGCCCTCTAATTTTGGTAAATCTCAGAATTTACCTTATCAGTAATCAAACTAAATGCTTATACTGATTATATATATGTATTGATTGATTTTCATTACAGTGGGATACAGCTGGTCAGGAGAGATTTCGTACAATTACCTCCAGCTATTACAGAGGAGCTCATGGGATTATCATAGTATATGATGTTACTGACCAGGTAATAACCATAATAATAGGGAAATAACAATGACTTTTTGTGAGATCTTCAGGGATTTTATTATTATTCTTTTTAACCACAGGAGTCCTTCAACAACATAAAGCAGTGGATGGAGGAGATTGATCGCTATGCATGTGAAAATGTCTCAAAGTTGCTGGTGGGAAACAAAAGTGATTTAACTTTAAAAAAGGTGGTGGACTTCACGACAGCAAAGGTGTGTGCCCAAACCTACGTTTATAAGTCAGATTAAGTATGTATAACTATTTTTAATGCACTCTTTTTTTTTACTTGGACTATGAAGATTATGGGGCAAAAGGAAAGAAAGCTACCAAAGTATTTTTTGGCTTTGTAGACATTTTCAAGTGTCTACACATACAAAAGTACTGTTTTGTTTACACCTGATCACAACACCCATATATGCTTGTTAAACATCCCATTCCAGATTTAGTGGTGTATACATACAGTATATTAGTGTATGGCTGTAGGGATTTGTGCTTATTCAGCCACAAGAGCATTGGTGAGGACATGGAGCTCCCTTTTTGCCCTGGGACATTGTCATGCTGGAACAGATTATATATTATATTATTATATACCCAATTCAGTTGTGTGGGTCCAAATTTGTGGCAACAGTTTGAGGAAGAACCACACATGGGTGAGATGGTCAGGTATCCAACAACCTTTCGTCATATAGTATAGTTTCATATGTTTTCAATAAAAATAACAATTTGGCTTTGTTGTAAATTTGCATATTAAAGTTGTATTTTTAAGTAGGGCAAAGGTTTTTTACGCTTCTACAAAGATGCTCTGTAGGTTGCCAGGCTACATGCAATATAATTAGCTGTATTTCTGTAATATTTCTAGCCTGTTGATTACCTTATTTCCCCTTTTAGAAATTCCACTCACTGTCTTTAAGGTCATTTCAATATCTTGCAGTATTTTTGCTTAAAGTTTGTTACATTTCATCCAACACAGTATCAGTTTCCACACAGGAAACAAGTCGTGTATGTTGCTGTTTTATAAACAGAAGCAATAAAACACTTTTCATATATTTCATAATATTTCCTTAAGTAAAATCATTGCAGGACAGCTGCAGAAGTATCTATGCCATAATAAAGCACTTTTATTACTGTATTGAGCTAGTTACCCAGAAAGATAATTAGTAATCGGCTTGTTAGTATGTGGTTAAGTACATGGTTCGTAAGCAGATGTGGTGTTGTTGGTCTGCTTAGTTTACAGGAAATGGGCTATACAAAAAAAAGCAGGAACTTGTTTCAAGCACCTTCAGCTTGTTGCCTTGGCCAGGAGTGTTCTGTTTCTCTTCAGTCTGAATCTGTTTTAACCTCCTCTTGGACTGCACGTGGCTTCTCATGTAATGCTGAATTATTTTACACAGTTGCGATATGGAGTTGGACAGAGCTGTTTAAAACAGCACTGCAATGGTGACACTGTATCAATGTGTATAGTATTGTGTTCTTATACCCATTGTTTCTGACACATGTAGATGGGTGACAAAGGAAAAAAGTGTCTTATTAACTTGTTGGGTCACGTCTAGCCAACAGAACAGCTTCAGTGTGCCTTGGTATAGATTGTACACATCTCTGGAACTGTACTAGAGGGTTGAACAGCATTCTACCAAAAGATGTTCCCTCACCTGGTGTTTTGCTGATGGTGGTGTAGAGCACTGTCTAACACACCAGTTGGAATCTGGAAGGCCATAGTATATGATTTACATCTTTTTCATACGCATCAAACGATTCACTGAGGCCCTTTGCCCTGTGGATGGAGACATTGTCATCCTGAAAGAGACCACTCTTATCAAAATAGAAATGTTTCATTATGAGTTTATTATGGGACTGCTTAGTTCATCAGTCAGGTTTAAGATTTGCGCTGATTGGTTAATTCAAATGCTGCACAGATTTAAAAAATAACAACATTGAAATGGTTCAAATGAATTAAGGGAACAATCTTAAATTAATTTTTGGAGTTAATTTGATTATAAACCAATTATTATCAGAAAAAAAGACAACAAAAACCAGAAAAGGCATCTGGCATGTAAAAACATAATTCCTGTTGTTTGAAACTGATATGTAAATAGGCTAGCAAGGTGATTTGCATGTAACTCTGATACTCTAAAATACACCCTTCTCTACATCATCATACCCCAGATTCTGAACAAAGTTGGTCACATATTAGTGGGAGGCTACTAAACTGTACCATTTTGCATGTTGTGGTGGTATTGTCAAGTATCAGATCATTGCCTTAAGAAATGAAATCATATCACATTGTGCAGAAGTCTGAGGTTTGAATCCTTAGTCAATGGCTGAACACAATTAAAGTTTCTCCTTTATTTTGTCATCCTTCTGTACGTCAAGTCACCAAGTAAACATTATCATGATGGAAGGTTTACAGACGTGTTGCCTGTCCTGTGTCCTTGTTCTGTTACATTTATTATGCTATAAATAGGGAACTATCTACTTTTGAAAATCTGTTCCTTCTGCATGTAGCCTTTAATGATATTGCTACAACCTTTTTCTAGGAGTTTGCTGAGATGCTTAAAATCCCATTCCTTGAGACAAGCGCAAAGAATGCAAGCAATGTGGAGAAGGCTTTTTTAACGATGGCCTCTGAAATCCAGAAGCGAGTTGTGGAAGACAGCGTTCAGAGTGAGACAGTCAAAGTGGGAAAAATCAATAGTGCTCCTCTGTGGCATGGAGCTCAGAAAGCAACGGCTGAGGAGGTCAACAGCTGCTGCTAGTGCTGACAGAATTAGCATGGAGTATGTTCAGGGTATTTACATATTTAAAAAGAATATTTTGTGAACTAATTGTATTTCACAGTTTATACTTATTGATGTTTTATGTCTCTATATGAATTAATATGCTATAAACCCCTCTACTATGTTGAATATTGTTTTAAAGGTCCTAACAGTCAGATTAAATGAAAATAGTAAAAATGGTGGATCAGTGATGGACACGGTTATTTAACAAACACACTATTTTAAAGAGTGGCATCTTAGTTAATTGATTATAAATGATCATTAAAACATGAATCTGTTGGATTTGTGCATTTAAAATATATATCTTTATTTAGCTTCTCACTCTATATCCCTGTCACATCTTAAACTACCAGGACTCCTCAGCAGGTCCAGATTTCTATTCCTCACTCTCATAACTACATGCATTTTCTATTAGTTTCACTGTATTCATTCAATATTTGTTTATTAATGATACTGCAAATAACTGAATAAGCTGGGACTTTGTGTCTGCTAGTGTTTTTTTTTATAATATAAAAGAAAAATTGTTGGCCTGTTATGCATTTGTCAGTGTAAACAGTGTACAATACCATTCATCAGAATGTGGACCAAACAGAACAATAACTTTTTAGAAAAACCAAGAAGAGCCTCTGATCATGTAGGCCATTGAGCAATTGACTAGAAGGATTATAAATGACAATATCTAACATGGAGCCTTAAAATTTGATTAAAAATAAAACAAGTAATTGCCTAAGAGCAATGTACTTTTTAATAAAACAAAAAAACTAAATATTCAAAAGATTGATAAGGTTATGTGGGGATACGTAAGTAGATATTTTGTGATTTGTCTCATATTGGATAGCCAAAAAAAAAAAAACAACAATTATAAAAATGAATTATTGTGGGCAGCACGGTGGCGCAGTGGGTAGCGCTGTCGCCTCACAGCAAGAAGGTACCGGGTTCAGTCCCCGGGTGGAGCGGTCTATGTCCATTCTTTGTGGACATTCCGTGTCTGTGTGGGTTTACTCTGGGTACTCCGGTTTCCTCCACAGTCCAAAGACATGCATATTAGGTTAACTGGTGTCTCTGAAGTGCCCCTAGTGTGTGAGTGTGTGTATGAATGTGTGTGTGTGTCTAGGGTTGGTCCTGCCTTGCGCCCTATGCTGCCGGCTAGGCACCGACTCTCCCATGGCCCTGGAAACATGAATAAGCGGTTAAGATAATGAATGAATGAATTATTGTTTTGGATATTCATACATTTTTACCATCCAGTATGAGCCTAGTTAGAGGTTCCAAAGATAAACAAAAAAATAATGTAAAGGGAACAAAGTTGTGTTGCTCTGAATTTTTATTGAGTTCACATTACATACAGAACTCCTGAGTCTCTCACACTTTTATTCTGAAGAGCAAATTCATTAAGGTTATTTCTGTTTGTTTACAGTATTTGTATGCAAGTTTATAGTGTGTGGTTAAAGTACCTTTTACTTCACAGTTCTGTCCTGCTTCATTATAGGTTGTGTTGAAATTATAGTAATCAATGGCCATAGCGCCCTCTCTAGGACAAAACATAAACTGCCATGTGCATGTGAATTTATACCAAAACAATGCTAAACCAGGAAGTCAAATCATTAAAGGGAAAGATTATTACATAAAAAAGCAGCCTCGATATTCTCCACGTTTCTTTTATTAAATTGTGGGAATTGTGACAGTTTTAAATATTGTGCACTGAGGAATGCAGCTTAATCAGATGACCTTTGTATATTACATTAAACTTTTTTAAAGCTAAATCAAGAGTCTTTAAGGATTGTTAGCTGCGTACATGAAACTCTAATAGTTAGACACTGTGCAAAGTAAAAATCCTTAAGGATTTTAGATTTGACCTTATTTTGTGATTTGAGATGTGCTATATACAGGGGTTAGACAATGAAACTGAAACACCTGTCATTTTAGTGTGGGAGGTTTCATGGCTAAATTGGACCA
>JAOVVH010000059.1:17200451-17222311 GCA_028566435.1 Scorpiodoras heckelii | reverse complement strand
GGGGCGGGGGAGGTGGGGGAGGTCCTGTGGTGGTTAAGAAGGAACCCAAATCAAAAACGCCCTACATCTGTGGCTACTGCAGCAAGTCCTTCCGAGACAGCTACCATCTGCGGCGGCACGAGTCTTGCCACACGGGCATCAAGATGGTGTCTCGGCCCAAAAAGACACCAGCAGCACCCACCATGGTGCCCATGATCTCCACTGTGCAACAGCGGGATAGCAACGGCAACCCTATATATGTCTCTGCTGCAGGTATCCTGACAACAGGCACCAATTCAGCCACAGTGGCGGTGGGCGCAATGGCCACTCTCCCCCAGCAGCAGCCCAGCGTACCCAAAAAGCCTCCAAAGCCAGTGAAGAAGAACCATGGTTGTGAGATGTGTGGCAAAGCCTTCCGCGACGTCTACCACCTGAACCGGCACAAGCTGTCACACTCGGACGAGAAGCCTTTCGAGTGTCCCATCTGCCACCAGCGCTTCAAGAGGAAGGACCGCATGACCTACCATGTGCGCTCGCATGACGGTGGTGTGCACAAGCCTTACATCTGCTCCGTCTGTGGCAAAGGCTTCTCCAGGTGGGTCCTGAGACTTAGTCTTTTGTTTCCAAACTTGTCCTCAGACCCACTCCACCAAGACGGTCCACTTTTGTGCATTTCCAGTGCCCAACACACCCTGACCCAGGCATTCTCGTTTCCTGATGGTTCTGACATGCTGGGAGATGGGAAAGAGCAAAATGTGGACAGTCTGCAGGGGCCTGAGGACCAGTTTGTAGACAGCTGGATTAAACAAACTCTGTGCTTTAGTGGTCCAGTGAGACATTATTTTTCTGTGCTCGCAGTTTACCTTTAAAAAAATCCTAATTAATGATTGGACAATGTTGGATCAGTAGTTATAGGCTCTGGGTTACTGACCAGAAGACTGGGGGCTCAAGCATCACCAAGCTGCCACTACCGTAACAGTTTCTGCTCCAGGGTGCCATATCATGGCTAACCCTAACCCTGTGCTCTGAGCACAACTTCCTAACAAGCTGGGATATGCAAAGAAAAAGAATTTCACTGGACTGTAATGTATATGTGACTGACAAAGACTGCTTCTTAAAAGAATGTCTAGAAAGCAAACACCCATCACCTCAACAAGCTAAAGATTCATTTAAGTGAGGTGGAAGTAAATAAAATTTAACTTATTATTTATTCTATTATTCATTTTATGCTTAAATTATTTTTATTCTTTCAAGGTGAAAAGAGAAATGGTTTCATGGCATGTATGTGAGCGTGTACAGGGACTATGTATTGTTGTGTTGCACAAGCCTGATGTATATTTAGAGAATAATGCTGGCACGTTTGTGCTGTGGCTTTGTTTCCTCTAAAGGTTTTAACGGTCATAACGGAATTGATTGGCTTTATTTTTGGCGCGTTGTGAGAATGCCCTTCTCCAAGAATAATGCTTTTCTGTTGTGTTGCTATTCATGTTTGTAGTTGTGCTTTATATAGTGATTCTCCTGTGTAGTCACCATAAAGCATTTTGAGTCTATAGGATTACTGTGAATTTGCATGACATCGTTTTGGTGTAAGTTGAGTTGGTGTTAAAGGAGATTTAATCATCTTGGTGTAAAACGTTTTAACGTGCATGTTGGTTTTTTTCTCTTTTACCTTCCACAGGCCAGATCACCTCAGCTGTCATGTTAAACACGTCCACTCCACAGAGCGACCGTTTAAATGCCAAGTAACGGTAAGAGGCCACTCTGTTTCTGTTGTACTAAAACAGGCTCTGGCACTGGTTTTATTGGGTATGTTTGTCAGAAGCCTCAGCTTTCAGTGGGCTCAGGTTGTTTTAGTGGTGACAGCTGGTTTGAAAGTATACTGGCATAGCTTTGTTATGTGGCCAGACAGTAGGAGGGTTGGGGAGTTAAAATGTTTCTGAAGCATTTTATCAATGCTGAAGTCAAATATTGTTTATCAACACCACTAAATATTGTGATTGAGTATTGCTTTTATGTGGCTGAAAGGTGATCTCCAACAGTTGTGCAAGTCAAATAAAGTCAATGCATGAAGATGGAACAAAGACTAAAGGATGGCATTTGGCAGTTATATAATTAAATTGTCATTTTGTGATTTATGAGGGGGGAAAATGGGCAAAACCTCTTACTTTCAAAAATATTAGCTTTAGTCTTTTTACTACCATCTGCTGATTAGCCTTCACTAGGACAGTCTCAAACAGCAGCGGTGCTTGTACATTGTTTATGCGATGTGACCATCTGCTCAAACGTTAGCATCCTTAAAAACACAAACTACAGAATGAAGTCGTTAACTTTAGCTAGTTAAAATATATATTTTGGTTGAATGGGAAAGGGTTGGTTGGTTGCTGTAAATTGACTGTGAGATACTGTGCACCACAGGATGAATGTAGGGGCCTTTCCTGAGGAAACCTGCATCTCTGGGGTTAATGGGAATAAGATGATAAGATAATGGGTCTGTTAACTTTAGCTAGCTAAAAAAAAAGTGAAATGTGTAAGGGAAAGAGAATGTGTAGATGTCTGCTTGTCAAAATGTACACAACAGTAGATGAAATGTAGATGCACATAGCAAATTGAATTAATAATAATAATAATAATAATAATAATAATAATAATAATAATAATAAATAATTTTTAAAATTATACAGCAAAAATGACCAGTATTGACTAGCTTTCTACCAAATTAGAGAAAAAAAGGTCTTCCCTCCAGCTGTCCTAAATCCATTTCCTCTTATTGATTGTATTGGACTTCCTGTCACCCTCTTTCTCTCCACTGATTTTCCTCCCATCACTGTTTACAATCCCTGCTAAAATGATGGGATCACCACACTTAGATGATGTTTGCTCAGCTATTTTACTTCGTAGCAAATAAACAAATCACAGATATGATACAAAATGTTTTTTATTTAATAGCTGAACATTCTGGTTTCCTGAACCATACCTAAAAAAAGGATTTAATGACATATTTTTTCCCAGATCATGCAGTAGAAAAAATTATGCAGTCACTCAGTGTTGAGGGGAAAATGTTATGCAATCACCTTGTAATTTGCATTTCTACAACAAATAATGGCACCAGTCTAAAAATGTGAATTAGTCTGCAGTTAAGAGAGCGCTTACAGGCTTTAACGAGTTGTGGACTCGGTTAACTGAAAGGAAACATGGCCCCAGCAAGAGAGTTGTCAATTGAAAGAATGGAAAGGATTATAAAACTCCTTCAAGAAGGAAATCTTGATGGAGTTTTATAAAGATGGGTGAACATCCTCCAAGTGTGGCTATTCCATTATTTTTGCCAGAGATTATAGACAGACTTGTGTTTTTAAAGTCTGGAGATGCCCATGATTGGCTAGTGTCAGTGTGATTGACAGGGGAGAGAGTAATGCCATCAATCCTACCCAGAGAGCATGGCCAATATTGCTGTCTTGGCTCTCCTGAACACCAAAAGCTTTGTTTTCCAGTTGAGAATATATTATCCTTGTATGTTTGATTCACAAAAAAAGCACAAAGCAAATAAATATATTAAAATTTTTTGCAAGAGTACAAAGTGTAGATGACTGTGATCCTATATCTAATATCTGACACAGCTGTTTGAAATAGCAGTGATAAAAATGATTCTGAATAAGCTGTTATAACATGTTATTTTCATATTAGTTATACAAGGACATTTTATTTATTTATTTATTTATTTATTTAACTGGAAACAGTTTTCTTTACATATTGATTTTAATATATTTAGTATGAATAAATATTGTACTAGAATTTCAGAGATTTTAAAATTTGCTTAAAAGAGTTTATGCATATGTATGAATTTAAAAGGCACAATTTTTTGTAGGTGTTTCTTTCTGTAAAATGTTTGCAGTAGGGTAATTTCAGATGGCCATCTTATGTGAACTGAACACAAGACATTTTCAAGCTTAGTGGATCTTCATTGACTGATGATGATAAAGATATATTGGGGCATTTTCAGTTACGTTTTTGAAGAAAAACACTGATTTCAGTGCATCACTACTGTATAGGATTGAGTACACCAGTAGATGTCCCTGTAATATACTTTGTAGTGATAATACCTTATACTTACCCTGATACTTTAATTTAGTGGATTATTCAGGAAAATATTTTGCAAAATTTTAGGAAAGATTGCAAAGGTATCACTACTATGATGTATACTATAGGACAACCTCCTGGTGTCCGTAGTCCTGTACATTAGTGATGCACCGCAATGAAAGTGTTTTTCATCAAAACGCCCTTCCAGTTCCCTAGTATATTTTTATTTTATAATTAATTTCTGAGAACAGCTCAGTACAAATTTTTTCAAAAACAAAACTGATATTTTGTGTTGCTTGTGATGCCTGTAGTATTAAAAGTAGCATTTTAGAGAAATGAAAGTTTTTATGGCTTTGATGCAACTTCATTCCCAGTGATTTATAGACCACTTCAGAATGGTGTGGGTTATTTGTGTTGTAATTGTGCAGATTGAAACAACAGGGCAGCATGCATGATAACACCCTAATTGTTCATCTGTTTTTATCTGTCTTGTTTATCTATGTGTATGGCAGGCCTGCACATCTGCTTTTGCCACCAAAGACCGCTTGCGTTCACATATGATCCGGCACGAGGGTAAAGTCACCTGCAACATATGCGGCAAGATGCTGAGCGCCGCCTACATCACCAACCATCTGAAGACACACAGCCAGGCCGGATTCACCTTGCCCTGTAACAAAGGTACGCCAGCCCTCGCCCCTCACTCCTCCTCCACCTCCTCCTCTACCACTTCCTCCTGGCCTCCGATCACCTCGGCTACGCCAAACCAGGACAACACACGCACAGGTGGGCATCTCCCTCTGCCATGAAGTCACTTTCTCGAGAAAATCACTCTGATGTCTGCTATAGGGATCTGCTTCTCTCACCCTAGCCTGTAGATTGTTTACTGCTAACTCTGACTATTCACTGCTATTAGTCAGCCACATTTTTGGTTGAATTTTTTTCAATAAATTGTTGATTTTACTAGTAGTAATGGTTTTCATGCTTGGTATTTTGTAGCTCGTATTTTTTGCAGTGTTATTAAAGTAAAAATTAAAAGAGTTCCCAAATGTAAAGTCAAAGAAATCCATATTTTAGATTATAAATCTGTGAAATATATAAAATGTTTTACTTTTTTTTATCCTCAGAAGACAGTTTTTAATCCAAGTCCTCTTAGATGGCTAAATCTTATTATATTGATTAGTGTTTGGGTGAGAGATCAGGAACATCTGATTTAGTTTTACATAAAAAAAATGTTTTGTGCAGCCTGTTGCATCTATTATGCAGATTATTACAGGATGATGGATGCCACAAAAGCTCTATGCTAACAAAACTGTAGTTGATATGTTTTGATAGGTTTGGTGACTATTGTTAAACAAATCACTGAGGAATATAATAATAAAAAATTAATGTGAATCTTTCTAGCTGTGGTCGATGAAAGCTAGTGTTTTACAAGCAGCATTTACCTAGCAGACTTGTTATTTATTATGGCAGAGGGTGTGTCCAATTTGCAGTTCATGCATATTCATGAGGATGTATTGTAGGTGGAGAGATGAGAGGAACCTGGGCTACTATTTGTAGTAGGTGTACAGTTTTTTTTTTTGTTGTTGTTGCCTTAAATTACATGAATCATTGGTTTCCAGATAAACTCTATGGCCTAAAGTTTGTGGACATCTAAGCGTCACACCCATATGTGAATGTTGAACATCCCATTCCAGATTTAGCCACCTATGCTGTTATAATAACCTCTACACTCCTGGGAATGCTTTCCACTAAATATTGGAGTGCAGCTTTGGAGATTTGCCAGTTCAGCCACAAGAACATTAGTGAGGTCAGGCACAGATGCGGGGTGAGGAGGTCTGGGGCATTCCAGTTCATCTCAAAGGTATTCAGAGGGGTTGAGGTCAGGGCTCTGTACAGGCCACTCGAGTTCTTCCATGTCTTCATGGAGCTCGCTTTGTGCAGAGGGGCATTGTCAGTCCAATTAACAGTGTGCTTTACTGACAGGACTGTTTTAACAATATAGCCAAAGCAAAGTAATATATAAAAATGATACAGACAAACAGTAACAACAAATAAAGAAAATGGAAAAACAATAATGGATAAACATTAAATATAGACTTTAATTGAATTAAAAGGTGTATTACAGAAGGATGTGCAGTGTTGAATTAATTTAGTCTGTGTGTTTGAGTCTATGTGTGTGTGTGTGTGTGTGTTTGACTCTCTGTTTGAGTGTTTGTGTGTGTGTCTGAGTCTGTGTGTGTGTGTGTGTTGTGTGTGTGTGTGTGTGTGTGTGTGTGTGTGTGTTTGAGTCTCTGTTGAGTGTGTGTGTGTTTGAGTCTCTGTTGAGTGTGTGTGTGTTTGAGTCTCTGTTGAGTGTGTGTGTGTTTGAGTCTGTGTGTTTGGCGTTATTTTACTGCCACAAGTCAAGAGCACATTTTTTAAACACGAGAGCACGATTCAAGTAGCTCTCGTGGATTTTCATTGCTCACGTGCAAAATATACATTTTCTCTGCTCCTGTTCAGATTCACGTAGTTCTCATACAAAACTGCTCCTTTGCGCGTGAGCAGGATATATCTAAGCGCGCGAACCCACCCCGCGTGCTTGCGAATCTTTATGCTCTCGCGCTCAGATTTTTCACCGCTAGAACACTGCCAAAAGTCGTCAGCCATCAGAAAGAAGTATCTGATTTTGACCAATGAAATTGTTCCTGCTGCTTAACACGTCCTCTACTGTGTACAAACTTAAATACGCAGTTTTTATAACATTTTAGAGGACAATATCTATTTATTTATTGACTTTAATGTATTGCAAAAAATAATACATGTTCTATAGAGGCTGTATTGACCTTTTCCCCCTACAAATCAATAAAATATTTAATCTCCTCAGGGGTATGTATGATATAATAAACTAAATATGTATGTAATTAATTAATCACATTAACTGGGGCTGTATTTAATCTCCCGAGGGGTATGTACCATATAACAAATTAAATATATATTTATTTATATGTTCATTCTAAATCTATATTTCTATTTCCATTTTATGACATTTTAGAGCACAACATCTATTTATTTACTAAGTATTTATTTACTAATGTATTGCAAAATATAAAACATTTGTTCTTTCTAGAGGGTGTATTGACTTCCCCTAGATATGAATATAAATAAATATAGATTTAGTTTGTAATATCATGCACATCTCACATAAATAATTTTTGATCTGAAGGGGAAAACCCAATACACCCTATACAAAGAACAAATGTTTTATATTTTGCAACACATAGTAAATAAATACTCGGTAAATAAATAGATATTGTGCTCTAAAATGTCACAAAAGGGAAATAGAAATATAGATTTAGAATGTAAATATAAATAAATATAGATTAATTTGTCATATCGTACATACCCCTGAGGAGATTAAATACGGCCCCAGTTAATGTGATTAATTAATTAAATACATAGATTAAATATTTTATTGATTTGTAGGGGGAAAAGGTCAATACAGCCTCTATAGAACATATGTTTTATTTTTTGCAATACATTAAAATCAGTAAATAAGTAGATATTGTCCTCTAAAATGTTATAAAAACTGGTCTTTAAGTTTGTACACAGTAGAGGATGTGTTAAGCAGCAGGAACAATTTCATTGGTCAAAACCGGATACTTCTTTCTGATTGGCTGACGACTCTTGGCAGCATTCTAGCGGTTAAAGGTCTGAGCGCGAGAGCATAAAGATGAGCAGAGAAAATCCATGGGAGTTACATGAAATGTGCTCTCGACTTTTGGCAGTAAAATAACGCCATATGTGTGTGGTTAGTCTTTATGTGTGTTTGAGTCTGTGTGCGAGAGTGTTTGAGTCTCTGCGTTGAGTGTGTGTGAGTGCGTGTGTGTGTGTGTGAGTTCGTGTGTGTGTTTGAGTCTCTGTGCGTGTTTGAGTCTCTGTGTGTGTTTTTTTAGTCTGTGTGTGTTTGTGTGTGTTTGAGTCTCTGTTTGTGAGTCTGTGTGTGTGTGTGTGTTTTGAGTGCGTGTGTGTTTCGAGTGTGTTTGAGTGCGTGCTTGAGTGCGTGCGTGTTTGAGTGTTTGCGTGTTTAAATGCGTGTGTGTGTGTGTGTTTTTGAGTGCGCGTGAGTTTTAGTTTGCATGTGTTTGAGTGTGCGTGTGTGTGTGAGACTGTGTGTTTTGAGTCTGTGTGTGGTGAGTGTTTGAGTGTGTCTGTGTGTGTGTGTGTTTTGAGTGCGTCTGTGTTGGAGTCTGTGTTTGAGACTGTGTGTGTGTTTGAGTCTCTGTGTTTGATCATCTCGGATGCAGAGGTGCTGCTGTAGACCCTCTGGTGTGGGAATCGACAGGACTAAATCATCTGCATAGAGCAGGAACTTGACCTTGGTGTCATGGAGGATGAGACCTGGGGCTGTGGAGTTCTCCAGCATTGTAGCTAATTCACTGATAAAGATGTTGAACAGAATCGGATTTAGACAGCACCCCATCTCAACCCACACTCTTGTTGGAAGAACTTGGTTCTTAAGTGTCAAATTTTCACTACATGCCCATTTCCCAGGTGCATTGAAATGCAGGTTTGGGCCTCTTAGTTCCAGTGAGGGGAAATTGTAATACTACAGCATACAAAGACATTCTAGATTGGTTATTTGCTTCCAAATTTGTGGAAGCAGTTTGAGGAAGAATGGGTGTGATGGTCAGGTGTCCACAAGCGTTTAGCTATACAGTGTAGATTATTATTTGTCCATTCCGAAGTATAACATTAGTCTTGCTTTTCCGCTATCTTCCAGACACTAACAACGCATGCAACTCTTCCTCAGCCACACCAGTCACTGCCTCGGCCACCACTGCCAGCATGAACCGCGGAACCATCAGCAACCCCGTCACCATCTCCTCCAACACAGTGAATATCACCGCACCGGTGAGCCTGCAGCACCCGGTGACCATCACCGGTCCGGTCAATATTGCCTCGGTGAACATCCCTGCCACAGCAGCCGGCATGAACATCGCCCACCCGGTGGCTATCAGCACCCCAATGCCCATGAACATCACTGGCCCCCTCAACATCGCCATGAGGCCTATGGAGAGCATGCCGTTCCTCTCACAGGTTCTGCCTTCCTCGCCACCCTGGTAGAACCCAGGTACTTTCTGATTACTCATCCAACCCAGTGTGTCTTATTTTAAATCCTGTTCTGGTCTTCCATTAGTAGAGTGCTGTGAAGAAAGGGCAAGCATGGACGTAAGGTAGAAGTTCCAAGCTTAGTGTGGATAGGTTGGTAGCAGCAGATAAGGAAAAAGTAAGGATCTAGTTGGTCTTAGGTGGTGCTCTGTTTATCCTTATTTTGGCTATTGGCTAAGCAGAACCAGAAATGTATAGAGTTTAGTGAAATAGCTTAAGGAAGAGGGGGAAAAGGTAGTTAATGTATGGAGTGGAGGCTGGCATGCTGTACGTTTGGTGATTTGGCTTCATTAGTGCCAGAAGATCTCAGCCAGTGGCCATTTGAAGAGGAGCAGATTGCTTCATCATAGTGCGCATGACTGGTTTTAACAGTTTTTTTGAACTGTGATGACTTTATTTTTTTGTTATTTTTAGCTTGCTGATCAGTATTCCCTAGTTTTATTGCATTGAGTTGAATTGTGTACTGCAAAAGGGACAGGAGCTTCCATTTGTGGGAGATAATTATTTTTAATACTATCTAAGTAAGAGGCTGTTCTGGTTTTACATTCATTGTAAGCCACATAAAACTGTAGCTATTATTCTAGTTTTTTTTTTAAATATTTTCTGGAGTTGATCATTCCTGGTAGAAAACAGCTTATGTACGGTCGATTTGAATAGCTGGGACATATTTCTGCTTAGTGGGTGTTGGACATAAAATTTAACACAAGTCAAGTCTTGCACTGAAAACATATCTGATTGGTGATATTCTAATGGCAGTATTATGAGAAATGCTTAAAATTGTGGAGTTAAGTGTCTTTATGTTGATGTCGGGCTTTCTAGTAGCCACATTCACTGAAAGGTGATAATGAGACCTAAATGTGATCTTTTTAAGAGTGTTTAGTACATAAGAACTCTTTCCAGTCTTCTTCCTTTAAGGATGGGGGTTGTACATGCATGGATCTCTTCTCAGGGTCTTTACTGAGAGAATCCCACTCATTTGACACTCATGTTGGTAAAATCATGCCCAACACTCTTTTGAATTTTTCACCTCCTTAATACACTAAACCATTTTATCCTTCTTGTCCCATAAAAATGAAATTAACTGTACCTGGGGAGAAGGTGCATTTTGTTACGTTTGTTAGGTTTAGTTTTTTTCTTTTTTTTTCTAGTAGTAGTAGTAATTTTTCTTTTCCTTGATTACAGTTAAACCAAAACTGCCATCTGATGTTCAGGGTTTGTTGGCTTGGTTTTTCAGTGATGATTCTCTGTGTTCCAAATGACTGTAGGAAGCTAGCAGCGAACAAAGTCAAAGCGTTTCATCCATTTTGGATGGCAAAAGCAATATCGAAGTTGCACTGCTAATCCATTCCAGTAACTTCTGATCAGCAATAATATCTGTCCCTTCTGTTAAGTTTCACATGTTTCTGTATAGTCCCTTCTCATGAGAATGTACTACTCTGTATGATTACCATGAGTCAGGAAGAAAATCAGCTGAATGTGCCCAAACAAGGCACTGTGTAGACAGTGCAAGTGGCAGAGTAAATGCTCAAATTTACTTTATTTTTATTTGACCTGACCAGACCTGAGAAATGAATTTAATAAGCAGTAATTGTACTTTAGTGTTGTTGCTGATCAGAAATGTAATGGATTTGGGAGGGGGAAAAAAAGATCTGGGCTGTGATTTAAGCAAAGCCCAAGAGCTACTGTATGTTTTGTCTCGTCATTTCAACTCAACAACATTTCCATGCATTGCATGAACTTTCCAGTTAAAAACTAGGCACATAAAATGTTTTTTTCATTGTGTCTCAATGTCCTTCAGAGAACGTTGCCTTGTTTAACAGGGGTGTCCTCGTCTTTTTTCCTAAACTTTGAGAACTGGAATTTGAAGAAAGGAACAGATGTGACTGGTTCATAGCATTACAGAACTTTGAGTGTGCTTGTGATAGATGTATGGCCCTCCAGTGGCATCACTTCTGTGCCTGATCTGATAATGCCACATAGGAATATAACTGTTGTGTTTACCAAATCTCTGTGAAGATCTTGGATCTAATTTGCTTTGGAGATTCACAAATGCGGAATTGTGACTTTGTCATTAGCCTTTTTTTTCCCCCTGAAGTATTGTTGTTTTTCTTTTTTTATGACTTATGCACCAACAGTATCGTTTAAAGAAATGTTTGATTATTAGTGAGGGGTGGGAGATATTTTAAGTTTTACATTGGAGAATAAAATGGTAGTTCTGACCTATTACAATTTGCTTTGATGAATTGGCAGAACCATGTGAATGCCAGTGAATGTATATCTTTGTACAAAACAGTTAGCTCAGAGGATGTCGTAGGTATGGTAGACAAGTACAAGGAAAAAAACATAAAATAACCTTTTATAAAACCTTTTGTATTAGAACATTAACATTGATAATTTTGTATATATATGAAGACTAGGAAATTTTTGGTTAGCAGAAAGGTGAAGCATTCCTACATTTTTTAAATGTATGTATGTCATGAACAGTTATGTAAACACAATGTTTTATGTGCCTTTTATTTGGGTTGTCTAAATAAAAGAAAATTGTAAAACATGGACGTAACTCATTCTTGCTCTAAAATGCTGTCCTGGTCTTTCATGGAGTCTAAATGATGAGACTGAGTGGGTGTGTTGCTAAATTCACAGAGATGAGATTATTGATGGTACCTTTTTACAACAAAGTTTCAGACATGATTCTAGGGATAATTTATGGTGGTGCTTGTGAAGGATCCAGATTTGCGTTATCCCAATTAACCAAACTGAATGGACAGATGATGACCCAGGAATAGAGGGGTTTTCCAGTTGATCAGCTTAAATTCAGCTGTATTAACGCTTAAATTAGATTTTCACGTATGAGCATTTCAAGGGTGTACCGTGACTACAAGAATTCTGGCAAAACCTCAAACTTATGACAGCAGTGTGGCTGTAAAAAGACTGGGTGAACATGACCAATGTCGGCTGGTAAGAACCGTTTCATGTGATAGGCGTACAACACTGTCTCAAGTAACATCAGAATTCAATGCTGGGGCCTCAATAAACGTCAGCGTGAGGACTACAACGTTCCCTCCAAGATCCTGTAGGGGGACCTACCAAGTATTAACTGGTATACCAGTTTTCCTGGTACTTCAGTGTATAGTACAGTCTACATAATATAAGAAGCAACCCAAATATAAAGTCATTAGTTACTTACTTATTTGATCAACAAAATGAAGTTTTCTAGAAGAACTATTATTAGATATAAGCAGTGATATACACTCACCATGCACTTTAATAGCAATCACCTGTATACCTGGTCATTTTTATGTACTTATCCACTCAGCCAATCATGTTAGCAGCACAATGCATAACATCATGCACATTCAGGTCAAGAGCTTCAGTTAATGTTCACATCAAACATCAAAATGGGGGGGAAAGTGTGATCTTGGTGGTATAAACATTTCAGAAACAGTTGATCTGGGATTTTCTCAAACAACAGTCTCTGGAGTTTACACAGAATGTTATGAAATGTTATGTTGAGTGAGCGACATTTCTGTGAGTGGAAACGCTTTGTTGATAAGAGATAAGAAAATGGCCAAATTGGTTAGAGCTGCCCGGAAGGATACAGGAACTCCTATAATCCCGCTTTATAACTGTATTAAGCAGAAAACAGCAGGTTCCACATCAGCAACAGGATGCTTTGGCTATCATGGGCACAGACTCACCCAAATTTGACTGCTAAAGATTAGAAAAAACTACCTGGTCTTTTTCCAGTTTTCAACTGCCCAGTTGAACTGAAGCATTTCACCTGTATCTGCATGATTTTAAGCATTGTGAAGCTGACATGACTGAATAACTGTATTTATTTATTTGTTTATTTACAGTTTTTAACACCAGTTTTAACCTCTGTGGTTCTTTCCATGGCAATACAGGTCCAGTCCATCTTTGTTTGTTAGATTCTCTCTTCTGTCACATATGGTCTTTCAGTTTTATTTTTTTTAAGAAAAGTTAATGATCCTTGTTGCATTATCATTGTTAAAGATGTCTTTCATTGTTTGGGGTTTTGATAATTGTTTTCTTTATTTGTGGTGTCTTGCACATTCGGTTAATATAAGTTTCACTGACAGAGTTGTCTGGCACATTGTACATTGTGGTGGTTCTTTGTCTTTTAATATGTGGGCATGTGTGAATGGAGTTGCCTAAAATAACTATAAATGAACATGTGTACAGTTGTTCCTATTAAACTGGACAGTGTACATATGTGCAAACACTTGCTTCTAAAGTGGCTATTATATATTTGTCTGTCATATAGACCTGTTAAATATCATTATAAATGACAATATAATAATCTGTGTAAACAATAGTCCTGAAGCAAACCATATTAGTCAAGAAGGCTCACTTGAGTCCCAAGTCATGCATGTAACCATGAGAAGGGGATGACCCAGGCCAGCATGATCTCATATCCTGTTCCATTTTCCAGCTCATTCCTTCAGCGGTGAAATGTCAGACTATCAAAACAAAACATTAGAGGCAATAAAAAGACACAGAGACCATTTTCCCTGTATGTAGTGCTCAATACTGCACAAATGTACTCAGCACTAGCATTAAACTGCTATTGCTGGAATACATTTATAACAGCTATTACTTTCAGTCAAGCACAATTACTTTTAGATTCTGTTTCCTGGACAGTACAGCAGATCTATAAAGTTACACAAGGGAGTTTCTTCAGAGTTGCTGGATGAAAAATTGTTTAAACAAAAAATCTTTAAACATTACTTTAAATGTTGAGATGAATTAAGATGAATATCAGTTGTAGTTTTTAATTCAAACCAATCCTTATTAGTTGAGATGAATTTATGTGTACATTGAAACAGCTAAGCATTAGGTAACAGTTACGTTATTGCTAGTTTTGCATAGATTTGTCACTTAACTACTTCCTATCCAGGTTGTATATTGTTGCCAGTTTTATTACTTAGAGTATGTTTATTTTAGTGATACAATTTGTACTGAATATAATCCATTCAGTTATTCTTCTTCAGTATTTTTATCCTGGTCAGGGTTGCATTAGAACCTGGGAACACTGGGCATTCAGCAGGAACACACCATGGACTTTGCATTAAGTGCTATAATTGCTTACCTTTGTTGGGCTGAACTTGTCACAGAAGAGACTCGTTTAACATTTTAGTCACTCATCTCAGGCTTGCTGTAAAATAAATGAATGTGGGGGATGATTCAGTGGGACCCTGGTGATCACAAAGTATCACAGTGAATGAAACTGCACAAAACGGCACAAAATTCCTACTGGCACCTTGGCTTATCTAAGTTATTGTTCATGACGTGTATGTTCGAAGCTGGACATGTCTCAGCTTCTTGATACTGATTGGCTATTTGTGTAAGTAATGAAATTTTATTTATAATTTTATTTGAGCAGTATAGTCACGTTGTGCTTAATAAAATATATGAGACATATTTAAGGGGTGGGGGTCAAGATGCCAGATCCTGCCATAATTACACTGCTCAAAAAATTTTAGGGAACACTTAATTATCACAGTATAACACCAAGTCAGTTAAGCTTCTGGGATGTCAATCTGTCCTGTTAGGAAGCATAAGCGATTGTGAGTCAATCTCACCTGCTTTGGTGCAAATGGAAGTGACAACAGGCGCTCTGGAGAGGCAACAGCAAGACAAGCCCCAAAATGGGAATGGTTTTGCAGGTGGTGGCCACAGACAGTTACTATCTCCTTATCCTTCTTGACTGATTCTTTCCTAACTTTGTGTTTTCCTAGTGTCCTTGTGACTACTGGTAGCATGAGCCAGTACCTGAAGCCCATTCAGGTTATACAGGTAGTCCAGGTCCTCTAGGATGGCACACGCACATGTGCTGTTGCAAGAAGGTTTGCTGCGTATCCCAGCACAGGCTCAAGACATGGAGGATATACCAAGAAAAAAGAGGAGGGCTGGACATGGCCGTAGAAGGGCATCAACTCTGCAGCAGAACTGGTATCTGCTCCTTTGTGTGAGGAGGAACAGGAGGAGCACTGCCAGAGCCCTACAAAATGACCTTCAGATACCTCCACAGACTGTCCGGGAGTTCACTGATGCCCTGATTCAGGTCTGGGACGAGACCCCCAGGACACCATCCACCGTCTCATCAAGAGCATGCTCAGATGTTGTCTGGAGTGCATACAGGCACATGGGGGCCATACACACTACTGAGTCACATTATTAGTTGCTGTGATGAAATTCACACAAATTGTATCAGCCTGTGATTTCAATTATTTTTTTTTTTTTGCTTTGATTTTTGGTGTGATTTTGTATCCAGCCTTCAGTGGGTTCATGATTTTGGTTTCCACTGACTGTTGGTACATCAATTTGTTCTCAACGAATTACGCAATTTATTTCCGTAAAGATATTCAACTTGACTGTTTCTTTCATCAAGATCCGATGTGTGATTTAAGTCTTCCCTTCATTTATTTCGAGCAGTATACAATATTTACGTCAGTTCTCCCAGAGGACTGTGATTAGTTATTTTGTTACAGCCATGAAAATCACAACACACCATTATCAAAGCTCTTATAGGTGGTAGCCTTTTGACTGGTATTTTGAATTAATCACGCTTATATAATAACAGATAAACATATCTGGCCTTATAAATACTGTTTCAACTTGGACCTCCTGTCAGTGGACAGCTTCATGAATGTAAATTTCTATGGCACCAAAGATGGACAGAGTATTACCGTACACGGGCGGCTCGGTGGCGCAGTGGGTAACGCTGTCGCCTCACAGCAAGAAGGTCCCGTGGTCTGGGTCCTTTCTGTGTGGAGTCTGCATGGCCTCCCCGTGTTTGCGTGGGTTTACTCCGGGTACTCCGGTTTCCTCCAACAATCCAAAGACATGCATGTTAGATTAACTGATGTCTCTAAAGTGTCCCAAGTGTATATGAGTGTGTGCCCTACGATGCATTGGTGCCCTGTCTAGGGTCGATCCTGCCTTGCACCCTATGCCGCTGGCTACGCACCGTCTCTCCCATGACCCTGGAGACAGGAATAAGCAGTTAATATGAATGAATGAATGAATGAATGAATGAATGAATGAACTACTGTATGCATTTAAATAGCCTAATGAGCTTAATGTTTAATAGTTTAGTAAGTTTCTTAAAGCTTAAAAGGTTTGAGACCCTTTGCAGGCTACTATACCGTTCAGTCTGCATCTCAATTACACTTTGCAACATGCATTACCAATCACACATTTTTTTTGCAGACAGGATTTCAGGAAAAGAAGGAATGTTTATTGCAGAATAACTCGTGGTGATGCAGTTTTGTTGTAAACTTTGGGGACAGGGATGCATTTGATGTGTGTGTCCACTAGGCAGCTGTCTGCTCCTTTGTTCCTCTGAAAGTCTGATTTTAACCTCACAGTCTTTTCTCCTGTGTTTGATTCACCCAACACACACACACACACACACACACACACACACCGCAGTGTCGCTCCCTCGCGGGACTACAGCACTACACTGAGTGTGTATGAGTGTCGGTTTAAAGCCGTATTCCGGCTCAGTGCTGCTTTATTCCGCTGAAGGAAACGAGGCGTAATCGTGAATATTTTTCACGCCAGACTACAAGGCTGCCGCTCACCAGCTGCTCTCTCACAGTAAGTAGCCGTGTGTCTTATGCTAACCCTTTCTTTTTACAGGCTTTCTCACCGTGCTCCCATTATTAGTGCTGAATATTTCACTCCCGAGCTCCGGCTGCTAAACTGAACAGCGTTATATGGGTTTTTTTTATCCATTATCACACGACACTTTGAAGCAGAAGTCATGCATGTGTCCAACTCGAATCGTGCGGCCTCTCGTCATAGGGTCTCTCTGTCTCTCTGTCTCTCTCTCTCTCTGTGTCTCTCTCTCTCTTTCTCTTTCTCTCTGCTTTATCTGGTCCCGAAAAATTAAACAGCATGTACACTGTAGCCTGTTTTAAACCCGAACCTTGTGCACTGACCGGCTCTTAGTTTAATGTCAGTTTACACGTTATTACGTTAAACGAATCTCTTCACCACCACCAAAGCCCGTCCCCGGGCTCAATCCTAAATACCTTCTCATTGGATATCATTCTCCCCACGTAGGCTGCAGAACCCATTAAGTCACCCCCCTGTGTAGTGCACTCCTGTAGGGAGACTGGAGTGGTTTGGAGTTGAGCCCGTGTCCCGGTCAGGCGCTAATGCTAGCTAGTGAAGTATCCCAGTGTATCCCAGTGTATCCCAGTGTACACTGCAGGCTGTTATTCGTTATATTTACGACACTGGAAGAGGGACCGAGCTGTGCAGTGAGTTATTTAATGAATCTAGGGTTAATTTAATCTGACTTGAAATCTAACAGGTAAAAGTTGAAAAGTTATTTTCCATCATTCAGGATTTTAATGCTGCATCTCTTCTGTCATTCCGAAGTCTAGTTTGTCGTTTCGGGGAAGTTTTCCCACTTCTGTTGTTGTTGTTGTTGTTGTTGTTGTTGTTTGTGTTGTAAACTTTACAGTGCTGTCTATGATGATTATATTCTCTGTTATCTCATCTATAGGAAATCCCCCCCCCATTCTGTGTCCTGTTTCCCATTCATGAATTCTGTATACTGAAAATCTACAACTTATTATTATTTTTTTAAATAGGACCTAAAATCTACAATTAACACAGATTGATAAAAATAGTGTAATGAATTCTGATGTACATCTAGGGCACTTGGTTGCCAAATAAATAAATAAATAAATAAATAAATAAATGACCTTCCCTTAGATGCGATCAGGATCTCGGTTGTATCATTTGGCTTTGTAGTTTGGGGGGACTTTGTATTTTAATGTGGAGCGCATTACAAATTCATGAGGTCTTTCACAGATTTGTTAGACAGACAGCTGGTATCACGCCCATTCCCCATTAAAGCCTGGAGGTTTGTATATACAAGTCCAGTGTGTACATCCCTCTTTTTCTGCTGCTGAAAGACACCAGAACAGCTTATTGGTCCATCTGCGTACCAGCCACAACAAAAATCTTTGGCTTTTCTGATTACTCCTTGGACAGGAACAGGATGTTGGTGGAACCCTTTTGATATCCTCCCTATTCATAGTATAGACCTAATTGTAGTTCCTGGAAAGGAATACGTGCTCGACTCTGCCATGCACATGACGCCGAGGCGAGCAGCTCACCATTGTCCCTGTTTCTCTTTTTTTTTTTTTAAAGACTCAACACCAGGAACCTTGTTATTCTATACATACTTCCTCTTGTGGTTATTTCTGCATTTTGCATGAAGGCACTGAATAATCCCTCTTGTCATCACCACACTTCATTTATTTTTCTCATAATGGTTCGTTCTCTTTTCCTCCTATAAAATTCATCAGTAATATTTGTAAAATGTTACAATCTGAATATTGACCCTGTGCTATTCTCAGACACTGGCTTCAAATCTAATTCCCAGTAGGTATTCACTTCACTCCTGGGCCATTTTGCTTTCCTGGGCTTTTACATTTTCAGTTATTTGTGTCTGCTTGGAAGGTCTCCAGTATAAGCGAGGAGAAGCATGGTTATTTACACCTCTGTTAGATTTCTCTTTTGGCGCAGATTAGAGTGCCTCTTTTCATACTACTGAACCAGGGAATTACCAGGATGTGCTTTATACCACTTACTAGAGAAAAGGGGGGCAGCTATTGCCAAGATAAATGTGTGCCAAAGCCCACTTTACTGCTCAAATGAAAAAGATCATCAGACAAACAAGGACAAGGATGGAAATGAATCTACATACTGTGGACTTCACACAGGGACTAACTTCAAAAATGTGTGAAATCTACTCACTGCAAGCACTTCCTTAAATAATAATCAGAGGCACAGAGGGACTACCAGTAAGCCACTGTCTTCTCTTTTCTTTTTCTATTAATACACCAGCCAGTCAGTCTTTTTTGCACATTTCCCTGATGCCAGATCAAAAATATCAGTGCAGGGTTAAGTTTGTTTCTGAAATCTTTCTGCAGTACACCAGTATTTCAGTCTTGACTGTACTATGTCACTATATTCTGTCTTAGCTTTGTTTTGGTGTCAGTTAGCTCTTACCCAAATGCCAAGTGGATACAGTGAAGCAGCATGGTCTGTGTGAAGAGTGTCAAAAAAAAGTGTGGAGAACCTGTCGGCTGCTTTCCAAGATCTTTCCCAGTCAGCCTGTTTAGTTCATGAGTTTAGCAAACAAGCACTCTTCTCTATTTGGCTGCTCTTTTTTTACAGTGACGTGTAAGTGCAAAACAAATGAGCAACTCAAACACACACAAGAGCAAATCAGAAAATGTGACAACAAAACCAAAAACATAATTCAGAAAGACATGTACTCAAAATGTAAAGGCTAGGACCATACTGAACATCACATGCTCGTTGCTGATTCACATGACGTAGGATTGTCACAAGGAAAAAGAACTGGACTTTTTCTGGTCTGTTATTTAGTTGGTCTAGTGACAATAATATAATTCTGTTACTTACTGTGATAAAGAGGTATTCTGCTTCTGAATAATTCAACCTACTTTGTATAGGTTTTTTTCAGAATTCACAAACTCAGTAATATCTGCACATCTACAATAACATCATATAAATGTCATGGATAAAAATAAGAATGAATAAAGACTCAATAGGCTTGTATTTCACATCTCCCAGCTCTCAGTTTCCACGGTCTCTCCACAGACTCACACACACTGTAATCAGTCAACAATGATCCCAATCATGTGATAGTCAATAAGCAAGGGCCCGGCTTTTCTGTTTTACGTTGTTTGGGTTTTTTTTTTTGCTGTTGCATTTTGGGTTTGTTCATGTGTTTTGCATTTACAGGCCATTCTGTCTTTTGCCTGCACTTTCAGTGAATTTTTATCTGAATCTTTGATCAGTTTGCTGTAACATGCATATTGTATTACTTACTCTTGTTCTATTTTTGTGTCTTGGCACATCAAAGAAATGTAGCTGAGTTCTCAAGTTTAAATGAATAATTATTTGGGTTGCATAAGGTTTGTGTCGCTCCATGTGTTTTTCCACTTTGTTTCTTGCTCTTGCTGGTCAGTTCCTGTTGATAGTTTCCTTTTCTCAAAATTTCTGCTTTCACTCAGGAATTAACAGCCTAACAGGCTCACTTGCCATTTATCTGCTATAGCCTAATTCTCACTTCCTCAGTAGAGCTTTGTTTCTGGCAGAAAGCAAACTAATGGTCAAGGGACGTTTAGTAAAGTAGGTACCACATTTAAATGGTTTGTGTTATTTTGCTTAATCTTCCTATTCATGTCCACTTGTGCAATTTGAGCAGTTTTAGGATTGTAATGTGATGCTATGTAGTCAATCTGCTTATTCTGCCATTATGAAGTGGCATCCTTCTCTGATAAAACGCATCTTAATAGTGCCCTGATGTGGGCGTGTGAGAACTGACCTTATCCGCTCTGTTTTGCCTTTGACAGCTGTTGAAACATGCTGATCTACAGCCTGTTTGCAGATGCAAGGGCAAGAGGCAGGAGTGCTGTTCCCAGCTGGGAAGTCACATGCGACTCGGAGCTGGCACCTCTGTAAAAATCGCAGAATGGCATTGGTATACACATGAATGTTAGAAGAAATCGATGTGTTGAGCCAAGAATGTTCTCTAATGTGGTATGTTATTGTTCCTCTGAGGTTTGTGTTTGTGCCGTAGCTGTGAAATATGATCCGACTAGAGCTGGGGACATCTTAATTCACTCCTCATGGTCTCGTGATTTTGGGGCATCAAAGTCATTTTTAGAAGGATTCATTTACTGTCTACTTACACCAAATACGTGCAGTGCACTTTCATTTGAAAAGGTAAGAAAGGTAGTATTTATCAGGACATATCAAGACTTGGTGATTGTGTAATCTCAATTTCTTTAACCCTTTAGAACGAAAAACTTTAGAAGTGAGATAAAATCCTATACATCTGTGAAATTGATGGTTAATGGCGAAGCTGGCAAAGTTTCTGACAAAGTCTGCGTGGTATTTAATACTCCAACATCTGGCAAAGTCTCTTGGCCCACTGCTGGCCTACAAACAGGATGTGATTTTTTTTTTTCCCTTTTCTCCCATAACTCGCATCACACACTTAATCTGGGCTTTTTCTAAAGTAAGAGGTCAATTTGAGTGTTGGAATAATTTTTCATTTACTGCCTCATGCTGATTGAGGCATGAGGATGAATTTTTTTAATTGCTTGTAGTCCTTCCAAGGACCAGTTTAATATGTCTGTCAATAGCTTTTAGTGTTCAAGCACTCAGTGACTTTATTGTTTATAGCTAACAATATGCTCTGATGTGCTGTAGCATTGCATTATTTTCTCTTTGCAACTACTTTTGAAATTATTCATTTGGTAAATACTTTTACCCAGAACAAAACCAGGAAGTGACTCATAATAAAAAACATACTTAACTACTTGGCTCTGTGCTTGGCAGAACTTTACCATTGAGCTGAGTGTTTACATTTGTGATCTGTGATGACTGTTTTTACAGATTATTACTGGATACTTACACCCCAAGTTACTTACACATACAAACATTTCCATTAATTAAATGAGGCAGAGCAGCAGGTTTGTTAGTCTAATGCAGGGGTCTCCAATCTTATCCACAAAGGGCTGGTGTGGGTGCAGGTTTTCCTTCCAACCAAGCAGGAGCCACACCTCATTCCACCT
>JAOVVH010000059.1:17185290-17200351 GCA_028566435.1 Scorpiodoras heckelii | reverse complement strand
AGTGTGTGGCTTCTGCTTGGTTGGAAAGAAAACCTGCACCCACACCGGCCCTTCTCGGATAAGATTGGAGACCACTGGTCTAATGCTTAAAAGCAATCAAAGATTAATGGTGATTAATAGTTGTCTGCAAATCAATATTAAATTGGCACTTGATATTAAACTGTCTGACTAGACTAGCAAAGGGTCTGTAAACTGTAGTTCCAGGTATATGTGACAAAAGCTTATGGTGAATGAGCTTTGTTGTAGTGAAGTATTGAAAAGTTGTTATCATATCAGTACATAGTTTTGCATATGCGACTTCTAATTATTGATGGAGTCAGTGTGAGTAAACATATCCAAGAACTGCCTGCTTTAGAAAGAAATGGTCATTGGACCATTGTCAGGGACTAGCCACAGACTATTCCCATGGCTCAATGGCAAATATCCAAGGAAAACTTGTTTACTTACGAATTACTGTTTCGTTCTCTTTTTTGCAGGGAGGTATACCGTATTCTCTCCCAAGTTGGTCATTTGCCAGTTCCCACCCACTAGCTAACTCTCCCTAATCCCACCCACTAGTTACCACCGAGGGAGGGTAAAGACTAGCATGTGCTTCCTCCAAAACACTCAAAGCCAACCACACAGAATAGCTAGACGCATTTAGAAGTTAAGCCCTGACTGCCCTATTCCACATACGTGAACTCAAGGACACATGTGATTGGTGTCACTTGCATTGACAGGGGAGAGAGTAATGACATCCCTTCCACCCAGAGATCATGGCTAATTTTGTTTTCTTGGCCTCCCTGCCATGTGATCTCCTGATGACAGGGTGAATGCTTTTCTGTTGCGCAACTCAGAAGCCCAGGGATAATTTTTTTTAATCAAGTGACTATATGTTGCTCTGAAAAGCTTGTCATACCATCGTGTTCAAAACTTTCAGCACCTGAAATGGGAAAACTGCATGTTAATTACTTAATCAGTTTGCTTTGTTTTATTCCCTGTTTAAGATGTTGAAAAGGTTTTCAAACCTTTTAAATGCAAGCTGTAAGGTGAAATACTGGGAGCTATGGGAATCTCCAATTTCTGAACACAAATGAAGCCACTAAATGAGGAAATCTGTAAGTTACATACTTTTTGCTGAATCGATCCATTGTAACTTGGGCTTGACTCTTCAGTTCAGCACTTGAAGCTTTTCTCCCAGTATTCTCAGTGTCATGATAAGTGATAATTGTGTATTCTGATGTCACTGACTAATCAGTCATTAATGTTAAAGCTTAACTTAAATGAGCACTGCGACATTTCAAAGTTGTCTGTGTTAACTACATAAAGAACCGTTTAATAAAAGCGGTATCGCATGAGTAAGAGTGCTGTTGTACCTAATATTAGCATGCAGTACTATTACAAAGCTTGTAGTACTTGAGCCCAGTTGTGGTCTCGAGACCACCTTTTCACTTCTCAGAATTGAAAGCAATTCTACTAATCTTGAATCAGTCTCAGACTAGAGTGGTGCAGGCTGGACTGCCAGTTTTAGAAGTAATTTTAGAGGGAAAATACATGACTGTTTTTCCCAACAATGGCAATAATAAATCTTTTTTCTTACTTTCAGAATAATTATACACATTAATAAAAAAACAACAATAAAATGGATTAATTAATTCACATTTTATTGACTGGTGCCATGGATTTGTATATAATGTTGATGTATGATGTAGGTGAAAACTGACTTTTAGTTCTTGACTTGGTCTCACTTCCTCCAAAGACTAGGTCTTGACTCAGGTTTGATATAGGTGGAATCACCCCCTTCACTGTCAGCATGGCCGTAATTACCTGCATCTGAATCACTGAATCCTCGGGTTACTGTCAGTGCAGAGTTGTCCTGGTGTCTGTGTGGGTTTCGTACAGGTTCTCAAGTTTCAACCCACCTGCCAAATACATGCCAGTAGGTGGATTGGCCAATTTGTATTTATTGTAGCTGGGAATGAGTGCGTGATTATGTGTGCATAGATAGACTGGCGTCCCATCTAGGGTGTATTCCCACTCACGCAAATGGTTTCCAGCATGGGCTCCGAATCTAAGTGCTTACTGAGTGAGTGTTTTGTGTGTACTATGGCCAAACGGGAGGCTTATTGGCAAATTGTGATATTTTAAGACGGATGCAGACGCTCAGCTTAGCCTGTACATCTGAATCCTGTCTCGTGCCCTGGCAAGTTACTAACTAAACTGTGATTTTGTGCTAGATTTTTAGAAATGAGAACATAATCTTCCTGAGGCGGATGGAGTTAATTTCTCTTGACAAACTAGGTCTACCCTAAAATGTGTTCCAACCACACTGATTTCAGGACACCAGTTGGCCAACAACTTGGTGAAGTTTTCTAGGCTTCACTGCTGGCCAGGAAAGGTGTAAATGGGAAAAACTCTAGCTATGTCATACGGATTGTAAGTAAAATGGAGGCACTTATGGATTGTAAGTAAAATGGAGACACAATTCATTCTGTGTGAGTTTTATGTATCGTGTAGGTTCCTTTTGTTTAGTCAGCAAAGCTTTAATGGAAAGAGAGAACACAACATGGAGAAGCTGAAGGTTCCCTCTAAAGGGAACAAAAACTATGTCTTTCCTGTTACCTTAATAAGTTAAGACAAAACCTTGTGGATTCTATTGCTAAAATAGCAGCATATGAAATTCAGATTAATATACTGTGAGAATGCTTAGCGTTAGTAGAGTGCAGCTGACTATGTGAAACAGTAACTAACCATCTCAAGTGAAATGGGTTTGTCATTCCTCGATAGAGCTTGTAAAAACAGAACAAAACTTGGAACTGAATGTTTATTCTGCAGAACCACAATGCAGCACGGTTCACAAGACTACATAAAGTGCATATACACAACAGTGTGAGACAAGTGCAAAAATACACAATAAATACGCAGGGCAGTAATTTCCATTATATCCTGTAGAAAAGGCATTAACTAGACAGGACAGCAAGGAAGAAACAAGAATATCTTTGGTGAATTAATCTTCTATATTGTAGCCATGCAGGAGCCTTGATTTTGACCCTAGACTATATTGCCAAAAGTTTGTGGACACCTGACCATATCACTCATAGTGCTTTTTGAACAGCCCATTACAGATTTTGCCCCCTCTTTGCTGTTTATAATAACCTCCAGTATTCTGGGAAGGCTTTCCGCTAGATTTTGCGGAGCGGTTATGGGGATTTGTGTTCATTCAGTCACAAGAGCATTAGCAAGGTCAGGCACTGATGTCGGCTGGTGCACAGTTGGTGTTTCCGTTCATCCCAAAGGTGTTCATTGGGGTTAAGGTCAGAGCTCTGTGCAGGCCACTTAAGTTCTTCCATCTCTAATCTTTGGACACCATATGGAGCTCACTTTGTGCACAGGGTAGTTGTCATACTGAAACCGGTTTGGACCTCTTAGTTCCACTGAAGGAAAATTGCAGTGCTACAGCATACAGAGACATCCTATATAATATGACCATATGTGTGAGATGCTTAGGAGTGCACATACTTTTGGCCATGGCATATATGCTGTGAGCATGTAGTGCGAGTCATTCTACATTTTAGTCTGCTAGTGTGGCATCCTGTTTCTCATTTCCTGTTTGCAGGGAACCTGAGGTTGAGTACAGTTCAGGGAGATCTTCCCTGCTGAACTACCCATTGAGAGATGAAGAGCAGTGACCTCCATATTTGAAACAAGGAGAAATGCAAATCAGTTTTAAAGGGAAAAAAGCAAAAGTTAATTTTAGCTGCACGAGTTCTGTGAGGAGAACTGATTTTACTTTGACGTTTTTTCGCAACAATATCAAATCAAGTGTCATTTTAAAGTGACATGCAGGAATTTCCAGGAATTTTAAGAGCCTTGTATAGAAGATTCATGTTCAGTGTTCTCTAAAGGGTTTACAAACATTATTCAAATATAAATATGTCAAACTTGAGTTTTGGTCGACTTTCTCTCTAAAGACAGCTTTGTGTGTTGTGAAGGTATCATACTCCCTGACCAGAATGATTAATTAGCTGCAGTTCAGAGTTCATTATTTCAGAAGGGATCTCTGACAATTTCTTTTGATTTCAAAACAACTCTCAAGCCACGGGCATGGCCAAGCAACTGCAGCTTGCCTCACAGCTTGCCTCACAACCTCAAAACACAGACTACATATTCTCATTTTGCATCCTGTTTACATCACAAACATGAGGTTGGCAAGGCATACTGGGATCTGGCGGTGCCATGTGGGCCTGGCTTCGGCTCAGCCTAGCTTATTGTTTCCCCAGAGCCGGGATTTCTCTACCCAGTACTGGGGGGAGGGTGGAGAGGGAGCCTGAAATGGCCGAGGGGAGCAGGGCAACATTAAAAGGAAGTTGCTCTGGACTTCTACAGGCTCTCACACTTTTTTTATACTTCTGGATGTGGACAGGAGTTTCTGTTTCAGCAAATTTTTAGATAAGTGAAGGTAAAACTAAATGCACTGTTGTGTTGTAAGCGTGTTTATGACGCTTTTGGAGATTGAATTCATCTGTTTGCCAGTGTGGACTCAGTATGTTCTCAACAATTACTACAAATCAGCCAATATACAGTGTGTATAACATGGTATTTTATAAATGCTTGAGTTGTATAGAATAATCAACATGAACATGTTAATTAGATTTGCATACTGTGGCTCTGTTGTGCTGAAATGCCTCTCAGGTAAAATGCAATATGTATCCTTATATTAACTGAAGGTCTTGTACCCATCCAAATACTGGACAATACTATGTTCACTGGCTTTACTTGTTGGAAATCTGTTGGACAGAAATGTCTCTTATGCAAATGATACCATGCAGTTTTTTTTTATAGCGGTTTCCTTAACCAGAGCATTTGACACTGCAGCTGTTGCACTTTGGATTGTGAAACTAAGGTGTATGGTTATGCGGAGGTTTAATGTCACACGATGCTTAGGCCTATTACTAATCTGGGTCAATTGGGGTAACCTCAGCTAAACTCTCTCACTCTCATGTGACCTATATCTTGCAGTGCATTTTAAAAAATATTTAGTTAATAAAAGTACTGACGTGTATCCTCACTAAAATTTCAAAATGAGTAACAAACACCTTCACACCTTTTCCCTCCACATAATTGGCTTGCTTCAGCAGCCCCATGTTCATGTTGCCGAACACTGCTTTCACACTTGGTCCATACCCGAGTACAATAATTCCCCCCTCCCACACCCCGCTGGTCTCCTTTCACATAAATTTTGTTATTGGTCGCGAACCCTGGTCCGTTTACAGCTTTTATTTACCAGTGTCGCTAGGCAATGATGCAAAATGAAAAGCCACGCTATATTTGTTTTCGCATTCATCATTTTGTTAATGTGGTGTTTGGCATTTTCACTGTCCCATAAATGACGTGGCAAGTTCCACGTAGCTGTCTTCTAAACAAACAATTTACATGCCATCAATAGCGTTCACTTCCTTTTTTTGGATTGGTGAGCTGCCGTAAAAAACGCAGACCCGTGTTTCCTGAATGACTCTGGTATGGTCCCTTTGTGCACATCCAAGTTTGTGAAACAGCATTCACGGCAGATTTAGCTGTTCAGTGGTAGCTCATCCGAAGTAGCAAGTGGGGCACTAAGGCTCTGCTCCATCATTTATATCATCCATTCAAAAAATGTTTTCATAATCTTCATAAAATCCTCATGTATAACTCCATACATTTTAAATTCAGTAGAAATATTAGTTCCCTCTTTAGAGTGACCATCTGCTGTTTGACAGATATGAGCCGATGTTCCTTTGATTGCTTGTAGCACAATCATGGGGCAGTACACTTACTGCCCTCTTATCTCAATAGAGTTATTATTGCAGCTAGTGGTCAAAAATGGGAACTACAGAAATGTCCAATGGGAGATCCATTGGAGCAGGAACCATGCTGCCCCTCGCTTGAGGGAATAGCAGTGAACAAGACCACTAATTACAGGGTGGTTTAAAATAGATGCTGCATATTGTAAAATTTAGAAGAGGGGAAGAGGATTAGGGATTAGAAAACATCTACCCTTAAATCGGAAATGTTTGACCTTGTTTCCTACATAAAGACTGATTGAAAAAAGTAAAAAATGTATTTTCCAATGCCTGAATTTTTGGGCTATTTTCAGGTATTTTGCATGGCTGTGAGATGTCATGTTGCTGGAAATTTTGCTGAAACCTGACAGCCCTGGTTAACTGGTCTTTTATGTGCATCTCGCTGGTGACTGAAAACACACCAGCTGTATCAAACACAGTAAAACAGCTGGTTGACTCTAACTTCCTATAGCAGGTTTACTTTAATAATTCACTGGATAGTTGCCTATAGCCTAAGTCAACTGTGATAGCCTCTCAACTTTTTGTTGAAAACGGTGCCATTATTAATGTCGCCCTGCCAAAAGCTATAGTCTGCTGCAGTTATAGTCACATGACTGCTGTCATGGTTGATCTGGCAAGTTTGTCTAATTCTGTTGTAGAACGTATCAAACGTTTATGCTTTTTGGCATTATGGATCCATTTTTGTTTTTCATGTGCAAGATGTTTATCCGTGGTTCATCATTTGTACCATGTGTTTCATGGCTCCAGGCTCATTTGCACATTGAAATGGATATTAATTGCTTATTAAATCATTTGCAGCCTAATGTGTACTGCAAGTCATTTGGCTACTGCACTGCAGCTTGAGGATGCCATGTTACAAATTGGACTCTTTAACATCTGCTGAAAATTTTCCATTTATCACGTGATTCTAAGGATTTGAAGCTTAATTTGGCCAGGCAAGTTGCTTTATAACTCCCCAAGGATGAATTGCAAAAGAGAAGCTCCCCCAGGGAACATTAATCTGCACATTTTTCAGTTTTCATGCTGTTTTATCAGCTTGTGGAGAGGGTGACTCATTAGAGGTTTTGTTGGGTTTTTTTTTATTGTCTTTCCATCTGCTTCACTTTCTGGAGAGGTGAGCTTCTGTTCAGTAACAGTTTGTCGATTAATCTGTAGTCAGAAACATTAAAATTAACTTTCTTGATCAAACCAATGAGACACTAAAATACAAAACATTTCCAAATCCATTAGGTCAGGCAGAGTTTAACATTGGCATGTCTTCTGCTGACTGCTCTCTTAATCGTTGTATTTTCCATTCTGCCTTTATAGGTCCTGATGAAAACCCAAATCTGCTGGAAACTTTTGGAGGCTTAGGCCACTATATTTTGAATGCCATTCTTCCTCATTGAAGTGGTCCATTTGTAAAGTGGTCCACTCCATTACTGCTATATTGGATGCATTTGAAAAAGCAGAAAAGGAAGAAATATGCTCTGTCTTGCCCCAGTGGATTAACCTAATTGTGCAGAGATGAAAGAGTGAATAGGCTTGAAAAGCTCTCTTGCTCTGAGACAAGTGGGTATAAGAAAGAAAAAAGTTGGAGTTTGTGCCATCATTTCCTGGGTGGCCTAGTTGGTCAAGATGACCAGTCTGTTTCGGCGGAGCAGCAATGGCGGCTCTCGTGGAGGAGGAGGAGGAGCGGGAGCAGGTGCAGGTGGAGGAAGTGGAGGATCAGCCACAGGAGAACTGAACAACAGTAGGCCTAACCGACAGGTACGGCGGCTGGAGTTCAACAAGGCCATGGAAGACTTTAAGACCATGTTTCCTAGCATGGACTATGAGGTGATCGAGTGTGTGCTGCGCTCCAACAACGGGGCTGTAGATGCCACCATTGACCAGCTTCTACAGATGAGCATCGATGACAACGGATCAGACGACAGCTCAGACTCTGATGACAGCATCCCACCTGAGGTAGCAAGACACATTCTATACACGTGTTAGACATGTTAGACTATGTAACCTTCTCAAGCCACAGGTTTGTGTCAGTTGTAATTTTACCATCCATGTATATCTCTTTAATATTACTACTTTACCTGGGTAGAAATTGTACAAATTGAAAATAATGTTCTCAGTTATATTTCCATGGTTTTCAGCCCTTTTAACTATTCCTTGCATATCATAGAACCATTGTTTTGCCAGTTTGCCAGTGCAATCAGTTGCATTTCTGTTCATTTTTGCACTACTTTTTAACTATATTTACGGTATCCAATCTATACCAGTTTTATGCTATACCAATTTCTAAGGTGCCCTAACCTTGTCTTTTTTGCACAGTGACCACCTGTTTGTCTTAAATAAGATTTCTGGAGGATGTCTGTTGATTATAATTGATTCACATGGGATCAGTTCAGTATAAATCATAGATGGGAATGTCTTCACATATACACATGGTTGTTACAGCAGAAGGTCTTTCATCTATTCAGTACAAGCTAATTGTTTTGACCTTTTATCAAATGAAAACCTTAAAACTGTGGCATACTAGTATGTTAAATTAAAATTGAATCAGGTACTTGTTAAGCAATGGAAGACTTGCATTGAAAGAAATACAAATTATGCAGAAATATGATAAACGTTTGTGAGAGCTATTTGCAATAAATAATGAAAAATTAAGGCTTTCTAAAGACTCACCCTTGTGTGTAACCTACATCTGTGCTAGAAACTCAGTAACTTGTATAAAAACCCCTGGAAGTGTCACAGCTTCTCCTTTTGAATGTCATTTATATGTTACAGTTTAGTGATTTAAGCGTGAACAATACTTTGAGTTTTGATTTGGCTTAGATGGGAGAGGATAGAAAAGAATGACTGTCCCCTGGAATGTATTTGTACTGAATAAAAAGCACAAAACCTCTTATACTACATGTCAATTCTGACATGATACAAGTTTTTTTTACTTGTGTTTATTTCTACTGATCTCCATATAGAAGGTAAAATAATGCATAATCTTTCCAGGTGCTTGTGTGAATTTGGACAGGACAGACATATATACAGTAACAATTACATTACCCCACAACTGCATGTAAAGCTAATCCAGTCTGAATAGGAGTCTAATTACCGGTACTCTTCATATGTTAGTGAAAATAAAGAACCTGATCTCATGAAAAATTTATACAAATCCAAACAAAGGGAGAGTAGTTGAATATCATTTAACCTGCATATACATGTTAATACTCCCCTATTCTTAGCTTTTGTAATTTTTCATACAAATCGTGGTGTGCTAAATAGTGAAGAATTAGCATTTGTGAGGCCATGTTAGAAAAATGTCTTAATTTCTCATTCCAGTAAAAAAAAAAAGACCATTTATGTTTGAATACCGGAGTACACTTAAGTTTAGACATTTTATCTTTCAGTGGACATTAGTACAGACACAGCATTGCTTTTGTCAGTATATAAATATTTTTGGCAACACTGGTACCAGTCAGCTTTTTTTCCACCATCTCAATATTCTGCTGAGCTTGATATTATCACAAGCCTGTAAAACTGTTGGAGAAAGTTGAAACTACATGAAATAGAGGAAATAAAGCTAGATTCTAATTCTGAAGATTACATTTTTTAAGGAAGAAGAATTTGTTTGTACGTAGTTGAGAATGTACAGCAATTTCAGACTTTGTTGGTACGGAGACACGTTTTCCACTTCAGCCCTTGCTGTAGCCTGTCTCTGGCTCTGCCTCCTTCACACTTACATTTTTCATCTTTCATTTATTTTTCATAGCTTAGTGAAGGCAGTGAGCCATTATTAAAATCACGTGATGTTTCCCAATGGATGTCGTTTATCCTCTGACAATTTAATATTATTAAAATACATATTTTATTTTAACATATTACTCTAGTACATGCACTTGAGTGTTGATGTAGTCTTAGGGTTTTTATAAGTCCATTTGGAGGCCACCTTCCATGATACAAATTAGAAATTATTGTAGGAAGCAAAAAAGGCAGTTAGTATTATAGTTGTTTTATCTGGTATTTTTAAGTGTTGAAATCTAATGGCATATCCTTTTTATGTCTCATCTGTGACAGATCCTGGAGAGGACCCTCGAACCAGACAGCTCAGATGAAGAGCCACCTCCAGTCTACTCTCCACCTACGTATGACATGCACGTATATGACAGGAAATATCCTAATGCCCCACCCACTCCTCCCCCAAGGTAAAAAAAAAAAAAAAAGCATAATTTGCATAATGTTTATGCCTCTTATCATAACATGAAGCATGAGAAATGTTGTAAGCAGTTGTAAGTTGTAGTTCTTCAGATTCAAGAATAAAATGGTAAAACTTCTTCACTGGCTCTGCATGTAATGGGGATGGAGTTCACTTTACTCCTGCTTTTCTTGCTCATTCCCTACTGAAGCCCCCTGGTGTTCAGGACATGCACTGCTGGTTTTTGTCAGCCCCAAGTTGGCTTTTAATCTTGGGCTGTATGAGAGGAATAATTAGATGTGCCTCAGGTTATCAGTATCCATCTAAATCAGGTACCCAGAAATTTAGATGAGGTCAGAGTAGCTCAACAGACTTTGCTAAAGTACTTTAGATGTGGGTTATCTCCCAAATTCTTCATATATCTGGGCTGGCAAGAAAGAACCTTTTTTTAAATCATAAAAACCGTCCAATCCTGGTGAACGTTTGCAAAAACAAAATCCCACAACCATGTGGAATAATGTGTTATAGTCTAATATTGGCTATAATACCAAAAGATTATGGCACAAAAAGCACAACACCAAAAGGAAGGTCATGTTTTGCCACCAAAATCTTAAGGCTTCTGCTAAAACACTTGCAGCATAACAGTGACCCACCTCAATGGTACTCCTGCAAATCAACAAAGGAATGGCTTCACCAAAACAAGATAAGGTTTTGGAACGGACCAGCCAGAGGTCAGATCTAAATCCGATCAAAAATCTGTGGTGGTGACCTGAAGAGAACTGCATAGGAGCTACCCAGACAATTCTTATTGTTTTTCACTTTAGTTTATAGATTGTGAAATGACCTACAGTAAAAATAGAATAGGTTCTGACATTTATTAATTTAATACATTTCTGTTCATGCCAGGTTTTTATATGTGAAAACATTCTTAAAATGCAACAGTAGCCATTATTACATTAATGTAAGATTTAAATAGATTGATTTTTTTTGTCATCATTGACAAAATCTAAAAATCCTTTATCAACAATTTGTCAGCAACCTTTGTCTGTAATTCTGTTGCAGCTAATACAATCTGGTTAACCAAAAAGCCAGTCAATGTTAATTTAAGCACTTTTCCTTGTCGATATTCAGGTTTGTAATGTAATAATCCTGCAGTTATCCTTTAGTGTTGTTACTGTGACTTTTCACCAGTGAGAAAGACTTCGAACCAGGAGGTCTGTTTGGGTCTGATCTTCTTTTTAAGTGTGCAGTGGAAAACCACCCATTCACTTCTGTTAATTAACACTGTTAATTGGTGTATTCATTGAAAGACGGAGCTCAGATTTAAATGTATAATGACTTAAACATGCCATGTAGTTCAATTTTGAAGCCTAATGTGAAATTCACATCAACGAAATGTTGCAGGTTTGAAGGGCCACCCACAGGGGGACAGCAGCACACGCGGAGTTACAGGAACTGGAATCCACCGTTACTCGGCAACCTGCCTGATGACTTCCTTCGAATCTTGCCCCAGCAGTCAGACAGTATACAGGTGCAGAATTGGACATAAACCTCATAAATGATGCATGCTTTTTTATTTTCTTAATGCTCTTTAATTTACCTATAAACATTTCTGCTTCTGAAAGAACAGCTCCTGTCCTTTAATTTTCTCTTAAATGATCCCATTCTATATTGTAGTTCAACTGCGTTCATTTTTTTAGAGCTCTCAAAGCAGCGTGCGCAATCCATCGTCCTCCGTGGCATCGCTGCCTCAACAGGCTGCCTGTGTTGCCGGAGCCTCTGGAGCCTCTGAGCAGGAACGCAAGCTCAAACAGTACCTGGAAGATGAGCGCATCGCTCTCTTCCTCCAAAACGAGGAGTTCATGAAGGAGCTACAACGCAATCGCGAATTTCTCGTCGCACTGGAACGAGGTGCACAGTTTTTTCTATGCTGTTAGGTGTATTACTGTAAGACACAAGGACTTCTTTCACTGATTTAAATAAGAGCAATGTGAGTCAGTTAACACACATCAGTGATGGGGAAGGGCATTGCATTAAAATTACACTCTAGTCAGTTTACAAGGTTCATTACATTTGAACTTTTGAAACATCATACTGTGACATGGCCATCTGTCAGCCAGTAGGAGATGTTTGGACAGAACTTCATGTAAGTATGGAGCAAGATGGGGAAACTCGTATAGTCCAAAGGTCCAAATCTATAAGGACAGCTCAGATAGCATTAAAATAGTTAACCAGTGTGCTATAGGTGCTGTGTTCTATTTTATTTTGTATGCAGTATCAGTTTAGGACAGTAGCATATAAATGTTTTGAAAGGATGTAAATGGTTTTATTTAACAGATTTGTATTTTTCCATAAAACATGCCATACCAAATCAACATCACATTTCTATAATACGTACGTACAACATACACACTGCACACTAGATGTACTGATGAACACAGATACAAGTAACTTTGGTTTTACGAAGCCACACACAATTGCTACTAAGGTTTTCATATTTGAACTGAAATATAGTATTTATTATGATAATTTACTAATTACAAATTGAAAAATAAAACTATAAAGCATCAGCAATTCCATATTCAGTCCCCCTTTGAACTGGATTATCTGAGTAATGTCATGTAGTATTTGAATACACACTTCATGTAACAGGTATAGAAATTTTTTGACTGTCATATATCCAGTAATTTCAGTGCTTTACCTGCTTTAACTCCAATAAGCCTGCTTTTGCTCAGATTGCTGGTGCTTGAGATGTCCAGATTTAATGACAATAATGACAAGTGTTAGGTTACAGTTTAATAAGTGGGTGGCAACAATGCGTTCATTTTCTGAGTTGTCACTGAGTTTCTCACCACTGACATCCTGGACAGAAAGTTGTTGAGATTTCTTTCTGTACATGATGTAATAAATCCAATAAAATAACAAAAAAAATGTGTTTCTTAAATGATCTATTCCATGTACACAATTGGCACTTGCATTCACTGAAGGAATATATTTTACGTATATTCTCAATAAACCAAGGTGAAAAAGTGTTGCATTATCATTAATATCACCATTGTGATTTACATTTCCATCAAATTACTTACATCTCTGATATCTCTCATCTAATTCTGTTTACATAAGCCAAAGGTGTGTCTATGAGAAGAGATATAACAGACTACCCTCTGAGTATCACCTGATACTGACATTTTCACACTAACTAAGCTGATGCTTTGAATGTGTCTATTTGAAAGCTATGCAAAACATCACAGACATGATGGCAACATGGATTAAAACATGTTGTGTCCTGTATCCACATTGGACATCTGTGGTAATCATGTGCACATACAGCATAAAACGTTGCAGAATCTCAACATGAAAATCTAATCAAATACTAATCCAGAGTTGTAGGCGAGTATCAGCCTTGATCCTGATACTAGGTTCCACTAAAAAGCAGCTGATGGTACAGTGTCAGGTTTTCCCACCAGACTTTCCTGTTTATTATACATGAACTCATTCTCATATGTGTGCATGGGGTTTACCCATGAATGTTTACTTTCAGTTAGCAGTTCAGGCTACATCTGTGTGTATCTGTGTGATCTCACTAATAGAATAATGTCATGACTTTTCAGAATGCAGAACACCAAAAGGTCAAACTTTTCCATTTCCTTTCTCATAAAACATCAATCTTTTCTCTTTTAGATCGCCTCAAATATGAATCAAAGAAATCGAGGTCAGCTGGTAACTCCACAGGTAAAAGTCCTACATCTGTGGTTAGAGTTGTGCTTTTATAGACATATGTAAAATTTTGCGGCATAATGACAACGATATGACTGAAACTGGAGGTCATAGTGCAATTTCAGTGACATCGCATGTCCTCAACATGACAGGTGAGCACTACACTCCCGGATCATTTGAGGCGTGCACGGTAGTGTCGGATGACGCGCTGTTCAGAGACAAACTGAAGCACATGGGAAAATGTAAGACACTTTCTTCTGGTCAAAGAAATTACAATTCCAAAAATACAGTATTATCTATTTCTAATGTAACCAAATCGCTTCCACAGCAACCAGGAAGAAACTGTTTGAGATCGCCAGAGGGTTTTCAGAAAAGACAAAACGAAGAAAGGCAAAAAGAAGGACCCTGCTGAGACATCATTCATATCCTTCAAAGGCTGACTTCCAAATCTGAATACTTTTAACATGACCAAATAAGGACTAAAATACTGGTTCATCTTCAGTAACCACTTTATCTTTGTCAGGGTTGTTAGTCAGTCCATTACAGTGTGGCCAACATACAGTCACACATTCATTCACACATAGTTCAAGCTTAGAGTAGTCAATCCACCTACCTGCATCTTTTTGGGAGGTGGGAGGAAACCAGAGAACCTGGAGGAAATCTCATGTGGATACAGAGAGAATGTGTGAAACTCCACCATTTCCAGAGTTTGGGATTGAATCAGGTAGTTTTCAGCTGTGAGCTGACAAGGCTATCTGCTGAACCAACATGTCACCAAAAAAACATGCAAACTTCTAATTTAAATGAATCTGCAATATTATAAATAGAAATAACTGTGCATTTGGTGTTTATATTTTACTAATTTAGCTGATACCTACTGACTAGCTACAAGTCAATATACATCTGAGCAGCTGTGTGTCACTGGGATGTTACTTCAGATAACTCCAGTTATCTGATTAGCCTTAGCTGTTGTCTGCCCTCATTTCTGTATGTCTACTCTGTCATTTTTAAAACCTTAGTGGAAATTAATGTAATGTATGACTTTGTTGAGCATTGCCCCCCTCATGTTGCTCTTCTGACATTATTATTTGCACTATATCTATTTTTGTATTTTTTACATTTTGTATATTATTTCTATCTTTTGTATTTACATTTGTGTTTTGTTATGTGTATTGCTGCTGCAACACAAAAATTTGGGTATTAATAAAGTACTCTATCTATCTATCTATCTATCTATCTATCTATCTATCTATCTATCTATCTATCGATAATAGTGTTTGCCTTAACAGTCTCTTAGACTGGGCACTGCCAACTCCACTGCCAATCTGCTGGATGACGTGGAAGGAAATCCCTGTGGTAA
>JAOVVH010000059.1:17163649-17185190 GCA_028566435.1 Scorpiodoras heckelii | reverse complement strand
GTAAATGTTGCACCTGTCAATAGGAGGGATATACTAGGCAGCAAGTGAACAATCAGTTCTCAGATTCATTGTGTTGGAAGCAGGAAAAATGGGGAAGCATAAAGATCTGAGTGACACTGAGAAAGACCAACTTGTGATGGCTAGAAGACTGGATCAGAGCATCTCCAAATTGGCAGGTCTTGCAGGTTTTCCTGGCATGCACTGGTTGGTACCTACCAGAAGTGGTCCAAGAAAGGACAGTGGGTAAACTAGCAACAGCATCATTGGTTCTCAAGGCTCATTGATGCGTGTGGGGAGCAAAGGCTTCTGATCCTACAGAAGGGCTACTGTAGCACAAATTACTGAACATTTTATGTTGTCTGCGATAGAAAAGTGTCAAAACACACAGTGCACTGCAGCTTGCTGTGTATGTGGCTGAGTAGCTGCAGACTGGTCATAATTGTTCAGCAATGGATGGAAGAACATAACAAAGTGTTCAAGGTGTTGACCTGACCTCAAAATTCCCCAGATCTCAGTCTTTTTGGGCATCTGTAGGATGTGCTTGCCAAAGTCCGATCTATGGAGGCTTCACCTCACAACTTGCAGGACTTAAAGGGTCTGCTGCTAATGTCTTGGTGCCAGATACCACAGCACACCTTCAGAAGTCTTGTGGAGTCCATGTCTCAAAGGGTCAGAGATGTTTTGGTGGCACAACGGGGATCTACGCAGTATTGTGCAGATGGTTTTAATGTTATGGTGTGTTATGTTATGTGTGTGTGTGTGTCTTTAGAGGAGGAGAGTCAGCTTAGAAGATTGGCCATGCAGGAAGAGGAGCGGCCCCACAGGGAAGCACTTTCATGGTGAGAGGTCATACCACCGTTAACTGGCAAATTTAAATTTCAACTACTACACAGAATGTTATATTTCATTTTTGTGTTCTTTATTGCTCACTTTCAGTTCCTTAAGAGACTTATTAAATGAGTTATTAAAAATAAGCAAACTTGCAGAGCAAAGCTGTTAAGTCTAGAATTAACTATATAACATAAATATATGGTGTGATGCAATTGCATTATTAGAGTGATGGATAGATTTTCTGATTAGATCTACACTGCGGCAATAGGATGAAGTAATTTCTAACATTCTTAATTCTGTAAACATTTAATTTTATTTTAAAAAATTGTATTTATTAGTAGCATTATGACTTGGATATCCCTTTTTTTTAAAAAGTTTTGTCATTTGTGCTGCTCATGAGTGTGTTTTACTTAAGCCTGCTTTTAAACAGACTAAACACTACATGAAGTACTGATGTGGGAAAACTTTTGCTTGGCAAGACATAACTGTCATCTCTCCAAGAGAGACATTTTTGATTCAGTCTGCTGAATATCTGGAAGACAAAAAGTGAAGTAGCTGTTGCCAAACCTCTAAGTGAAAACTCTTCCCAGTGTGATTTTTCCATCAGCCTTTAGCCTTCAGTTTATTTTTTCTGGCAGTTAAATGCAAAAGAAAAAATGATAGATATGAAGCTAAACCTGGTTCACCCAAACCTGAAAAAAGTTTTTTTTTAATGTTTCATGTTCTCTAGAGGGGCATTAAGAGATATTAAGAATATTTTTCTTCTGTACAGTTACAGTTTCAGTGATGACCATTTGTAACAATCTTTAACTATAGATATGATTTGTGCTTGGCCAGTACTAGGTTTTATTAGATATAGGCTGTTACCCTGTGTTCCCTTATTTTTATTTCTGTGTTTTTTAAACTAAACTTTGAACTAAACAGAGTTTGAGTCCAAAATCTTTACATTTACAGTTAATTTTTTTCTGAAAGAAAACCTAGATAGCTTCATAGAACTGGGGATAAAAAGTAGCTATTGTTAGAAAGATTAGGTTTGTTATTGGGTAAGTATTAGTTACTTAACATTTTGGTTAGTGAAAGTGAAATCCCTTGTAAAAATTTTTTTTTATTTTTTCCCTTGTACAATATGCAACTAAATCTTTGGGAACATCAAGAGTGGTTAAATCTGTTATAATGAAGCTCATTATTTATACCTGTATTGACAGTGGTGGACAAGAAGCTGGATAAATACTTCATGGCAGTTGTGTGCAAAATTTATAATAAAGATAAAATCTGTTAAGACCAAATGTACATTCAAAACAACATACTATTTCTAATTCTACTATTTCTAAATAGTAATGTGAGAAATGTGTAGTTTTGGACCTGTGGCCTAAGCACTTTTTTAAAAGGTATGAACATAAGTTTGTTTACACCTGACCATCACACCCATATGTGTATGTTGAAAATCCTAATGTGATCCAGATTTAATCTCCCTTTGCTGTTATAATAACTTCCACTATTCTGGGAAGCCTGACCACTAGATATTGGAGTGTGGCTGTGGGGATTTCCACGGTATCCCATTCAGTAGTAGTGAGATCAGGCACTGATTTTGGTTGAGGATGTCTGGGCTGCAGTCTGTGTTTCCCAAAGGTGTTCAGTGGGGATGAGGTCAGGGCTCTGCACATTCTACTGGAGTTCTTCCTCTCCACCCTTGGTAAACCATGTCTTCATGGAGCTTGCTTTGTGCACAGGGGCATTGTCATACTGGAACAGGTTTTGGACCCCTTAGTTCCACTGAAAGGAAATTGTAATGCTACAGCATCCAAAGACATCCTATACAATTGTGTGCATCCAACTTTGTGGCAACAGTTTGGAGAAGATCCACCAATACTGTAGGTGTGATGGTCAAGTGTCCACAGTCTTCTGGCCATATCATATGCAAAAGATGTGCTCTCAGTTCTGAAGTGTGCTCCATCCACCAAAGTATAGCAGACAATATTGTAGATCGCAGTTTTGCTTACCATGTGTTATTGATCATATTTCAGATCCTTCCTGGCACCTAGTATATTTTAAAGTATCCGCGGAAAGCAGAGTAACCCGTGGCAGACTTCCTTGTGGCTCTGTGGTTCCATGATGATGGTGTAAGCCAGTCATCCCCAGCTCCACCCACACAGGATTCCCTAGTCACAGGAAGGGACTAAACTTCTAAAGCAGCATTGTAACATATATCTGCAGTCTATTAACTGTATAGTAACTCTTTGTTAATATTTTATTTCAAATGTTAGACTGAGCAAATACAGTATTAAATTTCTTTTTATTCCCATGTATAATGGTTTTAAAAAATCTCAATTTCTGCTACATTGGATGTATTCTTCCTTTGATTATTTATAGTTTAAGAAGAATTTGGCTTGTTACATATAATTTTTATATCTTTGCAAAATATTTATATTGACCAACCTGATGGTTACATAACATTGAAAAGTTTTCTACCATGTCTGAGAATCCGATCCTTACATGATACAAAGGTTGCCATAATTGCTCATGTAATCCATGTGTAGTACCACCAAAATGCCTTTTAAAATCTGTAGACTATTCTGTCTGACTACAAAATACCAAGGCATAGAAGTTCAAACTAAATGTTTTGATGATGATGATGATGATGGCATGCCTCTGTCGTGCAGAACTAATAGCCAATTCAGCCTGTGTAAGTGCCCTTTTATCCAGTAGGTGTGAACTTGTCTTGATTCTCTACTTGTCCAGAGCCGAAGCATCCTCTTACATAGCCACATGATGTGCTTACAGCGTTTAATGATTCTCATTGTCGAAATACAAGACCAGAATTTTTCACATGAACACGGCAAAGGGCAACAATCTGTGAATGGACGTCTACTTGCACTGCCACTTGCATTTCATACTCCTGTTAAGATTCTTTTGTAGTTTTCCTACAGGAAAGCCAGTATTCGTAAAATTTTAGCCAGTAATGCTTTTTCTAGATGGTTGTGTCTAGGATCACTTGACTATTATGCTGAGGAGTTTGGTGCGCAGAACAAGTTGAAAGATTCCATCGTGATAGTTTGATATGATGTTGATGTTTGACTCGATGATTTTAATTCTGTTTCAAGCTGTGTGATTTTATTGTAAGGGAAATTTGAGAATGTGACCTCCTACACTTAGTTTGTATTTTAGTTGATGCTAGCATAGTGGGTTCTCTGGGTTCTCTATTAATTCATTGGGTTTCTGTGAGTAGAATCACAGGAATGCAATAAATTGTAGTTTTGTGCTATTATGCAATGGATTCTTAGTAAATTTAACAAAGTATCTCTTGGCTTTTTGAGCAGAAAACATTTTTAAACACTGTTTGGACCTTTATTCTATTATTACTGGTTCTAGATAGCAGGTTTCTTCATCTCCACTTACAGGAGGTATTGCACAGTCCAGTGTGTTTTCCATGTTCTTTACACTCTCACATTTTCATTCATGAGATAAAAGTTAATTAAACTAAGAATGTATGAATAGAAATCCTGTGATACTTAACATTAGACTTTCCAATCCAGTACCTCTTACTCAAACTAGGGCTGGGACACAATGAAAAAAGAATTGACATTCTTTCAATTATCTTTGACACATTTTCAAATAGGAGAGTATTAAATTATATACGTTTTTGTTTATTTGTTTGGGGACACTTTGAATATTTCTTTGAAAAGTCATTTAAATGATTAGCCTCTTAGACTTCATCTCTTTATTACTATTAAAATTGTTTTCTCTGATTTTTCACCTCAGACGTTTGGTCTTTTTAAAGCAGGCCACCCTGTTTTAAAACTCTCGTAGCATTATGTTTGTGTGTTACTCCTCACTGTGAGACCATAAATTCACATCAATTCAGTTAATCTCCCATATGATGTGTTCACACTAGCACATTTAATCTCTCAGGGAACTTGCTCTCATTTAACCATTTTGATACAAGCACAGCTTGAATGGACATAAAGTGAATAGTAAAAACAGCAGTTTGAAAGCTTAATGTAGCATGATCAGATTTGCTTCATAACGCAATAAAAACTGTCAATCTAACCAAAAGATTTTTTAAAAATATAATGTCAGTATTTAAGGATTATTTTTGTCCTCGATTTTACATTTCCTTTTGGTTTTTTTTATTGAATTTAAGCCTAAATTCTCACCAAAGTTACCTTTGGTCTTAATACAGAGTGAAGTTAAGTTGAATTTATTTTACTGGATGGTGAATGTTGTGCAGTAATGAGTGGTGTAATAATCAAAACAGTGTATTCCCAGTGTTTAAATTTGATGGGATTAGATGGAGTATTTTCTTAAACTGGGTTAGTACATTGAATTTGTAATGTAAACTTATTATTATTATTATTATCAAAGGTAATTACCTTTATTTCTAAGACTATGACTGTATTTGCCCCACTAATAAGTGTAATGGTTCTGTAACCCATCATACTCTCAACACTGTCTCGGATCTAAACTTTTCTTACAGTCCTGTTACATTTATTAGTTATTTAAAAAGAATAAAATTGTTATAAGTTGGATTGCGGTGTCATCATTTCAGAGGCCTTCTGTAAAATTGTGTGCTTCCAAATTTGTGGCAACAGTTTGGTGATGTCCCGCAAGTGTGATGTTCAGGCATCTGCAAACTTTTGAGCATATAGATTAATGTATCTCAAGGTTCACCATGTTGTCTTTACATAGTCCGGCCAGTAGGGGGCAGTATAGTCGCATAAGTTGCACAGCGGTAATCGGTTTTCGATATATTGCTAGAAATTTCTCGACAAGCCTCCAATACAAAACATTATCTTTCAGAGATGTTTACAGTGTCATGATGCCTAAACTTTTAAAATATCTTAGTATTCTGTAGATAAACAAACACCAAGTGTTTTAGTTACATTACAAGTTGTTTTAGGTACATTCTCCCAGCAAGTCAGCATGACTGAAAGTTGCACAGGAAAGTTAGGTTATAATAATCACCGTGATAAAATTCATGGACTGAAATGCACTTTTGTAATCACTTCCAAGGTGAAACTTGCAGGGATGAAAAACAAAAAGTAACTGGAAACTCACTCGAGCGTGATGTTTTTCTTTCATGACACGTAACATATCGTTTATTTCCTTTCCATTTTAACCACGTAAAGTTCCGCCTTCTTTATATATGCACTGGATTTAATTACTTGACAACGTACAGACAAATGCCCAAATGCCTAAACATTTGAAAAATAATATGACTTATTAGGATTTCAACGCAAGACTGTTATGACGAATCCAAAGCCACACAAGTGAAGATTTAAAGGTAAAGCCTCAGTGACTTCAGCGCCACCTACAGGCACAATAATGTCACTGCAATCGGCAAGAGCTGTATTTAAGGTGAAACGGAAAATACGGATAATGAGCTCTGAATAATTCATTCATGTGCAGCTAAACACTGCTGGTTTACACAGACCTCATGATTTAGTATGGTGAAAAACCGAGGTTAATTTGTACCGTGAACGCTGTAACTAAAACCCAGCGGTGTGTGTGTGTGTGTGTGTGTGTAATCTGTCCTGAAACAGAAAGTTCTGGAAAAGCCGAGAATCAGAGAGCCTTAACATACACGTCAAATATTTTCATATTCAGTAAACAACATGTCCAGCTAAATATAAACATTATAACAGTTTACGGTGCGTGTTGAATTATAACTACCACAGTAATTTATTTTAGCTGGGATGGCAGTATTGACGTTTTGTAACTCATTCGCTGGACATATTGAACTGAAGCGAGCTTCACTCTGATAAGGTGGAACAAGCAGCACCAGGGCAGGTTTTTAAACAATGCTGGAAAAAAAAATCAGATTTCTAAACATTGCTAACACCAAATAATTTATTATTTTTTTCCCAGCAAAAACCATCCATTCCGTTCACGTAAACACTGTGGGGTGGGGGTGGGGGCGGGGGCTCCCTGAGACCCCGGTACGTGCGTCCATCCACGTTTCGCAATTGTAACCAATCACAGGCTCGATGAAACAGTGGGCGGAGTCAGTTACTACGGCACCTAAACGAATGTGCTGACGTAACAGACATCGCAACCGTCCGTAAGTGGCGGCCATCATAACGTAGTGTGTACAGGCGTAGCCAGTCAGAAACAGGAACCCGCTCGGACAAGCATAGGACAGGATATAAGATACCTTTCGATTTTTTAGCCTTTATGCAATTTTAACGCTCGAGTTTGCATTAAAGGGAGTTTGACTGCTTTGGTAATAAAACTGTATGTATTTTTATACAGAAGTGAGGTGTTAGTTGCGCTTGTGTTAAATCTCGCGTTAGCGTTGCTCGGAGTTCGCGCATTCCAGCCCATACGGAGGGTTTCATCAGCCGTCTTTCATAACACGTTAGTTAGCGTAGCTAGTTATATATCTCTCTCTCTCTCGTTGGTCTAAGAGGCGTCGTTTAAAGAGTCCTGTTTCGATTTAGATGGCAAGCTTCCCAGATTTTGTTAATGAAAATGAAATAGGTGAGTATGTAAAACTGCTTCTTTGCTGTCTGTGTTTTTTTTCTTGCCTTATTTGGCTGTGGTCAGTGTTCCGGATGGGGGATGGGAGCTTTCAGCTCACCGGGGAACATCGACTCGTGGATTATCCAGTTTATATGTTTTCTTTTTTTATTTTATTTTGTAACCTTTTTATATTTAATCTATACTTTTTGACATTGTCATGTATTTACAGCGTCGTGCTTGTTTATTCTTTCTTAGTTAACAAGACGCCGAGTTTCTGGTGCTGACTGTCTGAAGTTTAATTCTTAGTTTATAAGTTTAACTAACATTCAGTTGTTGAAATTGTTGACTTGGAGTAAACTAAACCCGTGTGTGTCTGTGTTTCTGTGTGTCTGTGTTTCTGTCTGTGTGTGTGTATCTGTGTGTATGTGCTCTGGGTGGGATCAGGATGATTCACAGCACTGTGTTAATCCCACACCAGAATCTGAGTGATAATGATTAACTTTAATAAACGGCTCTGATCTCTTATCTTTCTTATCTGATAAACGATTACCGCCTTTGGTTTTTTTTTTTGTGTGTGAAACTCAACACATCATCCCATAGCCATCTTTGAAGGCTTATAGCCCAGTCATTTCAGTTTTGTATGAGGAAGTTTTTATTTGCATATTTCACTTGGAGTAAATCTGCCTTCCTTTTTTTTATATACCTGACGGTCTTGCTGTTTTAATCTAGATAATAAAAGGGAGACAATCGGATTCAAGATGTCCAGTTGTAGTCCCAGAGAGGGGCTAAATAGTGCAGGATTTTCACCCTGATGCTGATCTGTGTCTCTTTCTAGCTAAAGCTAAGTTCATTGGAGAACTTTTAGCTCCTGTGGCTCCCTTTGACCAGAAGTCTGGACGGGAGACGTGGACTGTGGCTTTTGCTCCTGATGGATCCTATTTCGCTTGGTCTCAAGGACATCGCATCGTACGGCTCGTACCGTGGTCAAAATGCATGACGAACTTGTGAGTATATGCATGCTGTTGTTTTTTTGTTTGTTTGTTTGTCTGCTTTTTTTTTTTAGGAATTGTGACTGGTTGCATTGAGGATTTATTAACTTATTAATGTGTATCCACCTGTATTACTACAAAGACAGACAGGGTGGTTGGTGTGTGTGTCTGCAGTCTTTCTTGCCCTGTTACTCAAAGGCACCTGCATCATAGCACTGGTTGTTTATAGGCTGCCTCAACATGACCTGTAATAAGCTGCCCATTGTTATTATGGCCAGTTGCCCTGGGCATCTCTCTTAAATCTTCATTCGACACACTTGTCTGTCATGGACACTTCAGATTGAGCAGCACTGGGTATTGTTTCTGTTAGCTGTTTGTATAAACTGCAGGTCCTATCTGGACTGGAACGTGGGCATTGTTTGGAGCTGACCCAGTAATTTCATATCTAGGTTAAATAGATTTGCATTTCCTGAAGGAAATACATAGTGCTTGAAAGGTGCCAAAATCAGTCTATTGTGATCTCATCGAGACCCAGGCCACGTGACCTACGGTGCGGGCCATTTGTTCCTATGGGAAATTTGTACTATTTAAAAGAAAATTTTTTGAAAATGATAAATCGGATCGACTCCAAGAATACATAGCATACCACACAACGCCAATGTCTATGCATCTGTGTTTCAGTGGTGTCTGTACTTAAAGCGGTTCAGGCTGTACTAATTGCAGAAATGTGTTGAAGAATAATAATAAGAAGAAAAAGAAATATGTGGGATGATACTCACTATATCACTGTATCATGAACTATAAATAGTGCCGACTGCCTCCTGATTCAGTAGGAGAGTGAATAAGTTGGCACATTTTGCACCACAACTCCAACTCGAAACCCCTTATTCAGCCTCCTGTGGATTGGTCCTGAGTGGGCGTGTTGCCATTTTACTAAGAATAGTGTTAACAAGTAATGAATTTTAGTACATCTTTAACAAGGAGAGACATTAAGTAACTTATCAGCACAAAGCAAAAACAACCTCTCAGTTTCTACCATAAAAGGAAAAAGTACAAAGGGCTACAAACTTTGTCTTTAAAGTGTTAATGTGCTGCATGGGGTTATGTGTGTGTATATATATATATATATATGATGTCTGTCAGACTGGTTTATCAGACTTCAGAGTCTCCAAGGTGGTTCTGTACGGTTTACTCTGTGTAACAAGGAGTGACCTTGGCCTCTCATGTTTTGTGCCAGATGGAGAATTTAAATCAACAGATTTTTGTTTGTTACTTTTACACTTATCTGGCTTGAGTGAGTATTTACAGTAAAGAACTACCGAAGCTGCTGTTTTGTTACTGGCTGCCAGGCGTTTAGATGCCAGATGTTATATTATTAACTGTTTTTCTGCGCTGCCTACTCTTTCTCAGCACAATAGCTCCTTGTGCTATTTGTGAATCGTGATCTATTTGTGTACTGGTCAGAGGAAAAAGAGTTCCTTGTTCAGTCTGTGATATTTGAAAGTTCATTAGTCAGAAAAGATGTCATTCGTGAGGAATCTGCCTGTCTGATACAACTCCTAATCAGCTATGTTTTTCTAAAGCTAAAGAAGGCAAGCAAAACACTCAGCCAGCGATACATACATACAAATACATACAGTTTTTACTGTTTGTTTTGTTTTTTGGCATACTAATGCATATACGTCAAGTCTGCCTAAGAAGGTTTTTTTTTTTATGGCATTAGTTACCTTTAACCTGAGCCACCGCCCAAACACACACATTCTTTAGTAGTAGAACTTGTGGCAACATAATTACCGTGCAAAACAGTCATTCTTTCTCATTCCTCACTCTTTATCTTAGCTCTGTGAGGAAGGAGGAGTGGCTGAATGGCGCAGGACCCAGGCGTTTGTCTCGACAAGGTAGTGACACTGCCCTGGTGCCTGGCGAACCCCGAGAGCACACCATCGACTGTGGTGACATCGTTTGGGGGCTGGCATTTGGCTCCTCTGTTCCCGAAAAACAGAGCCGCTGTGTGAATATCGAATGGCACCGTTTTAAATTCGGCCAAGACCAGATGCTGCTGGCCACTGGCCTCAACAACGGCCGCATCAAGATATGGGATGTGTATACAGGTGAGAGTTTTCCACTCCTAAACTGAATAATTGTTGGTTGCACTCAAAGGTTAGTACAGTAAGACATATTAAAAGGCTGTTTCCTATCAAAGCACAGTCTGTCTTAAAATATTTATAGGAGTTCTCCCAGGCCTGTGCAGCAGATGTAAAGTGAGGCTGTTATAATCACTCTGACTGCTCCACAATTCATGCATGTACCTTTCCTTTTTTCCCCCCAGTGAAGAGCAAGATGATTTTATTATGAGTTCTGGGAAACCCATTTTAAGTACTTAAGAGTTTTTTCTCCTCTGAGCCTCATATATGTGGTATTCTGGTGAACCTGCTCAGCAGGCTCCAGTATGCTCTGGTAGTGACTTTCAGTTTTTCATTCTTTTGACTGTAGTACTGTGTGTGTGTGTGTGCATGTGTGTGTGCGTGTGCGTGTGTGTGTGTGTGTGTGTGTAAGGGGAGGAAACGGCACACAGAAATGGAATGTTCTCCGTGATGGTCATTAATTGCCTGCCAGTTGAATAGTGGCTTCATTGGTAGGTCTAAAGTATCTGAAGAGAAGGAGGACCCTATACCTGTGCTGCTATTGGTTGGTTTTGGTGGATCTGAGTGTCTGCCAGTTATTGCTATAACGGATAAAAGTTATTGCTGTAACAGATAAAACACCTCTCCTTATATCTTCCCAAAGAGGCACTGCCATAAAGTTCCACTGTTTATGCTCTCTTATCTCAGACTCTTGTTCTCTTTAGAAATACCATGTTTTCATCGTACATGTATTTATTGTAAGACGTTTCAGAAACCTGATGCTGTTTAAGTATAGAAAATTGCAGGGAACTGTTACATTCACCTGATACTGATACTTTATTTGGTTGTCAGAAAGTGAGTAACTGCTATTGCTTAAGCTGAAGTTGAATTGTAGGGCTTAAATGTGAATTCAAATGTCAATTCGCCTGACAGGATTTTGGCATGTTTCCATATCCCTTAAGGCTATTGATTGCAATACATTGTGGGAAAAAAAGGCTTAAGTATGTTGGAGGCGTTTTCTAGCTAATGAGAGCTGTTCATTCGTCTGTAGGGAGAATGGGATTACATTAATAATTACAAGTAACAGTTATGTAATTCTGTGTTGAAAGTGTCAACTTAAAGGGTTTCTCTGTAGGAGGAATCGATGGATATGGACTTTGAACAGTAAACAATGTGTGACTAAGAGTGCCAACAGTTACCGCTGTCCTTTCACCTGGTTTTCATTCTGATGGTCACTTGTTTCCTCTGTGCAGGTACACTTTTGTTGAATCTGATGGATCACACAGACATCGTGCGGGACCTAACGTTTGCTCCAGACGGCAGTCTTGTGCTGGTGTCTGCCTCCAGAGACAAGACCTTGCGTGTTTGGGACCTCAAGGACGATGGTGAGTAGACATTGTGTTCATCTAAAACTGGGGAGTTTAGGTAGTTTTCCTGAAAGTCCTTGAAAATCTTCCTATCTTGAACATGTTGAATGGCAGTCGACTGTTTTGAAACAAGATTTGCTTTTCATGTTTTGATTTAAGCAGTGAACAATAATTACATGACTGAAGTATTGACTAGGTGTTTTTTTAAAACACCCTCCTTTCCCCTAAGAAAATTCCTCTGCACGCACATATAATATGCACCATATTTCATAAGCTCTTTTCCGTTTCTGCAGTTTGAGAGGAAAAAATGGCGCATGGTTAAGCTTGCCAGACAGCTGTAACTCAAGGCCTCATGAGACCCACTGTTCCTATAAATCATTTTAATTAAGCACAGTAAACCTTTCTCAGAATCCACTTGCTTTGAGAATGCTGGGAAGCCATAAATGCACAGATTATGCCTACAATTTTCAAGGACAGTATATGCCTAATTCACTGCTGTTTTTTGTGCTTTGCCACTGTAGGTAACATGGTGAAAGTGCTGCGTGGGCATCAAAACTGGGTGTACTGCAGTGCCTTCTCCCCAGACTCGTCAGTACTGTGCTCCGTGGGTGCCGGCAAAGCGGTACGTACTGCAGATTTCACTCTGACTCGATGCACTGTGTGTTTTGACTATTAATGCTAGTAACTAGTTGAATGACAAATCAATTAGAGTTTAAAGTGAATCTGTACAAAATGCTCGGTGTCATGATGTGCTCTTAAGCCATGCCTGTAGTTTCACGTGATGCCTTTTTTTTGTTTTGTGACTGTGAACATTGAGCATAGTGAATGCAGAAATTCTCTGGCATCGTAAAGGCCCAAATGTCAGTTTTTCTAGAAAAATATCCCTGCAGCTATCAACATAAAGATCCTATGGAAGGATTATGCTCCAATTCTGTAAATCTAAATGGTATGCTAGTCAATTACTCTCTGTTCGTCCAACAATTTACTACTTTTCGACTGCCCAAGTAGGCCTAGCCTGCTGAGCCCTTACCGGATTGGCCAGCCTTAAATAGTTAGCAGCTAAACACATGACTAACGTGCTGGCCACAACATTTCAGATGTTTCTGGCCTTTGAGCACTAGGCTAGCTCACCTCCCATGAGCAGGCTGCAGTCGTTGTACCATGCGGTTGTGTGTGTCTATAAGTGTCTTGCTTTCCCTGTCCCAGGTGGAGGCAGAACTCTGTGTGTGAGTGGTATTGAGGGGAAGTATGCGGGGCACGGCTGCCATCGCGCCCCCTGCTGGACGCTCATGTGCCCGTGCCCACGCCCCAGGGGCCTCCGTGCTCCTGGCTGCAGGGGCTTCCTGTACGTAGGTGTTGCTCCATGTCTGTCTACATCTGCTGTTGCAGTTAACGCACCCTTAAATGTATTCTTCAGTATATCCAAGAAGAGTTGGTTTATATGGTAGAAACCCGCTTCCTACAAACACTATTCCTTCTACCAAATTTTAGTTTTTATTCATTCGTAGTATCTCCGTTACCTTCCCATGTCCCACCTCTTTAATTCCTCCTCTGTCAGCCTGAACAGTTCCTCATGTGTCTTGCTATATGTTTAGTGTTCTGGACAGTAGAGCTTAAATCATCATTAACAGCCACACATTAGTGCCCTCTCTCCTGCGCTTGCAGATTTGTGGGCCAGTGCAGTCCTTTGCTGGTGTGCGTTGGGAAAACAAATTCAGAACCTTTCATATTAGTTAGTGGTGCACGGCATAGCACACTGTTGGCATCTGTGGAGAATGAAAGGGCTCTTGGTGCCTTGATAGGCTGCCTACTGTTTGATCTCTGCACTTGTGGAATTTATTTAGCGTTAAGCCTGAACAATATCTGACAATATCTGCTCATGATAAGAAATAATTTCAGTTTTCTCCAAATGGTCCCGTGGCAACTGTCATTCAGTGCCACAAAGATGTTTTTTTTAATTCTGCTTGTAAAACTGCTGCAAACCTGTTTTAGATGATCAAAGGTTTGAAGTATGAACAGCCTGGAGTCATTTCAGGTAATTTCTTTCTCATGGCTTGGTTTTGCTCACAGCATATCCAAGCAATGCAGGCAGAAAATGTAACAAGTGCTGGAGGCTTTTTGGAGAGCTGTTCTACTTTAACATCCTTGGTGCCAAAAACTCCTTTGCCGCCAGACAGACCCTGCTGCTCAGGCTTAATACTATTCTGGCTCTTACAGCTGCAAATGTCAGACTCTGTCCAAATTTAACAGCAGGCCGGGATCTTGGACACTGGAGCCCTTTCATCTCATGGTGCTGTGTAAGAGGGGGTGGAAAATTTATGGAGTGGAAATATGTACTGTTTGAGTAACCCACACTAACTCAGTACTTTGTCAGCTATAGTTTGGACACTGGCTACTGTAATGCAAATGTACAATTTTGCTCAAGAGCAATGCCTTTAAAACTAAACTTTAATGATTAAAATGCTGGTAATAATTTCACCAAAAAAATGCTCATTTCTAATATGGCCTGAAACATGAAATTGAACATTGTTCTGGAGCAAATGTGTAGAGAACCACTTGGCAAATTTTGATATAACGAGTTTGCAATGATCATGCTGTATGCTGCTGTATGTTGTTTGCCAAAAGCGTCAACCTTTTGGCCATCAAATGTTCTCTTCTCTTGCAGTATCTGTCTCTCCTCGTAGGCCTCCGCCGGCGCGGTGCGAGCCTATTGTAAACTCAAGTGAACTAAAACTCTGAAAGGGGATACCAGTGGAGTAACATTATGTTACCTTAAGTTACTACTTGTTTGTATATTTTTTTACCACTTTCTTTATTCATTTAAACTTTTTTTGTACGGTAATTCAACTGAAATATATTTTGTAATATAATTAGTAGTGTTACTATTCAAGATGAAACTAGTGAAATGCATTTAATTAGAATTTATAAATTCTGATACTATAGATATCAGTTTTTAATGGTGATTATACAGAAGTTCTAACAGTTAAAATTGTAGAAAGTTATCATTCTCCAGTGTTTTTAACAATGCCTTGTTGTTTGACTGGCATGTGCTAACTTTGTTTTTCTTTACTGTACTGTGTAATGTTAAAAATGACACTGAGCATATCTTGTCTTAATTTGACCTTAATTGTGGGTCATTGTCTGAAACCTGAGATGTGTAAAAGCTGTATTAGGCAGTGCAGGGATGCTGGGCTATAACCGGTTTCTGTCTTACCTTACAGGTGTTCCTGTGGGACATGGATAAGTACACTCTGATTCGTAAGCTGGAGGGCCACCATAATGATGTGGTGTCCTGCGAGTTCTCCCCTGATGGAGCCTTGCTGGCCACAGCCTCCTATGACACCCGCGTCATAGTGTGGGATCCTCACACGGCCACTGTATTGCTTGAGTTGGGGTAAAGGCTTTTTGTTAAATACTGTTCTTCTTCTCCCATCATTTTATTCCCCTCTCTGCCTGTCTATAATAGCTGCTCATTTTTTCTCCTTATTTTGCATTGCAGGCACCTCTTCCCTCCTCCTTCTCCCATATTCGCAGGGGGAGCGAATGACCGCTGGGTTCGGTCTGTGGCCTTTTGTCATGATGGCTGCCATATTGCCAGCATCACTGATGACAGGTGTGTTTATAGCAAGGTTTATCTTTAAACTGAATGGAGAACACAAAGATTTGTGACAAATCTTTACATTTCAAATCCCTGAAGCACTAAAACGGTGCTGTAAGTGGAGGGTTTATGATCGTGTGTGTGTTGGGCCTCTCCATGGAAAGATCACGTGCTCCTCACATGACTGCTATTAATCATCGGGAGAGGCCCATTTTCGACAGGGCGCCATTCTGCCTCAGCTTGTTATTGGCTGGCTGCAGGGGAGGGGTTGCTGAGGGTATGGTTTATGTCTGGCTGAGGGGATAGGAGTGTTCATTATAGTGTTCTTGTCAAATGTTTTTTTTTTTTTTTTTTTACAGTGTGTGTGTTCAGACAGAGGTCTGCAGCATACATAGCAATGCTGCTACAGTGATAGTGATAGAATGTTAATTAATTTATTAGGATACGGCTTAAAGTGTGACAAGCAGAAGAAAATAGTATAATACCATAATTAGGGTGTAAAGCTTCTCCCAGAATGGGGTTGTTAGCCTTTCTCTGTTAAAGTGAGTTTTCCCCTTCAATACTCTCTTAATCTCTGATCAGGGATAAGTCACTGGTGCTGTAGTGATCTGGGTGATAAAGTTGTAGATTTTGTTCAAGCTCTTATCATGGCCTGCTGTGTCCTTTTGGTTTAGGTTGGTACGATTTTGGAGCATCGATGAGAAATCTCCCAAGGCCATCGCCTCACTCACTAATGGTCTCTGCTGTGCCTTCTCCACAGATGGAAGTGTTTTAGCTGCTGGGTGAGTTTTTACTCTGTAGACTGCTGTTGCCTGGTTGCTCTTCCATTCTAGCGTTCGATATAAAGATATCAGATGAATAATCAGTGTTATCTCGGTGTGATTTGGCAGAACAAATAGTCTTAATCTGTGTCTTGATAGGAGTTACATTTACTAATTTAAATATTTTATTTATTGTTGTGCCTTAACATAGTTCTAGTTGATAATGAAACTTGATATGAGAAGTAAATATTATTCTGCACACATTAGGTGTGTGCATCCTGTTCAAGTGTGTTGACTGCAACTTGCTATCGATTTTAAAAAAAAATCAATAATGAATGATGGACTGGTTTTGCAGCCTACATGACGTACATTGAGATAGATGTTTGTTTATGCAGGCTTAGTAGTATGAGGAAACTTTCTGCGTAATGGCTTTTCAATTCAGTGTGTATCCTGTCTAAATACAGAAATCTCCATAAAAGAGTAAAACAATACAACCAAAAGTACAGTATAAGTAACTAGTAGTGCATCCAGTTAACCTAAGACCACTGTAATGAAAATGTTACATAAATTCGGATTTTCCTTAGTATGTACACTTTGGTGTTAATGATCAATCTTGCTGCCTCTGTCTTTCTTAGTTCACGTGATGGCAGTGTTCATTTCTGGGCTTGTCCACAAGGCGTCGCCAGCCTGCAGCACTTGTGTCGCATGGCACTGCGAAGAGTACTGTCCACACAGCAAGTCTACACGCTACCTATCCCTCAATGCATGCAAGACTACCTGGCCTACAGGAGCTTCTAGCCCAGGAGGCACACCAAAGCGCACTGTTAAATCAATAAGATGGATATTTTGTAAGAAATTGAAGGGGAAAGACATATAAAAGGACACTAAAGCATGATAAAAGATGGAGAGAGAAATGCAGTCATGTGTTGTTAATAGGCCCCAGGCTGAGCTGTACTTAATGACCTTGCTGTTTCTTGTAAGTGTTCTAAAGCTGCTTGCACATTCAGTGTCAGTACCTTGTGTTCTTGGGGTTTTTTTGTTGTTTCTCTTTGGTAGCATTCTTCTCGTTTGTTCTCACCCATATCAGCTAGTGGCCTTTAGACAGCCTTATCTTCAGTGTCACTTACCCCCCCCCCTTTTTTTTTCTGGCACAAGTTCTTGTGCAAAAACTTATGATGCAACTTCCACAAATGAGACGGCTGTAATGTTCTCTTTCAAGCCAAGATGAATGAATGTTACCTGACCTAAAGTGGTGTTTTCTCAAATGTATGCCGGCAGTGAGTTGGGGACGGAGACAGAGGAGCGAGAGACAGCATTAGAATGAAAGAATCGCATTTTTTGTACATGTACAGCGATGTGCGTTTGTGTGCGAGATGTGTGTTTGAGAAGAATTTAGGAGATCAGGGATCTTGGCAGTGCCTCCCCTCAGCGTGCCTCGATAGCAGCAGAAATCCTTATGCTGCATGTCCACACCTGGACGCTGCCTCAGTAATAACAGCATTCTTATCAACCTCCATAACCCTGAAAGTGTAGTGATGGATTTGATTTACCTTTTCAAATTGTTTTTTTTTTTTTTTTACTGTACAGACATTTGTAAAGTTGTGTGTGCATGTGTAAATGTATGTATATATGATAATATCTAAATTTGCTTTTCTATGTTTTTTTTTTTCTTTCTCTGCTGAATCTAAGAATGTAAGATGCTTTTGTTGCGTTTTATATATGTATAATGCTCATGCTGTGAAAACTCCAGAGAATGGCTGGACTCTGATCTGGTTGTACAACAGGAGAAGTTGTCATGTTCACCAGCAAAAGCACTAATTTTGTTTGCTCTCCTCCAAACGGTTGCTTCTTTAAAGATTGGTGGGCTACCTATATTTTATTATATGGTGCTTTGTTGGTTGTCAAACAGCACGTTTAAAACATCACCCCATGTTTAAGCCTTGTTAGGCTTTTGCTTTCCGAGTAGTTCTACCTCCTAGATTAGCTCGAGTAATGTCTGATGAAGGCTCAGTATTTACATGCAGTTTAACAGTCAGTGATGTAACTCTGTTGGTTTTAATGTATATTTCTGCCTGTTCTAGCTGATGATAGCTGATTGAAGAGAAGCAGTAACTTTTATGCTCAGTGTATATGGAATGGTTACGTTTTAGACCATTTGTCACGTTTTCTATCCATGTGCAAAGAATCTTAGCAATAAAATGTATTTGTTATAAAAATAAAAAAAATTGGAGTAGATGCCAAAGATCCCGTAGGGTTCTTTATTGTATTTTTGGCACTCAGTATTATTTTTTCCTCTCCACATCTATTTCTGGCTAAAACTTGAAATTCATGTATACATTTGCCTGTTTTCTTTTCTGCTTAAGCCTTCTGTTGAGAGCTAGTGTTTTGTGGGTATGACTTCTGCATCGGAGCACTCTGATAAATCACCTGTATTGTCAGCTGTGATTGCATGAGGTAGCACACTTTTCTAATACACCATTTTAATAAAACATTTTCAATGTGATATTGCATTCAATAAAAACAACTGGAGTAGTCAAAAATACATATTTTTGGTTTTGTCTAATTTTTGTGTGTTTTTTTTCAAATAAAGGCTTGTTTCAAATAAAGGTTTGTGTCTGATGTAGGTTATGTTTAGTGCTGTGCTTCTCAAAGTGTGATTTTTGTTTAATGATGTGATGGCAGCGGAGATCATTAACTATTAAATTCATGAGTTATAGAACTGAAATGGTCTCCTGAGCGGGTTTAATGACTGTCACTAGTCTAAAGCTCAATAACTTGTTAAATTTAATCTACTGAAATGTGATGGTGTAACATTAAATGTTCTGCAAGATTCTGTGGGTGGATGTTTCAAAGTAATTCAGTTTGGAAAACCTTTAATGGCTCAGTAGAGAAATATGATGGTGTATGTATTGCATTTGCCCAGTGTTTCTAACAGTTTTTTATAAAAAATAAATAATGATTATTAATATATTAATATTAATATGTTGCTGAAAAAAGACTCGAGTCTGCTGCAGTGGTGGCTCAGTGGCTAAGTTTCCCCAGAACTGTTCAGCAATGTGCTAAAATGTCTTATCAAAATTTGGACAAAGGGTAAAGTTAAATCTGTTAATGTAAAAATGTGTCAATGCAAAAAAATTGGCTGCTGTTGAGGTGATGCACTGCGGAACAGATTCCAGTGATGTAGTATTTTTGTAACTCTTTCCATGCAGTGGGACATCCAGTTTTTCATGTGGATGCATAAGAGATGCTGAGAGATTTCCAGAGGGGCCCAGATGAGGATCACAAATAGATTTACATTTACAGCATTAGACAGATACCCTTAATCATAGTGACTTACATTTATCTCATTTAAACAACTGAGCAGTTGAGGGTCAAGGGCCTGGCAGTGGCAGCTTGGTGGTGCTGGGATCTGAACTCATGACCTTTTGATCAGTAATCCAGCATCTTAAACACTGAGCTACTACTTCCCCTATTTCCAATACACAAACCTCACACTGTTTCATGTCTGAGCGTCACTTGTTCCATAACAGAGTCAACAGCAGGGTCTATTTTACTGCAAAGTTGTAGCGTTAAAGTTTTCTTTATGACCAAATTTCCCTCTAGCACTGAAAATTCCCCGAGTGTGCTTTATATGATACCCTCTGGTTTATTATTGACCTGTCTCTAATGTTGTTAGGTTAAAGATTAAATAACTGCAGCATACACTGTTCATGTTGTAGAAAGCATGAGATAAATACAGTACAGTACTTACAAAATGATCAGCTGATGTGGCTGGCACAACTGTTTAACTGGTGTTTCTAATGCTGTGCACTTTACACCCTGGGCAAAAAGGAGGATGATGGAATATTTGTTGATGTCACAGCAGAATTTGAACCCTCAGTTTTTGTATTTTTGGTTCTTTTAGATCACATAACACATGTAAACTTTCCTTCTATTCTTTTCTAAATTGTGCCTGAACACAATTAAGTAGCTCAGTGTGACTGCCATATTTTACATTAACTGCATCATCAAAGTTAATAATCAGGTATGGTATGTAGGTATATAACAATGTAAAAGAGCTTTCTTAGCGTGCCAAGAGCAACACTGAAGACCTACATAAAAACAAAAGTAAACCTGCAATGTTGTTTTTGGCATGGTAAGAAAGCTGTTCTATGCTGTTACATACCTACAGTACATACCATACCTAACTATTTTCATTAACTTTAGTAATGCTGTTAATGTAAAATATCTCTGTGACATTCTTTTACTAAATTGTGTTCTGGCACCAGAGTTTAAATCTCAAAGCAGCAAACCAGAATAGACAGGATAAGTACAGATAATATCTCGTGTAACTATATTTTCAATGTCTGTAAACAGCTGCTTTTCCTTCTCACCTGCTTTTGGGGTCTTTCAATGTTGCTTAATTTCTTCATAGAAAACATTAAAATCTCTAACACCAATATATGAATTAGTTTAATAGGACATAATTATTATAATTTTGTCAAAATGTTCTATAACCATTCAAGTTGCACTTTGAATAGCTTCTTATCAGCTGGCAGATAACTAGCAAGGGTGGATGATTTAAGAGCAGGTAATGGCAGAAGTCACAACAGGCTCTGAATGATTAATTACCAGGCTGCTTGCTGTCATACAGGTTTAAAGCAGGAGATAAATGATGGCAGGTTTTAATATGTTCATGCAGTGAGAGCCTAAAGTAAAGTCCTTTGGCACAATTTTCATCAAAATTAGATTAATATTATACATTGTGCAATGCAGATAGGGAAAACAAAATCCGCAATTCTTGGTTTTCCTTGGGTTTCCTGCTATTGTTCACACGTCCTGTTTTCTAGATGTTGTTACTGTGGAATACAGAAACATTTCCTGTACTGACAGTACATTCTCTCATCTCTCTTCAAGTACAAAATTCAGTATTAAATGACAAAACATATCATTGTTTAAAAAAAGGATGTTATTTTTTTTAGTCCTGACATTGTTATTGATTAAGTACTGACTGATCCTAGATAAAATATTTCTCCATTTCAAGTATATTTTTTTAACGCTATATTGTTACACAAATAGATACTATTATTGTAAATGCCTTATTGAAAATATCCACAAGCCCATAAACTTTATAATGAAGAACATTATGTTTAACCATCTATCATATTTTTGTGCAGTTTTACTTGCTTTCCTCATTACATATACGAATGTCAGTGAAAATGTACCATATCCTCCTTCTTTAAATGATGAAATGTTCATTTATTATTTTTTTTCAAACATGGTCAAAGTTGAATTAATTGCACTCAAAAGACATCTTTGGACAAAATGCAAATATATACAGGGGTTAGACAATGAAACTGTCATTTTAGTGTGGGAGGTTTCATGGCTAAATTGGACCAGCCTGGTGGCCAATCTTCATTAATTGTACATTGCA
>JAOVVH010000059.1:17149655-17163117 GCA_028566435.1 Scorpiodoras heckelii | reverse complement strand
ATCCAACAGGATTAACTGTGGATGCAAGAGGAAGCTGTCTGAAAGGGATGTTCGGGTCCCTCTAACCACTGTGCAGGACTTGTATATGTCATCCTCAAGATGAATTGACGCTGTATTGGCCGCAGAAGGAGGCCCTACACCATACTAATAAATTATTGTGGTCTCAAACCAGGTGTTTCAGTTTCATTGTCTAACCCCTGTATATATATATTAATATTTAAAATAATACTTTTATTGTTTAGGACATCAAATGGACTTTATAATATGCACCGGGTTTAGTAAATGACAAATATAAACCAAGGCTCTAGATACACTATGTGAATAACATTAAAAAAAACCACTGTAATAATGATCAGTTATTAATTTTGAAATATCTGTCTATATTTCACTGATATATGTTGCAATTTTCGAGTCAGACATGTATGTTATAATCTGAAGTATAATTTCTCAAATTTCATTTCATTCTTTGTATATCTTTGAGTCAGTGAGAATATTTTGTTATTTTGTTTGGCACTGCAAAATCGTTTTTTATTTTGACACCCATCCAAGAAAAAAAAGAGCAAATGAGGCTGCTGATTTGGGAATATTACATCTTATACCTAAATCTGACTTAAATAGGTCATTCTCAAAATAAAGTTAATATTTTTCATGGCTGTGAGAGGATATATGAAATTACAAAGTTATTTGTGCAATATCTTTGTGGGGACCAAATGTCCTCACATGCATAAGAATATCTGATATTTTTGACCTTGTGGGCAAGATATGTGTGTGTGTGTGTGTGTGTGTGTGTGTGTGTGTGTGTGTGTGTGTGTGTGTGTGTGTGTGTGTGTGTGTGTGGTGCTCTTAGTATGTGAACCATGTTTTTATGTCTTTTTGGGGATCAAATGTCTCCACAAGGATAGGAATTTGACCTTGTGGGGACATTTTGCTGGTTCTCATATAAAGAATATGTTTTCTTGCTGTTGTTCTAGATTTAAACAATTTTTTTAAATTAAAAGATTAAAAAATTAATGTTGGAAGGTCCTCACAAGTATACCAAGACAAAGTGTGCGTGTGATGTCCAGCAGGTGGCGCCACTTTCACACTCAATCAGCTGTGAGGTTCATTATCATTAACAGCGATGTACTCTCAAGGTGAAGTTTATGTGTACTATTTATTTATTCATTATCAACATTTGACTAAAGATAATGTTCAAGAGACGCTTTCATCATTTGGATAGTAGTCAATTTTCTTTATAGTATTTCTATAATTTCTTTTGAGCAAATAAGGTTTACACCAGAAGATGCTCTGATGTAAACTTTTTCTTTAGATCAGACATATCCAATCCTAGATCAAATCCACATGTTGCCTCTTACAAGAAGTTTCTTAAATATGAAAATAAACTTCTTAGAAGATTAAATATTTCTGACCCATTTGCACTGCTTGAACATATGACTATTTTAATATCTCATTGTCTCTGTGCCAAAATTAAAGGTACACCCACTCCAAAACTCATTATAATATGTTTCTAAAGAAACATGTCTGAGGTGGAATCTTTTTCTTGAAGCTCAATATCATAATATTCAGAAATAAAATGTAGAAGTATTGGAGACAGCAAATGCTGGACTCTAAGATGCAGAATGCAATTCAGGTGCTGTATATGGAGCATTTACACTGCGTTATGGCAGAGCTTTGGCTGTCAGTTAGCTACAAGATAATGAACATGATAGTGTTGACGGTGATATTAGCATGAAACTTGAAGCTCTGGAACCTGATCTGTTTGAGCAGAGTGTACTGATAAGGATGTGAGAGAGCTGGACAGACTATAGGACTAACGTGCTGATGCATCAGTCCTTTCCCACTATCAGCTAGAGGTCAAATGGTATGGTGGGAAAGTGAAACAAGTCCAACATGTTGATGACAATTAAAAAGTGAATACAAAATAGAAAAACCTGTTCTGCACAATTGAAGAATAGAAATATTTTTATGCAAGGCATCCAGGGTGGAGTTTTCCTTTAGAATGGGATTGGACATGCTTTTACTTCTATCTAAGCTTGGCATCTGATGTGCTGCAGGGCACCGTCATGGTCCTGTCATTCTGGCTTGGCTGTGTAGAGGTATCTTGCCTAAGGCGATCAACCTGAGAATCACTGCCATTCTGTCACACATTTCTTCATTACACTGCAAGCATGACAGATATAGGAATGACTGTGGTTTATGCTGGTTCTGTTAAACCCACATGCAGGAAAAGTTTCCATTTGCCCAGTTTTACAGTCTGTATAGGACAAAACCTGTACTTTGCTCTACTCTGCTTAAGCAAGGATGATGCTCCCGTGGGAAAGCTGGTAAGCCTGCTACAGCAAGCCTGGCTCTCACGCAAGATCTCTATTGCGTCATGATGCTCCTCCCCACCTCAACACGTTTCCGCAAACTCTTCATTACAGCCTACTATCATGTAATGCTCTCCTATAAACCTGCATTGTATTCTGGTTCATATCATGAAATAAATCCTGAAATCATTTTCACATGGGTCATTCCAGCAAATAACAATACTTATCATGAGCAGCCAGCACATCAGGGTATGGAACATTTTAAACACAGCAGTGCCTGTAAACATATATTCACACACACACACACACACACACACACACACACACACACACACACATGCACACACACACACAAAATAGTGAATACATTTTACTTGCTCCCTTGATGTTTGTATGGCAGCACTGATGACATCATGGGAAAAGTGTGAGTCACCGAGAGAGAGAGAGAGAGAGAGAGAGAGAGAGAGAGAGAGAGAGAGAGAAACTTTGACAAAACTGCCAGTAAGATATAAAAGATATTCAAGAATTGACACCAAACTGACTCAACGGATGTTCATAAACCACAATCACAGACATGCAAAGTGTTTTATTTCTCAGTTATCTGCTTACAGATTTTAAAATGAGTCTTCACTAAAAACACCTCCATTACACACTAAAAAACCTCTATTACAACTAAACGTCCTGTACAAAAAATCCTACTTAAATAAAAGTACGTAAGTATTGACAGCAAAATGTAATTAAAGCAAAAATGCTGGTTTGGTCCCTCTGACTGATATATTATTATATATGACATGATTAGATGATTAATACTGAAGCATCAGTGTGTACACAGTATGTTGCTCTTGTAGCTGCTGGAGGTGGAGCTAGTTTGAACTTCTTTATATACAGTTTTATAAACAGGTATTTATCTGGTATAAACCAGATAAATCTGAGGGGTCATGAGATGATAAATGAAGGAAGGAAGGACGAATGAAACAATTCTATTACACATATCTGTTTTCATTTTCTGAACTTTTTCTCTAAACTTTGATTTTTGGTGAGATATTCGAACATTTGAACATTTATTGAAATGAAATCATGTGAGAAGTTTAGAGAGAAAAATCACTATTTGGTGGAGCTGTTAACATTCATGGACATCTGAACTGTGATGTCAGAAGCCAAAAAGGATGGAAACCACTAGTTTAATCTTTAACTATGGGTTGTATGTTAAAAGCTTGTTGTATTATTCATTGTGTAAAATCCTCCTATTAAAAGAAACTAGTAACTAAAGCTGTCAAATAAATGTACAGTAGAAAGTACATGAAATGGAAATACTCTAGTAAAGTACCTCAAATTTGTACGTAAGTACAGAGTAAATATATAGTTACTTTTCACCACTGGTACTCGTTTATTTTTATTCAGAATGCTTTAACTTGTAAATATTAAAATTGTAAACAGGAAACTCACTATATCAAATATGAAATAGTTTAAAATTTCAAATGCAAACATGTGTGTGTGTGTGTGTGTGTGTGTGTGTGTGTGTGTGTGTGTGTGTGTGTGTGGTCTTCACACTTGGTGCATCAACCTTCTGAAACATTTTTTTAATGCCTTTGCCTTTTTGGCTGCCTGAGCACTTTGGTGGTACTATTAAGGACATATTTTTTTTGTATTTTAGTAGCTATCTCATACCTGACAACATATAATATATTGTACCTTTAAAAAAAATGTAATGTGTGGTTCTCATTGCCCTTGTGACAGGACAGGCAGTATTATTAATTGTCCTGTCCATGCCCCTTTGCTACTTATAATTAAAATGTTCATCCAGCAAGTTCATTCATCTAGTTCATTCCTGCCTTCAATGGACCTTTATCACTCCAGGGCCAGGAGCCGGAGCCGGAGCCTAATCCCCAACCAGTTCTTCTGGTTCTGGTAAAGAGATGATGTAGTCTGCCATTGTTGCTGTTGTGCTTGTTGTTTTGAGCTTGGAGCTACCTCTATGGCTGGAGATATACTTGCTTTTTAACCACGTAGACAACCGGTTGCATGATGAATGTAATTGTTAACATGTACTAGGTGTGTTACTGGAGGATTCCACCAGAAGGCACACCAGGGAACTCAGACTATGTAGATTATGTATTGTTGCTGCTGATGATGTGCCATGTCAAATCACATCTCTATACTGTCCCTACATTGCCCCTACCTTTCATGTGTGTACGCACGACGCAGGATACACAAAGCAGCCATCATGCATACATGAACACATAAGTAGAAGCAAGTACATCTCCGGCCTAAGGTTAGAAGGCAAACAAACTCTTAGAAAGTTTGCTATTTGAACCAACTCCGAGCTGGACATTGCACCAGCCCGGTACTTGCACCTCAGTTACATTGGTGGATACAAAGAGGTATATTAGTACTTGCAGTTTCCAGGTTTGTCCTCTAAGCACGCTGCTCCATGACTGTCCAACATCAAGCCTTATATGTCAAATAGCAACGGGTTTAAAAATCCCTCAAAATGTGGTAACTAGTATTTCAGCTGAGTTAAAAACGTACGGGGTTGTGAATGATGTAAGATTAGTGTAAGACTCATGTTTGTTGAATGGCTGATATGACTGGGATCTGCTCCACCTCCTCCAGTAGATGGGCCACCACTGGTGATTGTGATTGTCAGTTAACGTGAACTGTTTAGAGACTAAACATTAAAACAGTTACAGCTGCTCTGTTTTGTCATCCCTCCTATCAGGCTTGTTCCCCGGACCACATGCATGCTTATCTTTAGCATGACGAGCAACATGATTGACAGACAAGTCTTGATTGCTAAGACATCCGTGGTTTTTTTTCCCACTTTAGAGCAAAGATCTACAGAGACTGAGCTTTACCTTTCTTTGAATTGCTTTATGCAGGATATTAATGAACTTCCTGATGAATGAATAATGACTCTGATGGCATGCTGTGGGTGTGAAAGTGCAACAGGTTATGTGTGGTTCTGATAGTGCTAGGGAGCTGTATTTTTGCATTAACCATTGAAATCACTGAGCAGGTGCATTTGTCGTCCTAAATTTCTCTCTATGCGTCATTAAATCAGCCTGATCTTATGTGATGTCGCGTTATTAAGTCATCGTGAGGGAGCATTTTGAGAACTTCATTTCACACAATGCACCGCGCTTCACGGAGACTACCAATGTCTGACAAGAGAGGAAAGAAGAGAGAGAGAGAGAGAGAGAGAGAGAGAGAAAAACCTCCACGAGAGGCTCAGGAAAGCTGACTGGGGTTTATGAGTGGACGGAGTGACAGTACGAGCTGATAAAACAGCTGAGTGTGTATTAGTCTAGCGGCGGATTCCGGACCCCACAAAGCGGCGGGTTTGACTCCCGTGGACGCGTTTGCTGTGGCTGATTGCGTGTCCCGTGGCAGCGCGGCCGTAGGTGGTGTTTAAACATGTGTTTGCGGTAACATTAGAGTCGGCAGTACGGCTACAGCCTTGCAGACAAGTGCCAATGCTGAGGAATGGATTGTGACCGAGGGAACATGGTGACCACTCGGGATGAGCAGGTGGAGAGGAACGGCGCCGACACGGCAGCCCTTCAGCAGTGCCAACTTCTCCAGAAGATCATCGACATCACCATCTCCAATTTACAGGGACTCCGGACCAAGTGCGCCGCGTCTAACGACCTGACCCAGCAGGAGATCCGCACCCTGGAGGTGACCACACACACCACTGCTCATGAAGAACATCTCACACAGATTAGTGCCGCAGTCCTTTAGGTCTGATGGTCTGGCAAAAATATCACTATCACTATCAAACAATGACTCTGGGGGTAAACTGATCCAAAGTAATAAACACAATAAAACAAACAGTCAGAGATGCAACAGGTGGAACACCAAGACAACAAACAAACAAACAAATAAATAAATGAACACAAGGAGAAATAAAAGTACAATTTCAGACAATAATGGTAAAGTAAAAGGCATTACTGATAGCAGTAACTCATATGGTGTGAGTAATTTCCATCTGTGTGTGTGTGTGTGTGTGAATGTTTTAACTGAAGCTCTACAGATGGGTGATAGAGCTCCAGATGGGTTGTTGCTATGTGCTGTGGCTCACTGTAAGTTTCTGCTCTTGTTATATTATAGTTCGCTCGTAGGTGATGGTTGGTGTCCGGTTCAGACGTTTGTGTTTTCCATTGATGTCTAGTCAATTATTCGTTTTTCCGTTTTCGAATGACATTCATACAGCTCTCTGATTTTCCAACTCCAAGGATAGTTGTCCTGGTGACCACGATACTAGATATCGCATAAGAATTTTAATATTTATACAGTTTGGTAAACGTGTCATCTCAGATGCCTACTACTATACAGTACAAGGTTAGCTTTTTCTGTGTTTAAGGGCAACTTTTTTTTTTATCCTTGGCCATATGATACATAATTCATTAATATTATTTGTTTAGAATGATCGTAATCTTCATTGCTTCTTTACAGACATGCCCAGGTATAAAAATATCCGTTTATATTTCAAGCCAGTCAAATTCAAAGTCCATATATAGGCTACGTTGATATCCAAATATGGTTTCACTTCTGTGTCATGAGTATGTCATTGGATTTCCAGGTTACACTGTCTTGAACATCACAAACAAGCATATAGGATTAAATGATGAAACATTTGTGCAACTTAAATAATTTGGTCCCAAAATATCTGAAGTAATGCAGTTTCATCTCTGATAGTGACTCAGTCCTACATAGCATTTCCCACAGAGTGACAAACCTTTTAACCTTTCTATTTGAATACTGCCCTAAGATGTACTTCATCACTATTATAAGGTCTTTACAATTCCCACTTCAGGCTGTTTGACTGCACAGGCTGCACTCAGCAGGATTAGAGATAATAATAATAATAATAATAATAATAATAATAATAATAATAATAATTATTATTATTATTATTATTACTGAATAAGTGAAAGTAAAAATAAAAAGTTAGATTTATATAGTGCCTTTTTCACAAACCCAAGGTCACTTTACAAATAAGAAACAACAATAAACAGATAGGAAATAACAATAAACCAGTCAAAAATTAATCAAGAGTGGTTGTAGATGGTGATTGTAAGTATTGAGAGAGGAGCAGGAGTGAATAGGTGAAGGGAGGGAGTTCCAGAGAGAGGGAGCAGCAACACTAAACGACCCGCCATCCTTGGTGGACAACCTGAACCTGGGGACAGCAAGAAGACCTTGACCACAAGAACTTAATTTACAAGATGGGATGTAGGGATCATTTATTCGAAAGATAATACACACACACACACACACACACACACAATCTACTATCTGTGTAACTTGCTCCAATTTGTACCACCGCCTGCCTTGGTCTGTTTGTCTTTATCTTTCTGGCTTGACTCTATTACCTTTCCAGTACTGGCACAGAGAAGGAAAAAGTGTTTTAGCCTTATATGACTCCTTCCTGGTTTCTGTGGTCAGACGTGTGATTTTATCTACCTATGCACTCTTTTTTAAACGTGTGTTTATGTTCTACCTTAAAAACATACAAATTACAGCCAAATGACAAACTGGAGCATAATGTAACATAGTCTCTTTTTTTTTATTTAGCGAAGCATTTCATGCAACTGTCACATTAATGTTTGGTCATGTAAATGATTCTAATATGCAAAGCTTGATGCAGTCATTTATAACCATTGGTTGTAATTCAGAGCCTCTGTATAGTATATGCTGCAACTTAGGACCTGTACTTAATTACATTTTAAACAAGAGAAGCCAGTGTCAGTTGAAACTGTGTAGTGTTTCTAATGAGACACTGGGTAGATTGTGACAGTGTGAATGCTTCCTGAACATGAAAGCAGTGCCAAAAGCTGCGGGTTCTCAAAGATGTGTGTTCGAAAACAGCACTTACACGTTTACAGATGTGCTCTCGGTTTAGCTTTCCGTAACGAGGAAATAAAAGACATTACAGCTGCTTAATATCACTTAAGATCTGATTTCTGAAAGGAAACAGGATCACATTCATGTGCTTGGGGGGTATTTTTAGGAGAGAAAGATTATAAATGTCCTTTTTGTGATTCGCTTTCACTGTAGCTCGTTCACATTCTTCAAAGGCTGGTTACGAAAATGCTGCAGCATCCCGTCTGAGTGCCCACAGGGTCTGTCATATTTTCATGTTTTAGAAAGGGTATCATTATTTTTTTTCCAAGAGGAGGACAGCATCATGACATATCGCTGTTTTGCTCTGTCAGGCCTGTCACTATCAAGCTCACTCTCTCAAGTATGTTTTTCTGCTCACATTCCTTATTAGAAATTGTTTTTATTAAAAGAGAAAGACACATCAGTTACATGATCTTCACATTCAGTGTTCTGTAACTCTTAACTTTTAGTTATATACAGTCAGGTGTGTTTCTTGGTTTTCTGGAGATGGATATAATTATAGCAGAAATAAGTATGGATGGCAAAAGAGAATCTCAGGACATTTCTGAACTGGCTGCTACATGCAGGAAAAGGAGTGATTAACTAATAAGACAGCTGAGAAATAAATGGGTTGGCTTAATACATTCAGAGATTGATGACTCTAAGATAAACTTAATAATGGAGTAATGAAGTGTAAATCTCTGGACCTCACATTTAACGGTTCATATAAAATGTTAAATTTTACAATATTTATGTATTCAAAGGTGAAAATGCATCATAGTTACATATTCTAAAGCCTTTTGAAATTTGAAAACTTGATGTAAATAAATGAAGCCTTTGCATTAATGAATTAAAATTCTCATTTTGTGCATTCTATACTTTAGATGAGATTTCTAAGGTTGTGTCAAGCATCTGTCCCAAATGTGAGAATAGGCTCCATGTCAGTTACACTTTCTCAGTGGTGTAATCTCTAATGGTGTAAAACATGTAGTGCACTAGATACGGTTTAGAGGACATATGTCTTCTAGATTGTTCTGGCATTGTAGTGGGTATGTCTATGAATTTGGGATTGGCATGTGTGAACAACTGCTGTATGAAAACAAGTTTGGTCTGATCAAACAATTTAACCTCAAATAGTGGTCAGGGTCATGATGAATCCCAAGCCAGACCTGGGAATATTGGGTACAAGAAGAGAGATGCAATGCCACATGGTGATCTGTCACAGTCTAACTAAATATCAGCAACAAAAACAGCACTGCAGATAAATATATTTTAAAATGAAACTCCCTGGTCATGATTCTCATGGTTTTTTTTAATTCAACATGGACACTAACATTCATCAAGGCCTCTTGAATGAACTCTGTAAATCTAGTCTCTTTTAAGAGTTTAAGGAACAAAGCCATAGACCTTCCTCCACATACTGGCTGTATCAGTTACTCTGTCTGAATTAGACACAGAGCTGAGTTCTGATTGTGTTTTCATGGATATTGCAGTATCTTAATCCTGGAGGTCTACCACAATCCAGAGTTCAGTTCCAGTCCTAATCTAACACACATAATCCAGTTGACCAGGCCTTCAGCAGCACCTGATCTTTATGCTTAGGTGTATTATGAGTTTCTAGGCATTTTACGTCTGTCATTTATATAATCTGTAAACAAACAAAAGAACAATTGCATTGCCTGCAAGATCCAGGGTGTATCCCTGAGGTATGTGAATTAATTAGAGCAAGTCATAGTCATGGAAAAAGGGCTAAGGAGTGTTTAGCCCATGTGCATAGGTTTTGCATCCATAGAAAGTAGATTATTAAGACCTATTTACTAGCTAACAAAAGATAATAGTCCTGTTAGTGTATATGTTTCCTCCAAAAAAGCAGATGGATTTACTATGCTGAGTTGTCCCTAGGTGTCAGTGAGTGTGTGATTGGGGGTGTGAACATTTGCTTGATTCCCTGTAATGGACTGTCAAACCATCTGGGGTGCATTCCTGTCCTGTGCCTAATGTTCCTGGGACAGGCTCTGGATTCATTGTGACCCTAAGCAGTATAAAGTGGAAGATGATTGAAAGAATGAATGAATGAATGAATGAATGAATGAATGTAGCTAGTGTTCCTGTTTTGTTTCTCCCTTACTACAGACCGCCCCTGGTGTCTGAGTTTTGTTAAAATTAAAGCTGGCCGCCAAAAAGATCCATATCGTAATGTCACAGGTTTATCTCACTCTGTTCATGCATTCCTACTGCCTCAGATTACGTGACTGTATGTCTTTATTCCTGTTACTGTTCTAATGAGAGATGGCTGATGTGTCAGACGGTGCACAAAAAGTCTGTATTGTCTGGTTTTGAGTTGCCAGCCTTAATACAGGTCAGACTAAAGTGTGACAAAGTTCATATTATTCTTGAATACCTTGTAACAGTTCATACATGTTACAGTGTATGATTGATATTTGATCTTGTAGTTTTGCTGAGGAAGTTTAGTTTTCCTCAATATCTGTATACCACATGTCTGTTAATGATGTTAATATCATGTTAATGTGTTCAGGAGCAAGTACTTCACCTGGCTGTTCATGTTACTGCTATATACTGGCTTACAATTGTGAACTCTCCCCAAAATAAGATAAGCACCTTACATGTGTCTTTATTGTCAACTCATCCTTATCCATACATGTTAAATGGTATGAAACATCTTGGAATTTGATGCAATACACAAGACCTGATGAGGATTCTTGAGTGAATTCCTGTCCATAAGGTCAGGAGCAGGACTGCAACTTATAGAATATTTAATTATGTTTGCAACATCCATGGCCTTCTGTTCATTTAAGCTGATAAGGATTCACATGTTCAGATGAAGCACATAGGTGAATTAGACTTTTTTGCATTTTCTCTAATAAATGTATCCTATTAATCTGTGAAACTGGGAGGAGTACATGTTTTGTTTATTCTCGTTCTGTGTTGTACCTTTTACCCCTTAGATGAATTTGCAAATGAAAAAAATGTTAACATGAGTCTTTGTGACTTGAAGACGAAATGTGTTTCCTAGCCTTCAACTGATTACCTTGTAAATCCTGTTTACCTGTAACCGCCTCTGTTAGTCTTGGGCAAAACCCCTTTAGTGTGTAGGTGTAAAACTACTTCAATGTTTAAGAAGAGACTGATATCCCGGAGAGATACGGCAGGCATAATTTCCCTCCAGTTGGACCAGTTGTAGTAATAAAAACCTTTGAAAGCCGTTTATCGTGGATTCTGTGCATTGCAGCCTTTTAGACTATAAATATCTCCAGCGAGAGAGGGTATGACAGTGGAATTCAAACATTAGAATATATAATCATGTTGATGCGAAGATTGGGCATTAACGAATATGTACAGAGTGACTGAATGCGAAGTATCACTCAAGATACAGTTACAGTGTATCTTTGGTAGAAAAGTCAACAAAGTCTCTGAAGGCCAATCAGGTGTTGGAGCTCACGGCCTCTAGATCAACAGTTTCAGGAAATCCCCATGTGGTTTTTTTTTCAGCTCTTTCTCTGTCTCCCCCCTTTTCTTGTTTCTTTCGTTGCCTTTGTCACTCGTCTTGACTTTTCGTCTGCCCTTTTCCACAGATCATTTTCCGCTGTGGAGACGTGAATGGTGGTCAGGTAGAACTGACAGTAGGTTTGGCAGAAATAGATTCTGTCATGCAGCTATATTAGAAAATTCTGAAATGGTAGTGAACAGTTTCTTGAAGATAGGAAGTATACTAGAACCTTCCATATCTTAAACTAAACTTCTTTTCTGCACCTAGCATGCAATAACATCACACATCAAGTAAGGCTTTTTAAACAGTACAGTACATACAGTTGCCGTATACAGGATTTTCCATGATGTTATCCTGCTACTGTTGTAAACAATGGGAGTGGGTTGTTGTGCAGCTCTTCTAGTCTGACATGTAGTAACATGAGCCACCGCTGTCTACAATTACGTTCATCACCTATTACGACTGTGACGTTTCTCCCAGGCATTTAAATCATTCTGTGAATCAGCAACGTATCATGACATCGTCACGCTCTCCTCCCCTTTGTTGTTTTTTATTCCCTCAGGTACAAGTGGGCTTTTAACTGAATTAAGAGTTGAAGTTACATAGCACAGCCCAATATCACTTTAATTGTCCCAGGCTTCCTTTTTTCCAAATTAGCTCACAAGCTGAATTAACAAGCATTAAGTGAATGCCAACACTCGCTATGCTCTATTTGCACGCATAGACATTGTGTGCATCGTGTCTCTCCAGTTCCTCCGTGATTAACTGGCTGACTCCTACTGTGCTCTTATGTAAGGCTGTATCTCTAGGAGTGTTCTGTTGGCCCAGAGAGTTTCAGACACTCTATTGTCAGTCAGGCTTTTAAGTTAAACAAGTGCCTATGAATACCCACCCTTCTGCTCACTGCCCCTTGAGAGGTGTAATTGAGAAGGCAGATGAGGAGGAAGATTGTCACTGAATACAGCACCGGCCCCTCGCATTGTGCCAGGCTGCGTCTGGTGCAAACCAACACCCCACTGCGTGTGAGGTTCGCTGCTGGCCGACCAGCACATTAAATCAACCCAGGGCATCCTCGCAAGCAGCCAGTGCACCTCCTCTTACTGCTCCTCAACTTCTGAAACTTTAATGCTACTCATTACTCATCTGTACTCTGTACAGTACATGGTAGTGCTGTTAGGAAGGACTACACTGTTGGATACTTACAAAATAATTCTGAATTAAAAGGCAAAAATAAAATCCAAATTTAAATGTTTAAGTTGTCTAACTTAACCCTAGTGTTTTCTTACATTTTTAGCTAAATACCTTTTGATTGTTTGATGCAGGAAAAGAGGTGTGAATGACCTTATTTTGTCTCAGTTTATTTCACATCTTTTTTAAATTATGTATCCATTTAAGTATAAAAGACACAGTATACTTAAAATAATATTACTCATAAGTAGGTAACAGTTGTCTAATAGCTTTTTCTGTGGCTGAATCTCAGGTTGTCTTCTGTGGGCATATAGTAGGTTGTACACCATCATGTTATACCGTATGTAGTGAGCATATACACTGATCAGGCATAACATTATGATCACCTCCTTTTCTTAACACTCATTGTCCATTTTCTCAGTTCCACTTACCGTATAGCAGCATTTTGTAGTTCTACAATTACAGACTGTAGTCCATCTGTTTCTCTGCTGTTTCACAGCAGTGCTGCTGGAGTTTTTAAACACCTCAGTGTCACTGCTGGACTGAAAATAGTCCACCAACCAAAAATGTC
>JAOVVH010000059.1:17131605-17143089 GCA_028566435.1 Scorpiodoras heckelii | reverse complement strand
AATCGATGCCTTTAATTAAACTCCAACTATAATCAGTATATCAGATGAACGAAAGACAAAAACAATTTTTTTTATTTAAAATAACGAAAAGACATCAGTCATTGTTAATATTTCACTTTTATCAAATAAAGTCAAGCGAATAATGAAGCAACATTCAGCAGTCATTTTTCTTTCATTTTCAATGGTCATACGATCCCTCCCTGAATATACAACAAATCAAAATGTGCATTAAAACCGCGATTAAAATTTTTTATCGCGTGACAGCACTATAATTTACACATCAGGCATCTCTCCCTTATCATACAACAGCTACCAACCAGGGAGGACGAAGGCCATCACTTGCTTCCTCTGTGAAACATGAAGCCAGCTGACCGCATCTTTTCAAACTGCTGCTTATGTAACATCAGGAGGTGGTGTAACACACTCAGAGGAAGGCTCTCATGTCTGCTTTTGTATGCATGAGCTCACAGACATCCATGGTTGGCTATTGTCACTGTGATGATATGGGAGAGAGACTATGCCACCCCTCCTTCTCTGAGAGCATGGCCAGTTTGCTGTCTGGTCTCCCAGTCACAGATGACTGTGGCATTACTAAGCTGTTTTTGACATTTCGAATGCAACTAGAAAGACATAGCAGGATTTGAGTTCTGGGACTTCAAAAGATCGTGATTTGTAATTTATTACAGCTGAAAAGGGAGTTACATTGAAATTTGCCTATGAAACATGAATGAACTCTGACCTTTTGCTCCCTTGCAAACAATGCTTGATATAAAAGATATAAAAGTGCATGAAAATGAAGACAGTGAGAAATAGATAGCGCAGGATTATCGGTGTGTGTGTGTAGCTGTGTAAACAGTCATGTTACATGGTCTTACTGACATTCCAGTACCCCATGGGCTCCCACACCCAACCTGACTTCTAATCCTAGAATGTGCCGAGTCAGCCTCTCTGTCCTACACGCTCTGCTCACTCTATTTTTACACTCCACCGACCCCCTGGCCTGTGTGTACACACATAACACACAGTCAACTGGCCAGAACAGGATTACGCTGCCTTGTCTGCTTTCATTAGATAGAAAAAACTGAATAGACGCAAGAAGAGGAGATGACTGACTAAGTGTTAGAGGTAGAGTAACAGAAATAGAGGTACAACTCAGAACTGTGGCCTTAGTTTTGCCCCAAAAGGAGGCAGATTTTTAATGGCAAGTATGTCACTATTTATGTCTGCGCTGCATTTTGCAAATTGAGGTAGAACAATTACAGGTTGCACGTCTGTATTTTTGTGTGTATATCTCGCTACAGGTGTGCTGTCCATGTCTAACCTCTTGTTTAATATATGTGCATGCTCTCTTGCTACTATTTCAGTGCTGTATAGGGTGAAAAATAAGCTTGTTGCCGTTCTTTTTTTAAGCTGAATAAAGACTATTCTCCTTTTCTGAGCTATGTGATTCACAGGGAAGGAATATATCCAGGCGATTGGTGGCCCACATACAGTGATGCTTGAAAGTTTGTGAACCCTTTTGAGTTATATGTTTTGCTGCATTAATTTGACCTAAAACGTCATCAGATTTTGACACAAGTCCTAAAAGTAGATAAAGAGAACCAAATCAAACAAATGAGACAAAAATATTAGACTTGGTCATTTATTTATTGAAGAAAATGATCCAATATCACATATTTCACAACATGTGATATACATACTTCACACGTTTTAAGTCAAATTTATGCAGAAATAAAGACAGTTTCAAAGGGTTCACAAACTTTGACACACCACTCCTTCTCTTTGAGGCTGTTTGGGAGAGGATGAGCACTTAAGGTCACATTCACGGCAGCTCTGCTGTTACAAGCGTCCAAAAGGTTGAGATGCTGTTCTCAGGAAACACACAGGAATGTCCTTTGGGGCAGACAAGATCAGACTGGTGCTTTGAAGAGAAGTTGCATGATTGTGCAGTTTAGGGAAGTGTGTTTTGTGTGTATAGTCTCTTTAAGCCGAAACACCAGGTTTTCCAACGTCTAGCAGCTGCCAGTAACCATATCTGTACCTCACCCCTACAGCTGCATGACTGTCATGCATAATTACATAGGTTTGTTTCTTAGGTGACTTTTTCATATCAGTAGTTTGCATCAGTGGTAAATATTCGTTATTTGGATGTTCCAAGAATAGCAGAGGGCAGTGTGGTTTAAACACGCACACAGTTTGTCATTGCAAAGTTGTTCAGTTTGGTTAGCTGCAGTAGTAACAGCTATGTGCTACATGCTGTATTCCAGGAAATGAAGGAAAGCAGTTACAACACCAATGTCATTTGAAACCTCTTTTTTTCTTGGTTATTATGACTCATGCATGGAGACTACTGTAAGTAATTCAACTTGCCGTTGCTCAACCCTAGACCAGGAAAATAATCTCTCACCCCTTAGAGCCGCTAAGAGGTCAATTGTTTGAAAACAATACCACATACTTTATTAACACAAAAATCACCCAGGTGAAGGTGTCCCTGGTCAGATTTGAAGTTGATTAGGTACAATAACATCTGGCATGATGACGACAGTTAGTCAGTGTTGCTCAATCCTCTTTCAGGAGGTCCATAACATAGTGAAATTCTACTGAACATCTTGATCAGTTATACTCATCAAACACTACTGTTTGATGGATTAACCCGTTGAAAGATGTAGTATTTTGGTGTATCTGAATTGCTTTCAATATGTAAAAATTCCTAGCATGTTTAGTAGTTGCCTGCTAACTGATTAGCTACTTATTAGTTAACTCTGAATTCATAAATACAGATGGCCCATTCAGTGCTCACATCCTGTAGATTCACAGGAAAATGGGCTTCTCTTAAGGAAGGGAGGAACATGTGGTGAAAGAGGGGGTCTGACCCTGAGCTTTGCTTCCTGTCTTTTAGCCTTCTCTGCTTTTCCTTTCTTCAGTGGCCTTACATGGGATCCTGTCATTTGCAGTACAAAGGGATCAACCATGCTGAAATGTTTGGTGCCTTCTAACAGGAAGCTGAACTCACCCCTTTCACATGCGCGCGCACACACACACACACACACACACACACCGCTCCTTAACTGATTCCCTGAATTCAAGTGATTAAACATGTCAATGCTTGTGTCATTATAACAAACTGATGTCAGTGATCCGGTTTGAGCCTGAGTTTTGTGGTCACGGCGATTCCCTGTGATGGTTCTGGTTGCGTGGAAGTGTAGTGGAGCAACACCAGAGAATGAAGGGTGACCACATCGAACAGGAAACACGTGCAGTGCACACTCACTGTGTGGTTTAGGTGTGTTACTGGGAGACGTACCATCTGGTGATGGGCTGAGCAGATAGCTAGAAGACATGAAGAAATGACATGTTTCATTGAAAGAATGGATGGGTACACAGAATAAAGGAGGATTTCAGATAGATAGGTACACAGAATAAAGAAGGATTATCACTTGTGAGATAGATAGGTACAGAGTCAGAAAGAGGACTAGAGATGAACATAGAGTGCAAGAGAGAGTGAGTGAGAAAGCATATAAAGTTGAGGGGAGGGCAAAGCAAAGAAGGAGGGAAAGAAAGTTTGGAGAGGGAGGTGGGGTGAGTAAGAGTGTGCCGCTCTCACGCTCTGACTGGCTTCTGAAGGGACACGGAGATCTTGTTAACGTCTCTGGGAGATGATATATGGGAAAGGATTATTACAGACCTGACTTTTGGATGGTAGGTTATTTCTTTTCTTGCTTATCTCTTGACATCTTTTCTGAGCAGCTCATGTGGACTGTTGTAGTTATTTTCTACGCTGATGTTGTGGTTTCCTGTCTGTGTGTCTCTCTGGGCTCACAGAGGTTGCTTGCAGTATTAGTTCCTGCAGTAGGCTGTTGAAGCTTTGTTTGTACACATCATACACCCGTAACGAGTGAGGGTTCAAGGTCTTATCATCTAGCTTAATCTGATTTTCTGACCCAAGAAGATTTTGTCAGAGGACCTCCAGGCCAGTTTGTATATACCAGTATGATGTGATTGAGCTCAGTTCTGCAGAGTTTCAGGTGAAACTCTGTGTCAGCTGGCAGACAGAGAGGAAACTTTTATCAGTTGTGTCTGTCGCCCTGACTGTTTAATGATTCGTGGATCGTGCTTTCCTTAGAGCCCGTAATTACAGTGTATTTATTGATGTATGTGAATCAGCAGCCTGCTGTTTAAAGATCATAATTGTTTCCTGTTCTTGTGATTTGTATACTCTTGAGTATCATTTCCAATCTTACATCAACACAGATCACAGGCAGGAAAAACATGTCCTGACACCATCTTAGGGTAGGTATGTCAAACTCTTGTATACGTAGCATGTTTTCTGCCCTGGCTTGTCTTTAGCAAATGCAACCGTACACAGAACTCTTCAGTGCAGGAGAAAAATACAACTCACGAAGTCTAAGGTTGATATGGCTTATCCATTTGGAATCAAAAGAGTGATCACTATATATTCTGTACTGACCAACTACTTTGTTAGTAACACCTGCATACCTGCTCATTCATGTAGTTATCCACTCAGCCAATTGTGTAGCAGCAGCATAATGCATAAAATCCTGCAGGTACAGGTCAAAACATCAAGCATCAGTGTTTTTGATTGTGGCATGGTTGTTGGTGCCAGATGGGCTGGTTTGAGTATTTTAAGAAACCGCTGATCTCCTGGGATTTTCAACCATAGCAGTCTCTAGTGTTTACACAGATATGGTATGAAAAACTAAACACATCCAATATGTATTAGTTCTGTGGTCAGAAACACCTTATTCACCAGAAAGGTTAGAAGAGAGTGGCTAGACTGGTTCAAGCTGACAGGAAATCTATAGTGACTCAGTTAACTACTTTTTACAGCTGTGGTGTGCAGAAAAGCATTCATCAGAAAATGCACAATGCATTGAACTTTGAGGACGATGGGCTACAATACCTGAAGACCACATGGGGTTACACTCCTGCTAGCCAAGTGAGCACAGGCTCACAGAAACTGGACAGTTGATGTATTGTATTTTCCAATATTCAACTTCAAAGTTTCAGTGAGACTGTGCCCACTGTTGCTTCAGATTCCTGTTCCTGACTGACAGGAGTGCAACCTGATCTGCCGCAAGGTTCTGTGTGTGTGTTCTGAGATGCTTTTCTGCTCGCCGTGGTTATAAAGAGTCATTATTTAAGTTACTGTAGACTTTCTGTTATCTCACTGAATATTTTTTTGTTTTTCCACACCGTTCTGTTTAAACCCTAGAGACAGTTGTATGTGAAAATCCCAGGGTATCAACAATTTCTGAATTATTCAAACCAGCCCATCTGGCACCAACATCCATGCCACAGTCAAACTCACAGAGATCACACTTTTTCTTCATTCTGATGTTTAATGTGAACGTTATCTGAAGCTCTTGACCTGCGTGGTTTTGTGCATTGAGCTGCTGCCATATGATTAGCAGAATTGCATATTCAGTATTATTATATTGGATATTATCTAGATTGGATAATTGCATGAGTGTACAGGCGTATAATTTTAAAGGTGTATATGTAAAGTATATTTTCCGGAAATTGCATTAAACCTGCCGTGTTGTCTGTTAACCTGATTGAAGATGCCTGTGGTTTGTATATATGCTATACACCTATTACTATTTATCTTTACTCTGTAAGATCACATCATATTTTTTTGACAGATTACTTTAGTGATTAGTGTTTATGGCCCTCCTGGAGTCCTGAATACTAGCACTTACTCCAATTCCAAATCAGGTGTAGTTGGTTGTGACGTTCATTGGCATATTTGTTTCTATCAGTTAAACCAAGATCTTGTGCTATTTCAATTCTCTCGGCTCCTTTAACAGCCACCTGCTCCGATCTTATTCTACTAATCCTTTTTGTTTGATGGCTTTTGCTTTTCATGAAATGCATGCTTCCTCATGATAGTCAGGTGTTCAAGGTCTTCTTGAAAGGCTGCACCGAGTGTGGTTTGTATCAAGTCGGATAAACGGGGACATTTTGTGTTTAAGTTAAATGATTGGTCATAATTAGATATCCAGTGATTGGCAACACTTAGACTGGATGTGATATGGTTCGACAGACCACAGCCATTAAGATGACAATTCACAGCTCCTGTTCTGGGAGGAAATAGGTAAACATTGCAAATTTACTGGTGGAAAATCTGGTGTGTAGGTTTTCATTTATTTATTAATTGTTATAACGTCCCGTTTTTTTTTTTTTTTTTTTAATCTAATTTTATTTTTTTTTAATCTAAACATTTTTGTCTAAATGTTTCTTGTTTGCATTTTATCTGATAGCACTGAGATTTTGGGAGCAGGCTCTTTGCTCATGTCTGTGCTCCTCTTGGTCTTTTCTGGCTTTGGTCCATAAGGGAAGTTTCCATACTGATTCTTGGAAGGGTTTCCTATTCCTGTGAGAAATGTGTGCGTGCTATAATCTCTCTCTTTGTCTCCAAGTCGGTTGTGTGTATTGTTTCTTTTTTCCCCCCACACACACAACAGAAACCACATGCACATACATGTCTACACACACATACACACACACACACACACACACACATACTTGTATTGCACATACTGAGCCAGTAAAACTGTAGTCGTTAGGTGGTTCCCCAGGCCCACACACACTAGTGTGTTTAATTTTAACAACTAACATGAATAAAAATAACATGACAGTTGAAATAGGTCCTCCTCTGCTCACAGTATAGTGATCTTTTTTTGAGAGCTCCAAAATACCCGTGATAGAAACTATACAAAATCAAAAGAATTATCTCTACTAGATACACTTTTGTGGTTAAAGGTCATTTATGTTATCTTTATTTGGTTATTATATGTATTTCAGATGACAATTATAGATTTATATTTTTAAATGAGCTGATCATATTCAAGTTTAGTGTGCAGCTAGAGGACTGCTGAGTAGGCTGCTACTCGGAACAGTAATATTTGGTTTGGGACATGGCCTGTACCTCGGTTGCGCTCTTGATATTGACTGGATGCTATTCAAATTCATTTTAAGTGATGTAGATAAAGCCAGTGATTTTGAACAGCAGGTAATGCTATTGTTTTTGTCAAATAAACAGATGACGCAGCACATGTTGTAGTCTAAAACCCACCAAAACACACAAAAAGTTGCTTTGTACACCCCTTTATAGAGAGTGACCACCACCAAGAGTTATTACAGTACAAATATGAGTCTGCTTGCCATTTAATCTTTATGAAATTTGAAAATTGTTCAGAACGTTATGGTGAATAGTGGAGTGCAGTTTGTTCACATTAGAAAATGTTCTGGTCTAGTAAATGTTCTGTCTCATTTGGATGGTAGTAACTCAACACTTTCTGTCTGAATTTCTTGGGCATGGGTGTGTCTGTCATTCAGCTACATACAATAATTCCAAGAATAAAACACAGGGAAGACAGGGTGCTGCGATGCTGCTTCATAATATATTGTGTAAAGTGATTTTGCCAATGCTAAAAATGTCTTCCATAAAAGTCCTGGGCATTGTACGGCCCACAGGCCACATCCGGCCCTCATTTCGGCCCTGACCGGCCCTTGAGGTCAATGGGAAATCAGGAATCAAGCATAAATAATTGTACATTATATATGCAATACAACTGCGTTGCCTTTATTTTTGAAGGCTTTTTTATTTTTTACCAACTGATGTGCATGTATGCGTATGCATCTTCACTATAAATAAAATGTAGGCTGTCTATTGTATGTTTTGACGCAGCCTATCATGCAAGTCCAAGACCGACCTTTGCAAGAGATGTTAGTTAACCGGTTATCTCTTGAAGATGTCGACTCTCGTTAAAAAAGTTGATACGGACTGTAGAGTTTCTAACAAGACATGGACTTCTAAGCATTTACTCTAGACGAGAGCTGTTATGTGTGTGACGGAGCCCAGTTACAGATCTTCGTACGTGGGATAAAAGACTTTGAGATAACTGAGGAACTGGCAGTGATGCAGTCAGTGAAAGGGACGGAGATAAAAGAGACAGAGGTAAATGCATGCATGCTCAAGCTGGGACTGAAGTGGAACAATGTGGCAGGTGTTATAACCAGTGGGTGTCCAAATCTGACAGGGGGAAAATGTAGGACTTTTGAAGCAGATGTGAGATAAAGTGAGCGAAATGAATGCAGAACAATATTTTCACATTTTATTATACATCAGTAATAATAGTAGTAGAATTAGGAATTAAAAAAATAAATACATTGTACTAATTCAGTACACGTGTTGGTTGTGTGATTGAAAACTTAAATAGTATAGTTAAAAGCAGTGTGTAATAATGTCCTTATTAGCAATTTGTAGCCTAATTATAACACCTACTCTTTCCAGTAACTAATCAAATCTGTACCATGCATTGCTTTTTGTAAGTATATACTAGTCTAATTCATAATAATAATTAATAATACTAGGCAGGGTTGACTTCAGCCTATTGGTTTGACCCTCCACAGCAATCCCACTTTCTCACGTGGCCACAAAATTAATTGCCCTCCCCTGCTCTAGACCTTAGTGTGTGTGTGTGTGTCTGTGGCGGTGGGGTGGCTTCATATGTGTGCTTGATTATGAGCTGACGCCAGTGAGAAGCCAGGGCACAGGAATGCAGTTTGGACAGGAGTGTCCAGAGAAACTCACACTGACAGACAGGGTGAGAGAAAGAAGGGTTACCAGAATACTGCTAACTCTGTGTACTGTGCCAGCAGCCTGAGTGGCGAGTGGGGGACTGGAGGAAGGCCCTCCACCTATGGCGGACATTACTGAATCGCTCTTTATCAGCAAACAGAAAAGGCCCTTCTCTATCTCTGGTGACCACCCAGAGGGAAAATGCTCAAAGGGAACCTTGTTGATTGTAGTTAGCCATCCTCTTTTTCTTTTCCATAAAGGATGTTGTGGGTAAAGGAGATACAGGAGCCGTAGTCTAGCTGTATCAGCATTATCTGCTGTATTCAGCCCTGAGGGCAGAGGTGAACAGAGTGGTGCTTGCCATCTTTGTCACCTTGCTGATGTTTTTTTTCTGTTATTCTTTGTAAGCTGATGGTTCAACTCTCTTCCTCTTCCTGTTCTTTGATCTCTTGAGTCATGGTGAGCTCTAACAAGTTGCTTGCTTAGCAGATATGGTTTAAAAATAAAGAAAATATCCATTTAAATAAACGTACAAAGTATATGTACAGTGATGTAAATAGGAATAGAGTGAATTCTCTCTGACTAGGTATAAATAAGGTGTGTTTTATATGTACTATAGTTTGCTGTATCTCACTTTACAGGCAGTACCAGGGAATCTGTCTCTGGATGCATTGCTGCAGATGTCTGGTTCTCAGGTGCAGGAGACCATGAGGAAACTGGGCACCAGTGCTGACGAGTGCTCCCGTATCACTGCTGCCCTCTCCTGTCTCAAGGGCACCACGACCTCCTCCTCCACCTCTTCCACCTCCAGCTCTGGGCCATGGACAGGTGGGTTCTTTCAGTTCTTAATAAAATTTAAAAGATAGTAGATCTTTAAATGTAGTAGCGTTGTTATAAATAACTCATGACAATAATGTCCTCTAATAAATTTGACACTTAGTAGCGTTAAGATTAAGTTATTGGCACATATGCTTCCCTTTGTTTGGATCATTTGCCGTGGTTTCTTCAGGCTCTCAAGGTAGCTATATCTCAGGCTCAGAAAAAGGTAGATTCACACATTTAACTGCTTTTGCACATGACTACTAGGTTTTTGGAGCAATGATGTATATTCTCTAACTCTGGTGACTCTACTACAGGACGGGAGCTCAAAGATGACGGAATTCCCTGGATCGTAGAACCTACTCACTGTGACATTGATACTTTGTTCTCAACGAATCAGCTCTCCTGCTCAACTCGAAGCCCACAAGCCTACAGCCCAAACCCAGCCATTCGGGTCCCTTTAGCCCCTGCCATGCTCGGCACCCAGCGTTCTGTCTCTGTTTCTGCCGTACCCTCTGTGGACTTCCCAACTGGATTCCATGCGACTCCACTGTTGAATGGACTAGCCGACCCTTTCTCCTCCTCACCTCAGCTGCTACGGCGCCCACAGGGACAGATATCGACTCCGCCCCCTACACCGCCCACCATTAGGAGCGAGCTCCTGAAGCACCCCCACACGCCTCCACCACCATCCAAGCTTCGTCAGCTTTTCCCCATCCTGCCCCGCAGCAAGAGCCACACACAGCTCGCAAACCGCATTGATGAGCCTGCACACAAGTAGGTCCAACCATGCACGTTCATAAAAGAGTGCTGGAGAGTGTAATGAAACATAGTCAAACATTCTTGCTAAGGTTTACATGGCTTATATGCTATCTTCACTCAGCCTTTACTGAGAAGGAGAAAGCAAGTAAACCAAAGAGCCTGATCCCACAGGCTGATTATAATCAGAGTTTGAATCCTCACTTTCTGTTTGTGTATGCAACAACATCATGATTCAGTAATGTGATTATACTGCTGAGTATAACACAAACATCTGTATTAACAGAAAAAGAAACCCATCTAGAAACATGTAATTTAAAGCCATCTGAATGCAATAGTTTTATCATTTTAATTATACCACCATAATGCAAAACTACGAGAACAGGAAAAGAGCTTAAGATAGATAGCTTTAATAGACTGCACATTCAAAATCTGTGGACAAAACCAGACATGTTAAAAAGTAGTTGTAACATTTCCCCAACATCCTTAGCATCCACAGTGGCAGTTATTTTTACAAGTTCAACATTGGTAAAGCTAAATTTCACCGTGTACAATGTTCTGAGTTTCATTTTGAATCACATATAGTTTTTTCTAGCTCTTTAGGAAGGTTTGAATCCTCTCTTGCCATAGCACTTGCGTATATATAGCAGGTATAGACATTCTGGAAAGGCACTGCTTAGTGCCCTTAATTTTGTGGCCTTTTTGACTGGGTTTATATTTGTTCATTATGATGCATCCACACTTAGGTTTAAATGATGTTTTTTCTCAGAGAAGTCGTCTTTAAAACTGATAGCTAGAGGAAACTCAGAATTGTCTCCCTTGAAGCAGTTTAGGTGATTTTCAGTCAACTGATCTTGTGCTTTGTTCCAATTGTAACTGTAAAATCTCAACTTCCACCGTAATATTAACAAGCAATACTGATACTGTCAGATTCCATGAAATGCATTAGAATATACGTGAATGCAACACTAGGCATTTCTGTCTCAAAACATGGAAGGGAAATTTCCAAAGAAACTAAGTCATGATGTCGTAATACAGTAACAGTTTTAGTCTAAGCCTTTTGTTTTGAATGTTTGCTGATGTTCAGTTAGATTTTAAATAAAAAAAAAAATCCTCCCCAATATGCAGGCTGAATCCTGAAATGGCTTCCTTGATACAGTACAAATACAAGCTTTTAGAGAATGCAGTGCACTGTGCAGTGCACTATATCCCCAGACAACCTATGCCGTGCACTATATCCCCAGACAGACAGACAGACAGACAGACAGACAGACAGACAGACAGACAGACAGACAGACAGA
>JAOVVH010000059.1:17113276-17129939 GCA_028566435.1 Scorpiodoras heckelii | reverse complement strand
TGCCAGTTGCGGGGATCGAACCGGTGACCTTCCGATCACAAGGCTGGTTCCTTAACCACAAGCCCACGGCTGCCCCATTCTGACATCTACTGAAATGTAGTCACTTTTACATTTCATCTACATGTGGTATGGACAGGAAGATCCACGCACTGTTGAAATCAGTCAAGAGTGAGTCAGAGACACTTAGGGGTTACATATTGGTCATGCATTTTCAGCACCACAATACACATTGTCACATTACAGCCTGTGTGCATGATGTCAGATGAGTGTCATAACACAAACTTTGAGCCCACACATGAGTACACCCACCTGCTGCATTTCTCACCAGTGTCCTACTGAGGCCATCAGCTCAGCCTCTGTGGTGTCCAGAGGGGGACCACTGGCTTCTCATGCTCTGTACAAAGGCCATCATCAAAAAAGTCTCTTACTGCCAGTAACGTGAACTCCTGCCTAATGTCCTAAAGTCAACCACTAAGTCTTTTATCACATGATAAATGTACTTATTTTTAAAATGTAGTTTTACATATTCAGACAAAACAATGTGGATCATCATTTTCAGCTAATGTCCTTGAGAAATATAGCTTCAGATTGGTTGGGGGAAATTGTAAGGCATGATTGGATCTACTGCTCAGATTTCCGGCTAACGCCATATCTTCTTTTTAATGTTCTGCAGGAATGTGAAGAAGAATAAGATGCTTCTAAATGTACAAGTAAATGTGCAAGATGTGAGAAATGGCTATGAGGATTCTCCCGCACGCTCACCACTGCTCTCTGTCCCCTCTCCACACATTATTTCCAACACACGCAGCCACATGGAAAGTCCAGCACTAAAAGGTAGGTCCACTTCTGCCATGGAAACCTACGGAAAGCATAGTATTTGTTAGCATATGCCTTGTGTATGTGTCTGTTTTCTTTTCCGCTTACTGTTTGGACCTTTTGTAATTCTATTAGACAAAGGAAAATCTCCCCAGGCTATGAGGAGAGACTATGGTCTTACAATCACACATAGGTGAGACACTCTGATCAGTGTTTGCTCTTTGTATGATATGGCAGTCTGCTTTTTTTTAGTTCATCTTCATAATGTATTTATTTAGGTTAGCACACAATGGGCAGAGCAAAAATTTTAAACTGTTTTTCTTAACCTTTAAAGGTTTTCCACCAAGTCATGGCTCTCCCAGACATGTGCAGTGTGTCGAAAAAACATGCTCTTTGGTGTAAAGTGCAAACACTGCAAGTAAGTCAACATGGGCACCCTAGCTGTACAATCACATCTGTTTATAATATGTAGAATCAGCTAATGGTTTTCTCACCTTTAGGTTAAAGTGCCACAACAGGTGTACCAAAGAAGCACCTCAGTGCCAGATAATTCCAAGTAAGTGTCGTAATATTCATAACAACCCAAAATGTTTTTTGGTTTTTTTCACACACCGAGCAGTATTTCAGCGATGCTTTTGTTTTTGTTCTTTCTAGTTTCGAAAATCAGAAGAACGGAGTCGGTTCCATCCGACATTAATAACCAGGTGGAGCGACTACCATCAAGTACACAATTTGGCACGTTACCAAAGGCTTTAAACAAAAAGGCAAGAGTCACAAAAGAGAAATATACAATTCTTTATTAGCATATACATATATGCATGCACAAACATATCAGCAAGGGTAATTAATTTGTTTTTCAATATACATGAAGACACTTGGGGTTGAGACCAAAAGATGAATATGAGATCAGATACAGATCAGAATTTCAGCTTTCATTTCCTGATATTTGCATCTAGATGTGTTGAACAACAACAGAAGGTGTGCAGGTGTGCCCTGTTGGATTGCTTGTTTAAACAGTTAATAGCTCAGAATGTCTGCTCTTGGTTTTACCTGTGGGTTTCGCCTGTTTATAATATGTTCTTATTGATATAATACATTTTGTGTAATGAAACAATTATTAAACTTGTTTTGTAAGGACTTTAGTGATGTAAATTGTTTGACACTGGTATGTCTTCAGGATGGAAGGTTTGTCTGTAACATGACAAGCTGCATTTCTTTGTCTGATTAACTTGAAATAAGGCAAAGAACGAAAAAAAAGAGAGGCTGGTGAGGGCATGACTGTAACTTCTACAGCATGATGACAGGAACTCATTTGTTTTGGGGATTTTCTACAACATTAAACATAACTATAAACAAATTAAGAGCCTGGCGTATCTGCTGTAAGTAATCAAATGTAAAAAAAAAAAAATATTACCGCCAGATTATTACGATATATGATGATTAAAACACTTCTAGCTGTTACAGCAAAATAATCAGCATTGATGTGGGAACAGTAACTCTGCTTTACATTGACTGGGTTCCTTAGTTTTGCCTTTTTTTCCCCTTAGGACCTTCCTCCACCTGTCAGTCAGCCAGACTCCAGCAGTAATCCCTCTTCCACCACCTCCTCCACACCTTCCTCACCTGCCTTCAGCTCAAGCAACCCACCAAGTGCCACTCCACCCGCAAACCCTTCGCCTAAAGGGCCCACTGATGGCCGCTTTCACTTCCCAGGTCAGTAACTAACATGAACACTAACGCCTTCCTTTAATCTTACTTTCAATCGGGCTGCACATTGTCAGGCATGATGCTAGATTACATCATTGTGCAAATCTTTAACCTTAACCTTAATCTTTACCTGTCAGAGGCACAGTGAACCAAAAGCAACAGGTCTTTCTCTAACTGATCTTTCTTTCCTCTTTCCTTTGCTTGGGTGATTTTCTTTTCACGCTGTCCTGATCACTAGCTTCCTGCTATTATCATCTCAGACAACAGTTTATCTTCCCTGGTAAGTTAACACTGATTAGAGATACAACTCTGTGTTTCAGATTTTCCCAAAGACTAACACACTACTGCAAAACATAAAATGCTTTGTTGGGTTGCTACAACTAATACGGGATCGATTTTTGTGCATCAGTACACTGAGTGCTTTCACTTTGTGTTAGCTTCATGGTTGAGAAGTGGTGCATGATGGTTTCTAATGCCACCTTCTGGATAAAGTGATGCACTGCTGTGTGGAGTGTGGAGCTGGATTAATGTCTAAAAGGCTTAGAGTTTTAAAGTTTTCACATATATTAATTGTTATAAAGCCATGATTTAACCATTATTCTTTATGTTTGTGTGTCACCTGTAAAAATAAGTGAATATAATCATAAATGAAAGCCAGCAGTTTATCTATATGGTTTTTACCTTTTATACAATTCAGATTATTTGGACAATTTCTTTTGGAAGATTTTTTTTGTTGTTTTAAGTACATTTTATATTGAATTTTTAAAATGAAATCATAACAAGAAAAATCATGTTATCCCACTTTACCAAGTAATACTGCTATCAAGAGTTTACCAAGTAATACTGCTATCAGCTATTGTTAATTCCTGTGTGATCTAAACATCTGTGTGGCTGAATTTTCCTACAGATGTATCGAATCCCCAACATCAAGATGGCCATGACACAGGGTAAGGCATATCTTCTGATAACATTTAGCCAGGATTATGATAGAATAATACATACACACGTCCCTACAAAATCGCACAAACTGATACACAGTGCACAGTGATCATTTACACCACGATGTGTATATAAAACTCTGTAAATCACATAAAAGTTTGGATATTTTCTGCACAATATGAATATGGTTATAGAAATGTTCATGAAACTGGTTGATATTAAAGATTGTATATTTTGAATGATAATACTGTATCTTTGAGAGGGATGGGGAAAAAAAGCTCACAGATGCATGACATATCCTCTACTGTTTCCAGAGAGACAGAGCAAGTAGGTAATGAGGCGATCGCACAGACCGTGCAGCAGGAAGAAGCAGCTGTGGTGAGTATGGCCCATAGCTGGTTTCAGCCCTTTAACCACAGAGTATATGAGAAATGAAGCTCAGATTCTTTGCAAGTAAAACGTCATGTACTTTCACAAACTGACTAATGGTTAAATGATAGAACAATATGATTTCAACTCATCTGTTTTGTATGTTTCAAAATTCACTGTGAAATGCAGCCAACTACAGAAATATTGCCTCCATTAAAGGGAACAGGCAAAAGAAGCATTTCCTATTATTTTAACTGTTTATCTTATCAAACTATTATTTTAAATGAATGATGCAAAAGTATTAGCATTCCAGTTTACAGTGAATGCAACAAATTCTCAGCCTTGATTTTTCTTATTCGTGACAAACTGCAGTATGTTAATGTGGTATAAATGTTTTCTATATTAATGTTCTATAAATCTTTATGATATTAATGTGGTACAGGTTTTTCCTATATTAATGTGGTATAATTTTTTTTGTATTAATTTGGTATAAGTTTTTCCTAGATTAATATGCTATGAATTTTTCCTGTGTTATAAATTGTTGTATAAATGTGGTATTAATTTGACATGCTAAAATCACTGACATCCATCACCATGGACAAAACAAAGGGCTTTCAACACAGAAAACAAAACGTGTACTAGTAAAGCACCTGATATACAGCTAATACAAGTGGTGCTCCTGTGAACATTGCCGGCATTGTGAATTCTGCCAAGTACCAAAATGTTTCAGCTCAAAACCTGGTTCCTTTTTAAAGTCATGACCTCAGAATGATGACCTGAAACATGCATCCATATCAGCATTAAAATCAGTATTCTGTTGTGGTATTCTCAGTCTCACAATCTGCAATTAATGTAAACCTCAACTGAAGAGGGCAGAGATCTGCACAAAACAGTCAAAGAACAGAACTGAGCTTAAAATGTTTTATGTAGAGGAAAATTTAAGCTCCTGTGCAAGTGTCTTCAACTTTACAGAAAAAAGGCTTGGTGGTGTTTTCTCCAGGGGAGGATACACTGAATTATTTTTAATTTTAGTGAATTCACTATAATATTTATATCTTCCCTGATCAAGAACGACAATGTGGATGGTGAAGAAGAACAACAGGAGCATGAAAGACAAGACGAAGCTGCTTCTTATGGGGAATCTGAAGGTGAAGAGGATGACCTGGATGACCTGCCCAGCTGCACGAGACACTGGAAGGGCCCCATCTCACGCAAGGCCAGCCAGACGAGTGTATACTTGCAGGAGTGGAACGTTCCCTTTGAGCAGCTGGAGCTGGGGGAGCTTATAGGGAAAGGCCGCTGGGGTAAGGTGCACCGTGGACGTTGGCATGGAGAGGTGGCTGTGCGCCTGCTGGAAATAGACGGAAATAATCAGGACCACTTGAAGCTGTTTAAGAAGGAAGTGATGAACTACAGACAGACTCGGCATGAGAACGTGGTGCTGTTTATGGGAGCCTGTATGAATCCTCCTCAGCTGGCTATCATTACAAGGTGAGTCTAGGGACTGAGGGAGACACAAGGGAGTTTGCAGTGAAATGTCCAGTGTTCGTGGTTCAGTGCTGTTTCGCTATATTCACTCTAGCATGAAATTTGCTTTTGTTACAGTTTCTGCAAGGGTCGGACGCTGCACTCTGTTGTCAGAGATTCCAAAAGCTCGCTTGACATTAACAAGACCAGGCAAATCGCTCAGGAAATTGTAAAGGTATAAATCTAGCCATCTTTTAATTCTGATTATCTTCATCTTTGTTTTGTCTTCTTAATTTAGCTTAATTGGTCTTACCTTTTCTTCTGATAGGGAATGGGATACCTTCATGCAAAGGATATTGTGCACAAGGATTTAAAATCCAAAAATGTGTTTTATGACAACAACAAAGTGGTGATCACAGATTTCGGTTTGTTTGGAGTGTCAGGAGTGGTGCAGGAGGATCGGTAAATAACCTCATTTGTTCAATTAGTCATTAAGGCTTTGGACTTTTGGGTGCAGCAGTCAGAATCTCAGACATTTTTTCTCTTTGCATGTGTGTTTGAAGGCGAGAGAATGAACTGAAACTGCCACGAGGCTGGATTTATTACCTGGCTCCTGAGATTGTACAGAGGATGTGTCCTGGAAATGATGACCGCTTACCCTTTTCCAAAGCTGCTGACGTTTATGCCTTTGGGTAAAGAACACACCTAACTCTTTACTCTTTCTGCCTCCTAGCATACAGTTGTAATCAGGTCAATGGACAGAAGACAAAGCTCATGATGATGGCTCCAACAATTGTTACACAATTGTAATTGTAACCAAAATTGCTAAATAATTTGTTTGGACTGCTGTGAATTGAGATCCTGCATTTACACCCATTATCGCCCTAAAATGCCAATTCAGGAAGGGTTAGACTTGTACTATATGCTGAGGGGTGCATTAAAGGCTCTGTAAAATGGTCACCTGTGCCAACAACCAGCCCAAAAAAATTAAATATTGTGAAAAAGTTCACTTTTGTTTATAATTTAATTCAAAAAGTTATACTGTCATATATTTTACATTCATTACATGTAAAGTGACATTTCAAGCATTTTTTGTTTTAATTTTGATCATTATGGCTTATAGTTCATGAAAATCAGAAATCCAGTATCTCAAATTATTAGAATATTTCATAAGATCAGACAGAAAAGGATGTACAATACAGAAATATCCAACTTCTGACAAGTATGTTCATGAGAACATACTTGTGATGAACTAGTAGTTTGACTGACTGCTTTGTGATTACAGTTTATTACCCTCCTGAGTACTATCGCTAACTCCAACCTATTTATCTCCCAGCACTATATGGTACGAGCTGCAGGTGAGAGACTGGCCTATTAAAACCCAACCAGCTGAAGCCGCTATCTGGTTACTGGGGAGTGGAGAGGGCATAAAGAGGCAGCTGGCCCAGATCAGCCTGGGGAAGGAAATCACTGTAAGTCTGCAACAGTTCTTCAGCATTTTATCAATCATTTGCTCCTATGGAAACTTGATTTTGGTATGCCTTACTGGTTATACAAGTGGTATGTAAGTTACCTGTCCAAAATCATAGTAAGCATACTGTCCAGAAAGTAATGAAATCTCATCGCTCCGTAGGGCTTACACATGGGTAGGTGCTTCAGAGTCAGTAAGAGTGGGATCTCAGTAGAACCCTCCTCAGTTGCATTTTTAGCCTTCTCAGTGCCCAGGCGTCATCACTGGAACAATGCAAGCAAGTTTGGAGCAAATGTTTGAGCGTTTAACAAGAGATCCCAATTTCATGAGAGCCAGTTGTTGCAAGAAAGAAGCTCTTCCTGAGAGAATTTCACAAAATGCAGTTCACCAGCAGTAATTAGAACTACAGCTGTCATCATGTATTGTAGTCAGATGAGAATCAAACATTTTGGTCATGCATACCATCAGCATGTTTAGTGACAAAAAAAATATTACAGCCCAAAACCTGGTTACCTCTGCCAGGAGGTTCAGACTTAACCACAGTTTTCAACAAAGCACCAAGCTAAACATTCTAATCAGCACAAAAACATAAAGCAAAATCAGTATTTCTTCATCAGTAATTTGCAGTGATCATCTCAGTCTCTGGATATGAACCCGGCTGAGAACTCGTGGTCTGAATTGAAGAGGGAAATCTGCACTCATGAACCTAAAAATATAAAGGGTGTAAAATGTTCTGTATGGAGGACGGAACAAAGATCTCTTTTTGCATATGTCTGAAAACTTGCTAGACATTGCAGGAAGAGACTTGGTGCTGAGAGTGCAGGCAGCAGAAAACACTGATTTTAAGGGGAACATGGGTTCAAAAGTAGAATTTTGTTTTTACAAAAAAGCACAAGTTGAAAATCTATCCCTGTTCGTGCTCAAAGCATCACTTATTACTTATTGGTTTTTATTTGTGAAATTTTGCTCATTTTTCTTGAAGGGTGCCAACCATTCTGGAGGACACTGTAATGTGATTCACTACTGTGCAAGTTAAAATGTTATAATGTGTTATAATAGTCAGCTGAGACATGACATGTTAGCCATGTAGTCTTTAACTGATGCCTGTTTTGTCCACCCAAAAGGAGATCTTGTGTGCATGCTGGTCCTTTGACCTCGAGGACAGGCCGACGTTCTCTCATCTAGCTGATATGCTAGAGAAGCTTCCTAAGCTCAACCGCAGACTCTCGCACCCCGGGCATTTCTGGAAGTCTACTGAGTATGTATCATAGAACTGTGAGACTGCATGCTGTCACCCTGCTCTGCCTCGCTGAAGAGAGCAAGCTGAAGTCAACTCTTCTCACATGTAATCTTTAGGTGCATAAACGAGTGTCTAAATGTCTTCTTTGTTTCCTGAGCCTTTTCCAAGTGTGTCTTAAATTTGTAAGACATTTTAAGGTAACTCTGGTTTGCCTTCAATACATGCCTTCATTTGAGAATTCAGTGAATTCACTGCAGCAGGTGACTTATTTTTTTAATGAGCTTAAGTTTTAAATGTGAATGTTTTTTTTGAGAAACAACTGTATCTTCAGTCTGAGTCATTTAGAGCATAAATATATAGGTGTGTTGTTTAACTAATGTTTCATTACATAAGGTGCAGACTACTGTACATGATCTGTTTGAAATTTTCTTCTTCCAGTTATTTTGGTACAGTAGATTCAGTCTTTATACATCACAGTCACATATTTCTTATGGAGCTTTAGAGATACAACACCAGTAGCACAATAAACAGTAATTATTATTATAATGTCTGTCAGGTTTAGATGATGTATAACAGGTAGAAGAAGTGAATGCAGTGGCTTTGGTAAATGAAACTCTTTGCATTCATAACCTACATGTCCTTTTTTTATTCTCTCTGACCTTTTCTTTCCCGTTTCCTGTCTTTGCTGGGACTGGATCTGCTGACTTCTCCTTTTTCTATCTGGGCCAAATCACCATTCTACCACCATTCTGTACTGCATCTGAAAATTCAATCCAAATCCTCCATCTTGATTTCTTTTTCCATTTGTTTTTTTCTTTCCATGTTCTCTTTTACAATTTCTGCTTCCCACCACAATCATGTTTGTCTTTTATGACTTCTCTCTATGTCCAGCTCTTGGCATCATCACTGTCTGCGGGAACACTGTAGCCAGGGAATGTGGTCTCGCTGCCCCTATAGATACAAATATGATAGTTAGTGCATAGCTTCAGCACACATCAGCATGGCTGGTCCATTAAATTAATCTGTCATTTGACTTCTGCTTTAAGAAATAAGCAGTTGCTTTATGTACACTTTAATTTGCTTGTGAATGTTGCAGTCCTGGGCAATATGCAAAATAATATCAATATTGCAAGATCAACAGTTATGGCACAGTACAATTTTTTCTCAGACATTGCACTGAAGTATAATTAATTGGCCAAACTGAAATTTGTGATTGGGGTGAATAATATAATGAATTTGATTTTATGTAGAATTACACTTTTATATCATGGCTATCATGAGTACTTCTACAACATCGACCAACTCCATTGGTAGGCAGACTGACAAGTAACTGACTGAACATATTTTTCCTAATTTTTTAATATAATTTTACTTTTTAAATATTTACTTCTTGTGTTATATATTTCAAATCAATGGACATAATGACTTTCCATAATGTTTAAATAACATGTGTGTGTTCAGTGCAAACCTCATTATAACTAAATATCACAATACAGATTGTGTATCCTGAACATATCTTCAAATAGCATGCTATTTTTTTAGCATTTCCACTTTATATATTAAACTTCAGCCTATGCCAGGAACACTGGGGACACAGGTGTCATGATTTGGTATCTTTGCCATATTGCCCACTCACAGAACATTGCTTGATTTTTATTTGTCATTCATGTCTTCCATTGACTCGGCTTGTGTGATAAAGATTTTTCCCTGCCTGCAATTTACCATATAAAAACATGACATTATTCTATTTTAATAGTTCAGCACTTAAAAAAGACAGGAAACCAAGCATTTCCAACATTTCAGGTTTGATGACAGTACAAGAAGGTGTAGTAATAAAGGTGTAGTAACCAGCTGTGCTGCAATCACCAAAACCCAACTCTGGATTATAGGGCGATTCTGAAATAACAGACAGTAAGGAGGTAAAAAAAAAACAAACATAATACATAATTCTGTGTAATACTTTTTACAAATCATTTGTCTAAGGTCTACATGGTCGAAATGAAAAACCCAAAACAGCTGATTAAATCTCTTTCTCATTACCATCACCCTTTAATTTGTAAATTGTTAGATTTGACTTGTGGTCCCTTCCCCAGTAAATATAGTTACCTGATGTTAACTATGTTGTCTAATGTTAGTTAAGTGAAACTTAGACTGATAGAATTAATTCTATATTAGTAAACTCAAAACATCCTTCTTTTACCTTGACAGAAATTTGAGAGCGCCTAACATGTCCAGTCAAGAGCATATGTGAAAGGGTGAAGGGGTGAGATTTCAGAGGGTGTTAGTGTGCAAATCATTTCAGATTAATATGACAAATGTCTCATTTCCCAGTTTATTGGGAGAGAAAGAAATGGACTTTTGGTGTATTTTTGATTGTTAACTCATGCTAGTATATAGATTTTTATAAATCACTGGATATGAATGTCACTGAATGTCATGGCAGTGGAAAATCACGTAGAGATGAATAAAAAGTTATATCACACAAGCCTATCATTAAGTTATCTAACAAAAAAAATGGCACTGTTGCCTTAAATATTTACAATTTCTTTCTTTAGATGGCTGAGATCTACTTGCACATGGTTTCTATTCAAATAGCATCAGTAATGTATTTGTTTAGCTTGCTATATTCAGACTGTTTTGTTGCCTCTTCCTTCTCCTGTGGCCTGGTCTAGCCAAGCATAAACTGTGCAATACTGAGATCTCTGCTGATAGTCACCAGGTTATAGAGGATCCTCTCTTTAAGCTCTCATGTTTTTATTTAATATACAGCTCAGCCTCCTAATGTTTATACAAAACGTTTATATGTTTTTCATTTGGTATAGGTACTTTGTTCCTGTTTTACAGATATAAGTATAAGTACGTTGTAAAACATGAAATGTACATTTGGTTTATTGTGTATTTTAATGGATGTAAGGATTCATGAATTTATCTTGCCCCACGATGGATTGGCGCCCTGTCTAGGGTTGATCCTGCCTTACGCCCTATGCCGCCGGCTAGGCACCGGCTCTCCCGTGACCCTGGAAACAGGAATAAGCGGTTAAGATACTGAGTGAGTGAGTGAGTGAGAGTGAATTTATGTTTGTACAGCATGTTTAAAGTGTTGGGATAGTTTTTTCATGTTTTATTTCAACCTTAAAAAAACGATAAACCCTAATTTGTTAGTCTTTATAAATACACTTTTTTAAGTAAATAAACATCACTGGGGCTGTAATTTAGTGGGAAATTCTAAAGAAAGTGCTCAGGAATGTTTTTGTACCTGTGAGGACATGAATGTGGAAAAACATAATCTGCAGTCAGGTGATGCAGTATCACCTTGGAGATTCTTACTGAACGCTTTTATAAAACCGGCTGCTTAGGAGAAGGCAAAAAATGTCAGTGCTTCAACTAGGAATCTCAGCACCACAGTAGTAAGAGTAGTAACATTATATCTGAAAAATAAACATATGGAATGTCAACACAATAAAGAAGTAAAGTAAAGACTATTAAAGAAGTATAATATGGTACCATGTAGTGTGGGCTTACATTTAATACCACATTTGCTAAAATAAGAAAACTCTAATCAACTCCGAGTATATGTTAGGTTAGCTACGCCAGGTGTAAATGAGTGCACTGAGATGGGCTGGCTTCCCATCCAAAGTGTGTTCCAGGGTTCCTGGCTCTGAATCCACCACAACCCTGGATAAAGTGGTTACTGAAGATGAGGAATGTGTGTATCAGCTAGACCAATAGGCATTAACCTACATTAAATAACATGTCATTATTATCAGACTTCAATTCACTGAACCAGACACCTGTTAAGATTCTTGTGTAATCACAAGAGAGAGAAAAAAGCTGTCTACTTGAAACTGAACATGGGTTAACAGATACACAAATACACAAAACATGTAGTATATTTTACTGAAATCTATGGGATTTTAAGTTGTCTGCAGCCACTAACCTATTAGCAGAGTATAAAACAGCACAGATTTGACTTGTGTTCATATACTATAACAATGTTTGCAGTATACCAAAGTAGGGTTGCAACTGTAATTAAGTACAATAACTAAAGTAACAATTTTACACAGGTTTTGTGGAACTGCATGTGAAATACATACAATATATGGTCAAAGATTTGTGGACACCTGACCACCACACCCATGTGTAGATCTTTCCCAAACTGTTGCCACAAAGTTGGAAGAAGACAATTGTATATATATGTATGCTGTAGCACTAAGATTTCCCTTCACTGGAAGGGACCCAAACCTGTTCCAGCATGACAATGCCCCTGCGCACAAAGTGAGCTCCATGAAGACATGGCTTGCTGATGTTGTAGTGGAAGAACATGAGCGTCCTGCACAGAGCCCTGATCTCAACCCCACTGAACAACTTTGCGATGATCACTGTAAGTTGTAGCTTATTGGAAAATTGCACATGCTGGAACATGTTTTGGGGGGAGAGATAGCTCCATGGTTAAGACACTGGTCTACTGATCAGAAGGTCATGAGTTCAAATCCCAGCATCACAGAGCTGCCACCGCTGGGACCCTGAATAAGGCCCCAACCCCCAAGGGATCAGATGCATAAATGAGATAAATGTAAGTCACTCTGGAAAAGGGTGTCTGCCAAATGCCATAAATGTAAATGGATGAATTAAAATGCCACCTGCACCCAGGTCTCTTCACCCAGCATCAGTGCCTGACTTCACCAATGTTCTCATGGCTGAATGTACAAATCTCCAAAGCCACACTCCAGCATCCCGTGGAAAGGATAATATATTATTAGTTCATTATAACAGCACTAGTTATAGTATAGTGTTGTATATTAGGTTGCAGTGCTGTGAAGATGAAATTCTCTGCTGACACTGTCTTGATTATAACAGGATTTTATCACAGAAAAGACAGGTATCACATTCAAGCACCACAGTATTCTTGGAGAAGTAGGCTCCAATTTTTCCCTCCTCTGCATTACATTACAATACTTGAAGTTTATAGGCAAACACAAATACCATCTATGGAAATTATTAACTCTCCTTCAAGGAGAAGGAGAAAAAAAAGCTGGCTCACAAGTTTAAACATTTACCATATATCATTTCTGAGAAGTCCCTGTTCTCTTACAGGACCATGTGCACATGTCTGTATGGAAATGAATTCCTAATTTACTCATATTTTAATCCTAATCACTACATAAAAGAATACCTATGCCCAAGATACTACAATAGTACAGTATAGTACTATAGTATAGTGCAAGTTCCCAACCTCAACTTTGTTGGAAAACTGATACAAGGAACACTGAGTATAATAACCAGATGTTCACCCTGAAATCAAACAATATTCCCCCTTACAGATGTGAAACAGCTGGGTTTAAAGTCACTCCTTCCAGGACTGGTTATGCAACAGGCGAAGATAAGCTTTCAGGAAATTGTTGCAACATCATTTCATTTTCCTGAAAAAGTTCGACAAACTACATAACCTTTAATAACATTAATACTATTTTAACAGTATTGTGTAATCCTTGTTAAAGTACAATGCACTTCGTTCCGGTTAAACACACAGTGACTCCACATTAGCAGACAGGACCACACTTCCCCTTTCTCAAACCGCTTGCACAAACAGAAACTGATTCTGATCCTGAACTGTAACTGGCTCCGCCCTCTTCCGGAAAAAAGTTGCATACCACTAACAGTTCAGTGGTTCAAGAGTTTGTCACTTCAGACGAAATACTGCACAAAGTTAAAAAACAAACTCGCTGTAAACCATTGGAATTATAAACGAAATCAGGGAAATGGCATATTACACCCAGCAGCAGCCCTTTTACAACCCAGTAAGTATTTTTTTTTCTCTTGTTTTATTACTGAAAACATTATGGTAGAATAGAGAAAAGCTTTAAAAAATATTAAATAAATATTTTTAAGCCTGTGTAATCCTGTTATTCTATAATCCCATTATTCTATATTATTTGTATGAACAGGAACATGATTGTAATAATAACATTAAGAATCTTTAGTCTGCAAGTGCATTTAAAAAGAGCCACGAGAAATGAAACCCACGATTATTTTTTAGCTTGATGCATTCTGCACATACACTAAAAATGATGATTTTTTTTTTAAAGATACTTTCAAGAACTTTTTTTTTTGTTTAAGGACCTTTGCAACAAATTTCCTAAATGCACTTTTAAGCACTGAGAGAAAGTGCGCCTGAAAAATCTACCAGGACCTTTCACACCGTTTTACAGTGAAGTGACACAGTTTATCATTCAACAGAGAATCCCTTTTACTGGCTCAATCCAAGGAGGCTTGAGGGAAGGCAAGAGTATCACTGTAAGTGGACGGGCTTTACCAAGAGCCGACAGGTAATACAGAATTTCGTATTCGTTTTGGAAGACAGATACATGACTCACTTGACTTTTCCTGCCACCATGTCCACCCCTTTAAAAAGATCCCAGAAGTTCCATGAATTGTGTTTGTATATTTATACACACTGTACTGTGCACAAGTCTAGTCCAAAAATGTCTTTGGTGCTTATCTGATGTCTTCTGCATTATTATGTCAGTAAAAAAAGAGAGAAAAATATTACAGAAAGACATTTGTATATCAGTAAAGAAAGTATCATGTATAACAAACCACTTTTTATAAAAAACAAAAGCAAAAACAAAACAAAACAAAAAAACTCAGGCTGTGTGACATTCAAAGACTCCAAACAGGGTTGCCACCTTCAATGAAGAAAAACAAGAGACAATCCTCTTGCATTAAATGAAGGCATATGTTTCCAGGTAGTGGTCATCCATCCATCTGAGATTCTCAGTAACATGTCAAGACCAGGTCGTTGATTGTTTGTAGGATTTGCATGGAAGTATGATTGTAACGAACACATGAACTGATTAGATTGTGGAATTGATTAAAATATGGTACGTTTAACACAATTTTGACTAAATAAAATGTTTCCTAATATATATTCACTCTGTCCTAAATGCAAATCTGGTCCAGGCACCCTAATGCTTATGTTTTGGTATTGTTGCAAAATTCAAGCTTTTTGGCGAGATCTGCATTCTTTCATTCAGAGAATAACAGATAAAACCATATGGACAAAAGTATTCAGACACACCTCTTAATCATCAAATTCAGGTGTTTCATGGACTCCCATTGCCACAGGTGTATAAAATCAAGCACTGAGCCATGCAGTCTGCCTTTACAAACATTTGTGAAAGAATGGGTCATTCTAAACATATTCCACAATCAACTGTGAGTGGTATTACTGAGGCTGAGGCGCATAGTGCATAATAGTCACCAACGCTCTGCTGTCTCAGTAACTGCAGAGCTCCAAACCTCCTCTGGCATTAACATCAGTACAAAAGCTGTACACCAGATGCTTCATGGCATGGGTTTCTATGAACGAGCAGTTGCATGCAAGCCTTCACCAAGCACAGTGGAAAGCATCAACTGGAGTGGTGTAAAGCACATAGCCACTGCAGCAGCGGAAAATTTTCTATGTAGTGACGAATCACACTTCTCTATCTGGCTGTCTGATGGAGAAGACTGGGTTTGGCAAATGCCAGGAGAACGATACCTGTCTGACTGCATTGTGCCAGCTGTAAAGTTCAGTGGAGAAGGGATAATGCTATGGGGTTGTTTTTCAGGGGTTTGTCCAAGGTCCCTTAGTTCCAGTAAAGTGAAATCTTAATACTTTTGGGATGAGTTGGAATGCTGACTGCATCCCAGGCCTCCTCACCTGATATTGGTTGTTTGTTGTTCCAGGTTCCATGTGAATCTCCAATGTGGTTCCAGACCAGATGCTATTATTGCCCTGCACTTTAACCCACGTTATGACTCCTCTTCAGGATACATAGTCACCAACACCAAGCAGAATAACTGCTGGGGTCCAGAGGAACGCATATATCAGGACCGTGTCCCCTTAGGAAACCCTTTCAACCTGCTGATCCTGGTTACGAGCTACGACTACAAGGTCACTTGCTTTCACTTCTGCTTTCCCCACATTAACAAACAGAAAATGGTAATGAATTAGCTCATATCTCAGTTCAGTTTTCATGATTTGTGCATTATAGGTGACTGTAGAATATGTACAGCATGAACCTAAGTTACCATAGCACATCATTTGACCTGATCGTGTCACTGGTTGTTGCTCATCCTCTTCTCCTGAATAAGACTGTGTAATAAAAGTGTTATACAGTAGTAAAGACCACATGCTGATCTGACAGTATGTTTTCATAGATCAGTGTCAATGGAATCCATGTCATAGATTACAAGCACCGTGTCCCATTCAACATGGTGGACACTATCGTAGTGGATGGGATGGTGGAGGTTAATTCCATCAGCTTCCAGGATGCTGTGGTAAGTACAACGTAAAGCACAACATATATTTACATCTTTTTACTTAAAAAATACTAATAGATTTATAGAAATGACTGGAGATATAACTAAAGTAATACTCCACCTTTCTTACTTTTAAAGAGCCATGTTTTAAAAAATATGGCTAGATACAGTCAGAAAATAACATAGTGTATATGAAGCTGGGAAATTATCATTCATTCATTCATCATCATCTGCTTTATCCCGCTAGTCGGGGTCACGGGGGGGCTGGAGCCGATCCCAGCGTCATTGGGTGAAGGCGGGGTACACCATGGACAGGTCGCCAGTCCATCGCATGGCCAACACACACTCAC